>JAZEWU010000003.1:17091804-17102711 GCA_036362915.1 Geotria australis | reverse complement strand
GGAAACTGTAATTTAACCATCGCGCTTTGAAGAATCGCAAAGAAGAAGCAAAGAACAAAAACAATGTCATTAAAACATTATGGGGAAGTTGCAGAAAACTGCTGTCGCAATAATCGTTACGCGGTGCAATTTTCTAATGTGAGGTAATAATAATAATAATAGCATTTTATATAGCGCCTTTCACCCGAGGGTCACAAAGCGCCGCACAAGGGTCGCAAAGAGAACGGCATGTCAACAACGAAAGAAAAAACAACCAATAAAAACCAAAGGAACAAAAATTAAATGATTAAGGCTGCTTCGGATATACCGAAAGGTCGTGAAACTGGCAATCTTATGAGCGGCAAAAATCTGCCAGCGTCCCCTAAGATGGCCGTCACTTCCTTAAAGACAAACACGGAGGCAGACAGGGAGGGAGGGTGAGCGACAGGGGGAGACACAGGGACACAGAGACAGGTAATATTGCGGAGAGCATTTAAGAGATTGGGCAAAAGGAAGAAACGTATAGCTTAGTGTGGTAGCATTGGCCATGCTGACCTATTGCTCTTGACCCTTCAAATTGTTTTTTTCCCAGGGCTGTTATGAAAAGTTAAAGTCGTGGATACAAGATAATCTAATCTACGTCGGAATATTTTGCCTCGGAATCGCCACCATTCAGGTAAATTCACGGCTACACGTTCAACGGGTTTTTATTATTTCTAACGCGTCGCGCATATTTGTTCAACGCCAGCGGTATTCTTTAGAAGAGAGAATGGACTCAGAGGAATGAGGAAACCACAGAGAGGCGGGGAGGAGGAAGCCACCCACGCGGTTCGCCTGCCGGCAACATATGAAACACAGGGGGAGAACGCACAAACTCCGCACATATAGGCGCCCAAGGCAGGAATCGAACGGCCTCGGGCAAGGCCGTTCTTTCTTTGAGGTGCAGATGTTACCACTGCGCCACCCCGCTGCCGTCTTAAAGTTAGATTACAATCAAATGTAGGCCAACGTCACCAATTCACACGGGGGATCAAGGTAGAAGCATTCACGTCGCGATCCCTGTCAAGTAATTCTTGGTATTACCTGCAAATTCTACCAAACATTTCGAAGCCGAGCTGAAAGACAACGATGTCCAGAAGCTCAACAGACGCCAGAAGCCCCTCAGTCTGGAGCAAGAAGAGAGGCCAATGCCCGCCGCCTTTAAGGCCAGCACTGACTATTATATCTCTAATTGTTGAAGGGCTGTCTGCAACTAAAGAAGAACTTGTTGCAAATGGGAAACTGTCATATAACCATCACGCTTTGAAGAATCGAATCGAATTCGAACCAATTCACACGTAAACTCTTGCAAACAAAATGTTAAACGGAGGCTCAATATTACCGTTGTAATTGGTGAGAAAAGGGAATTTGATTGGATTGAGGACGCCACTCCGTGGAATAGTGGGAGGGAGGTTGGGAATCATTAAGTAGGTTGGGGTTATTTTACTTACGTTCACACGATCGGTGCGTATCGCTTGATGTTTCCCCGGGCAGTGCCGTCCTAATAACGTGCGCACTTCTCGCCCCTTGCACCACAGGTCTTGGGCATGGTGTTTTCCATGACGATGTTCTGTCACCTTCGGGCCGAGGAGAAGGACTACGAGTGATAAGGTCCAGCTAGTTGTGTGTGCTTGTCTCCAAGGCTGCAGGGGCTGGATCGACACTCGGCCTCTACTCTCCCAGCTGACCAACGTGCTTCTATCACGTCCCCCCTAACGGAGGGTTGTGAGATGCCTTTTCCTCTTCTGTCGAACGTGTCTTCCCGTGGCATGTTTGAGGCTCTTAGTTGTGGCTGCTCAATAATTAAGCTGTCAACCAGGATTATTTTTGAAGGTTAGGCCGCTGACGGTTTGCTCTTCGGAGCTGCTCTTTCGGGATAGCCGTGTCGAGCGATGTCCGTCTCTCCCTCGCAACGTTTCGCCTCCCACGTTGGGTGCATCATCGGGTGTGGGAGGCGAAACGTCGAGAGGGAGATCGCTCGACACGGCTATCCCGAAAGAGCAGCTCCGAAGAGCAACCGTCATGAATCAAGCCGTGAAACCTACATCAGTACAGTAAGGCCTCTATCTATATTCGGTGAAACAGTGTAAATGGAAAACTATTTTCCCATTGGCCTAATGATATAAGTTTAGGATAATTTCCTGGGGGTTATTTTTGGTTAATATTTGTAGAAAAAATATTTAACAAGTACCAAAAAGAATAACAGGCGATACCCCAAACGATATATAACAAGTTTAAATATTTGAGTTGAGACAGATAACTCACCAGAGATGGCGTTTAGAGACGGTCGTATCGTAGTACGGTATCCAGTGTGATGAGGGTAACGTTACAGTGAAACAACGTAAATAGAGGACTTCCTGTATTACATTGGTTTAATATATTACATGTTTAAATGAGTTAGCTCAATAGGCGATTGGTTAAAATGTAGCCAAAACCGACAACTCATCTCTCAACTCCATCTATCCACATACACAACGTGGGCCAGAAATAACCGACACATTTCAAGCTTATGTAAGTACAAATGTGTCACTTCTATCTGGCCCACCATGTATACACATATAGTCTATCAGCCTATGGACTTACCAGACCAATGCTTAAGAGCAGCATTGGTCTAAGCAGGACATCTCTGGACTGGCTTAACCCCTCTGGGTCTAATCAGCAGTCACAGCTGTTATAGACAAATGCTGCTGGGTGGCTAGATGTTAGTTTCAAGTGCAAGTTTTTTGTTTTGTTTACAGTTGACTTGAACTGGTAACTTAACATCTGGCAGCCCAGCCAGATGTTAGTTATATTCGTATTATTGTTATGAACATCTGGTTTGCCAGATGTGTAATAATGAAAATATCAACTAAAAAGAAACTAATGGACGAAGAGATATTTCACACCAGTGTAAACAGCGTTCATACATTGCAGTATTATTTGTCCGTGTGACCATGAGTGGACAGGGCTGAGACTTTAAGAACCCGGATTAACTACAAGATTCAATAACCTAGGATCTCAGCAGTGTTGGCATGGGTGCACTCACACAGCTTCCTGAGATCACCGTGGTGCCTATACTCGGCAGCATGTGATGAAGTACAAACGTATCGATTCTCTGGGTGATTATTGTGCTCACGATACGTGTACCGTATCATGCTGGTAATAATCATGCACGATTTTAGAAAAGTTATACCTCACATGATACGCTAACGTTACATTTATGCTCATGGAGCGAACAAAACCAGGTAAAAATCTGAAAATATTTCCGAGATGATTAAAACAAACCACAAATATATTTGATTACCGAATTAAATAGAAAATCATCACATTCACTCGGATGGGTGAATCGATACATGCATGTTATAGATACTCACTACTTTCATTGCACTTGCCTGAGCTAAACTCCAGGGATTTGATATGCCGATTTGTAAACGTCAGACTTATTCTTTGACGTTTAAGATCAAACTGGCTTCACATGAGGCATTAACATTCTGTTTGCAGCTCCGGGCTAGTGGTGGGAAGTACTCTTGCATAAGACACCCAGTGTGCCCTTGGGAGTTTTAACTTAAGCATTTTATAAAGGTCAAAAGCCTCCGGGTCAATGATGTCAAAATAATTAGGTGGCTCGGTATGCGTTAAAGCACACGCCAAAATCGAGTTGAAAACACTTTTATTACGTCATTTTCTAAAGACACCGTGGCATTAAGTTGCAGTGCCATGTCAGAGTCTGCCTTAAGGCCCGCAACCTTCGTGCTTTCATAATTAGATTTTTTTCTAACAACTAGAGGCAGGTAAATGTCCTTATAGCTGCAGTAACCTGCTAAACATGGGCTATTAGATATTGTTACTTCATCCACTGTTCCAGTGGAATGTGCGTACTTTACATTTTCATTATTTATTCACATATTTAAAAATAAACCCACGCGCTTAGGAAGCTTTGCTTGAAAGCGGGCATGGTGCCGAATGATTGAGTGCCCACTCTGGTAGAATGAAGTTATTTAGACGGAAGGTGACGTCAGTGGCAAGGCCGGTGACCTCTTGACCTTGATCTGTTAAAACAGCTTCACTATTTTAGGAATAGGTTTGTACGCTGGCTCGTGTGTAGTACGTGAGTGGTGATTCGCTGATTACAATCCATTCTCATGTTCGTGAATCATCAAATATTCAATGAAATCAAAGTTGATACATGCACATTATATGGCAATGTTACATCTGCCTATGATCAAATCACCCACAGTGCACCCCATCTCTCAGAAAAGTGTTTGGGACAAAACGCCGAGAGGTACAGTAATGGATTTAGGAAACAACATTAATCTGCTCGTGCAAATACCACTGATTTTAACTTCTTAAGTTATTATTTTTTATGATGGGAGTTTATTTAAAACCCATCCTTTTAAAAGTACGTACTGTTACCACAATTCAATCGAAGCGTCAACGCCGTTTACATGAAAATGTGTCATACCTGGGCAGGACAGACTCGGAATGAGACCTCCGGGTCCAAAACTTGTTTACAAACCCGTGAAGTAATATTTGTGTTAAACCCCGTATATGAAGGATTTTTAAACAGCAGCCCACATATTATGGCCATCCACAGCCGTTCTTGCTACCAGCTTGTGAATACACCGCCCCAACACGTACTGTTTGTTGTTCCATCTATCCTGCAAGTCAGAACACTTGTGACATCACCACTTCCTCATGCCTGCTCTGAACAGGTCACGCAACTGGAGAGTGACCTTTGTTTCTGGAGCTGTTGTTGTTGCTCTGCTTGGTTCTGCCAGATAAAACTGTACATGTTTACGTTAAACGCGCTACCTGAGTATAGATACAAAACGTCCCTCAGACAAACACCCCCCCCCCGTATGGTTTAAAGCTGCCATTCTCAACACGGTGGGTTGCGACCCATGAGTGGGCCGTGAGCGCCACCTCGTGGCAGGTAGAGACGTGACCCAAGTGGGCCAAATGGGTCTTGAGGTGCAAAAGGCTGAGAACCTCCGGTGTAAAGTAATGCCTGCGATCAAATGTTTTGCAAAATATATACTGTGCATAGCTGTTCTTTCAGGATAGCCGCGTCGAGTCTTCCTTTGCGACGTTCAGAACCACCTGTTGGTGCTGCCAACGTGTGAGGCAAAAGGTCACGAAGGAGAGAGAAGGAACACTTGACACGACTAGCCTGAAAAAAAACAGGTATAAACTGAACACATTTCGAAAAGCATTTAATGGAAAAAAATATCGTGGGGAATTTTGCGTTTTTGTAGAAAGTTATAACCCGAGTTTAAAGAAAAAACTGCCAATGTAGCAATTAGATAAAAAAATAGGCTTATCATATTAGCTATGTCAGAAAAGTAACAACGTTAACACTATTGACTAACTGCTGTATGTTTTATTCTTTGATAAGAAGTTATTATTGGTTTCTCTGCTTTAGCGAATGTAGCGGTATTGTTTACCATTATTGAACTGCATCACAAGTTGCAGTGTAATTGTTTATAGTGATGAACAAGCACAGCCAAAACATCTCGTCTCCGTGGTCATTAACACTGCATTATATAACGGTGATCTTGAAACCAGACTGGCACTGCCATAAGCACGTGGAATCTCCACGACTAGCTCAGTGGAGATGAATGCCGTGCCACGCTACAGCAGGGAGACACTTAAACATAACGTTTTATTGCCGGAGTCCTGTACATGTTTAAAGTAATTCATTTAAATCTAAAATGTGGTGTTAATGACCAGTGGTGGTGCCATCTCGTTTGCCACCGCGACCCTCACCAGGACAAGCGGTTTAGAAAATGGATGGATGGGGGTTTGGAGAAAGACGCGACCCCCAGGATAACAATGCGTGCCCATGCTGTTGTTGTGAGCTTCAAGCTCCGCTCACAAAGAATAGCAAACTAGGCTTTCATGACCAATGTTATCCATAGTGAAGTTTAGGTCATGTGACCTAAACTCATAAACAGAGTGTACGTTTCCGTGCATCATTATGATGCGAATAATTCTAATTCGACTTCACTCCTATACATCTGAATACATCGATGCAGTAATCCACCCTTTAACTTCAAAGTAATTTCTTTTTTACATCAGAGAACCTTTAAACTTATGGTAAACGGCACATGCCACACAGCCTAGGTGCATATCTACAATAGATAATTCTTGGCAGAGTTGTGTCTTAATGGAACCGAAACGTGCATGTTTGTATGGCGTTGACACTTGGCATCAACTAGTTACCGTGCGTGCGATGGAATTGCAGTATTTATGCCCCTAAGGCCAGAGTGGCGTGAAATGCAGTTTGCATGTTGTTGAAGTAAAATGTTAAACAAGCACACGTTGAACAAGGCGATGTTCATTCCAGTGGAGTGAGAAGCGTCAAGAGACTGGAAACGCTGTGGTCATTTGGTGTAAACACCAGAACACAGTACACTCAATAGGCATGTACATTCTTCAGCCAGTTTGTCACAAATAATTCATTGAATCGTGCGTGTGATCAATTTTCATCCATCCATTCATTTTTAAGGTGCTGCTTTTACTGTCTAGATTGCCTCCAGTGCCCTGTGATGGACTGATGTCCTATCCTGGGTATGGCCCTGCCTTGCGCCCTGCGTCCATCAGCACTGCTGGGCTTTAAAAGTGAATAACTAAATAAGTAGGGATCAAGGTAGAAGCGTTCACGTCGCGATCCCTGTCAACTAATACTTGCTATTACCTGCACATTCTACCAAACACTTCGAAGCCGAGGAGCTGAAAGACAACGATGTCCAGAAGCTCAACAGATGCCAGAAGCCCCTCAGTCTGGAGCAAGAAGAGAGGCCAATGCCCGCCCGCCTAAGACCAGCACTGACTATTATATCTCTAATGTTGAAGGGCTGTCTGCAACTAAAGAAGAACTTGTTGCAAATTCGACTAAATAAGTACACAAATGCTCATGTTTATATTGCAATTAGAGTATTTATTTTGATAAGATATAGAACACACAAGTCAATATATTTTCCCATAATTAAGAGAAGAACCCCCTTAAATGCACTAAAATTTTGCAGTTTAATTATTTAAATCACAGTGTTGAATACAAAGAAAAGTAATTAAATGATAAAAAGAGATATTCAATCCGGGGAATGTCACGTAAAAACAGTCGTGGTATATCATCAAATGTAGCTGCTGTGGACACCAACACCTGTCTGTTCTATGAAAACCAATGTCTCTTTAGATCTGATAGAGCATTTACACAACACATAACCCATCCACTCGTCTGGCTCTCAGGCATTGAACGATGCATCCGCCATAGTTTCAATGATTTGTCACAATTCAGGGTTGAGATTAGACTTGACAATGTATACTTTGTCTCGTTTTTCCAATGTTATCTGTTGACTTATTTGTCCAAGTTGTTCTGCTGCGACAGGTTACATTTCAAACCATTTCTAACCATTATGTATAAGATTGGTCGCAAAAGCATTCATCTTAATCATCAACAGAAGTTACAACGAAACTCAAATATCATTCCACACAAGTATCCTAAGCGTAAAGCTGCATCTTTAAATGGCTACGCGCAGTAGAATAACGAATCCTAATATCCCACGTGTTTACGCTCACCTTGTAAAAGTCAGTGTTGTGCTTTTAAAATTACGGCTTATCTTTAAAGGGTGTCAGCCCATTTCTATAATCCCTTCACCACAGCAGGCATTTCTCAAAATATTTGCAAAGCTCATTCTAAAAAAGCAGACTCTCAATTAAATGCAATTCTGTCAACCACACATATGCACCAGTATTTGTTCATCATAAGCGTTGTAACAATTCTGTTATTGCTGTTAATTGAGAATCCCCCTTATACTACTGCTTCTGCTCACGACTGTTCTCACGTCTCACTCACCCTGGCTCACGGATTCGCTTGCTCCCTCACTGCTCTCTTGCGCTTCCTCTGAGCATTACTGTAGGCTCCCTGCCTTGAGTCAGGTTTGACGCTCGGGCTCAGATTACACGAGAACGCCACACAGTCACACTGCTCGATGACGGTGTAGGTGGCGTCGAACTGCGTCCCGTTGGCACAGCGGAAGCTTGTGCTCCGCTGCTGCATCGTTTTCTCTTTGCAGCACCTGCATGTGTTGTTGATGCTGTTTCCTTCCTCCGAGTACCTGGACACACCAGGGTCACCATGCACACCGTTATTTCAGGTTTTGGCTGCTTATCACTTATTGTTATAAATATACCAGATGCCACTTAGATGTGCTCTGAGTACACATGGGAGGTGCCGCTGCCACACACACGCTTTTGTAGGAGATAGATGCGACCTTAGATGGCTTTTAACTCGAAGGCTTTCATGACCAATGTTATCCAAAGTGAAGCTCTGTTTATGAGTTTAGGTCACGAGAAAAGGTATGTAAGTGTTGTGCACCCGTCGATATGTCGGTAACATCTTTGAAGGTATGTGCTGTGTGTGCTCGCTTACCAAACTCAACACGCATAGTTATAAATCCGGCCGTTTCCATTCAAATGCCTTACAAAATAAGTATTCAATAGTTTTGCTTTAAGACTCTGAACGTACATGGAGTAGGTGGGGCAGGCGCCTTCACAAGACACCATCTCTACAGGTTCCAAACTCTTGCAATTGTCGTGGTAGATGGAATAAGAAGAGTTGAACGCTCGGCAAGGGCCTTGCTTGGTGTGACCTGAGAATAGAGAATAATTAACACAAAGGAATGAACACGATTCAATCAGCACAATAGATTTGGCTGCACTGCCCACAACGCAGTTTATCTGTAATACTTGTTATGCATGATGGCCACCCATCAAAGTTCTGTATTATTAAGGTTCAAACCTGCTTAGCTTCCAAGATTTGATGTTACAATTAAAACATTCCTCGAATTAAATTGATTCTAACGTTCATGACAAAAGCATCAAGTTTCCTGTTCAAGAATCGATTTATACAAATTCTATACTCTAAAAAAATGGGAATTGATGTATGAATAATTACAGTTTATTACATCTCAATTTAACTGGCTCAATGGGGAGCAAAAGTTATAAAAGTGGTTTCCTGCTCTAATGAGAATGGTGGCGTGCTCATCTCATGTCTACAGTGGTGTAAATGATACATTACTATGGCAGGGGGCAAGTATCAATATTATCCACAGGACAACCATTGTTGATTTGAACTTTTGGATTGTGAGCCGCTTCCTAATCTAGTCAGGTAATGAATAATACGCAACATAAATTCAGCTATTAATGTTGATTTTATAAGGGTCATTTATTCCTGATTACTTACAGCTTTTACAGCACCCTGCTTCATCCAGCGTGATCGTTCCCTAAAACAGAAAAATACGTATTAAAATAATAACGTAACATTTATAACGCGCACATATTCATTCAATGTCAAAGGTATTCATTCGACGAGAGAACGACTCAGAGGCACGAGGAAAGCGCGGAGGAGGCAGCCAGGCGGTTTGCCGGCGCCATATTGCCACACACTGCTTCCTATATATTATGATGCTATCGGCCAACAAATTAATGAGTGTTTTTTTTTTGTTTTGGGAGGAAACCCACGCTGAACAGGGGGAGAACATACAAACTCCCCACAGAAAGGCGCCAAAGGCAGGAATCGAACCGCCTCCAGCAAGACCATTCTATCTGTGAGGCACGGATGTTACCACTGCGTCACACTTTTATTGACAAACTTGACAGTAGTAAATTTGTATTAGTCTTTATAATAGGCATGCACCCAATACACATAGATCACACAAGACACCAGTTATCAAGTCATTTAAAAACCCATTAGCCACATCGCTCAGTTTTTATAAACTGAACCAGTCGACACATCTAATCTTTCCAATCTGGATAACATGAACGAGAGACGTTCCACACTGCGATCGGCATCGACAACGGCTGCCGGCAGACTTGTGGAGCCGAAGGTCCGTCACCAAATTTCAAGTTTGGTGATGGTGCTTTCTGTGTCACTGGACCAGCAGTGCGGAACAGACTTCGAGCAAACATCACTCACACCAACCTTTTAATAATTGATGAGACACCTAAACACACATTTATTTACTATCCTCATTAGTTTTGTAAAGTGCCCTGGGACTTTAGCATTCACATTATGGCACAATATAACAATCTAAATTATCCAAATCATCGTCTGTTAGCCGCTCGGCCACCTCCTTGAAACGCCGCTCTTAACACTGTGTCCTTAATGCTCTGCTGTGCGTTGTTACCGGGAGACATTCGTCAGGGTTGAACGTCGAGGAACACTGAATAGTTTGATTCGATTCAGATGGCACTCCCTTGAAAGAATCACATTGTTGAGTCGTGCAATTGTTGAGAGGGTCTCGCACAGTCTCTCCAACCTGCAAATCGTGTCATGATTAATAACAGTAACTATCCACATGTTTGCTCATTTGGAAAATAACAAAACTTAACCGACAAAAATGTCCTACAAATGTTAACGTGACATTTATAATTAATAAGGCCACAGGTGCACAGAAGTCTCCCAGCAGATGTTTAACACCGAGTTTCAAAAACACTGAAGCGATTCTTTACCATTAATGACATAGTCTGAAGTGCTTAACATTATTTTCAATCACCTTTGTGTCTATACAAATGAGTGGTGGAAATGTCACATTCCCATGGTGAGGGCAGTCGAGCCACAGGAACATCATTGCAGCGCTTTGTGACCCTCGGGTGAAAGGCGCAATATAAATCGCTATTATTATTATTATTAATCCACTGCGGGGCTTAGTTCTACCACCGATACAACTTAAAAGTCACAAACTTATGAATGCGAGTCCTATCAGTGCCATGTGAGACAAACACATTTCCACTTTGAAACTCCTCTTGCAGTAAGCATTGCACCACTCTGTGTTTGAAAACGGCCTCTTAAAGATCATCTCACAAAACTGTTTCTTATCCACACTGGGTGGTGTACCTTCTCATATATA
>JAZEWU010000003.1:17029526-17039702 GCA_036362915.1 Geotria australis | reverse complement strand
TCGCAAAGAAGAAGACGAGTGTCTCATAATAATAATAATAGCATTTTATAGAGCGCCTTTCACCCGAGGGTCACAAAGCGCTGCACAAGGGACTTGGTGTGACGGTTAACACACTAGACGAGATAGACTGCAAAAATGAGAGTTAAAATGACACTAATCGAATCTGATGTCAAATATTTACACATACGGCATCACAAGGTCACGTTAGAGCAACGTGATGCATGATTGGCTCCAATTCCAATGCTATTAACCACGATGGAGACATTGAGAAAGCGATGCTTGCGAAGGTAACTGGAGTTCGCACTCGAGCTGTATGGCTCATGGAAACGGATTAGCGTTTTATCTAAAATACTGAACACGTCAAACTGCCCAGAGGAGTGGCATAAGACATCTGCTGAGTGCGATTGGTGAACGATAGTAAATGGGCACCGAAGTAGTGGCTTCACGCTAATATGGAACGCTGCTATAATAATAACATAATAGCATTTTATAGAGCGCCTTTCACCCGAGGGTCACAAAGCGCTGCACAAGGGCCGTGGAGAGAACGGCATGTATTTTCCATGGGACAGCCAACTCATTGTCAACTTGATTGGCCTGAATTGGGCTGACTTCTTGCAAGAACGTAAGATGAAGAACAACTGGGACCCAAGTGGTGGCTTCACCTTCCAGTGGGGGCAGGTTGGTGGCACAGATGGCTTTCCTGTTGGTGCAGGTCGGCTGGCAGCCCTTGCCACACCCTCGGTAGTGCCACTCACACTGGCCCTCTTGGTTGTACAGGTCACAGCCAAGCGCTGTGGAAGATACAATGCACAGAAACAGACACGCACACAAGTGATTAGACACATACATGTGAGCACACACCCACACGCAAAAATGACAAGACAGGGAGACATGGGAACACACACATGCGTACGTGAGTAAACACACATACATGTGAAAACTGACATGTACAAATATGAAAAAAATCCCGAATGCCTTACATAGACTGTTGGGGCAAGTGCTATTAGTGGGCTCTTATGACAGCCGACACGGCACTCAAGGGGGTGGTATGGCCAGCACCACGCCTTTGTCTCCTCTGTGCCGATATTACACAACGTCCCAGGAATCCAGCGGCATGATAATGATATTGGGACTCTAACCCCTGACCTACCAGCCCCTCTGAGCAGAGGCGTGCAGGAAGGTAGGTCAGAGGGGGCGACGGCCCCGGACATCCATTTCAGGGGGGCATCCAATCAAAGGGTGAAATTAAACAGTCCCACAAGGTGGTGCGAATGCGGATCCGTGTTTTAATAAGCGAGACCACAGTAGAGAACCTGTTACGCGTTAATACTGTGCGTAATGCTGATTAACTCTTTCGGTGCCCCGTCGACGCCGATCGACATTATTTTTCATCGTCCGCTGTGCCCTGTCGACGACCGTCGACACGTTATAGTACTGCCTTCCAACTCATTTTCTGAATGAATGCTAGTTCCCAAAGTTGTCACTAGATGGTTGGTTTTAATGGCAGCCTCCAAGACAGAACTGAAAAGTAAGTGCAACTTCACGTCTCTCAGTACTAGGGCCCTATACTTGAGTCTTTGGGGCATCAAGGAGTCGGAGTTGGCCCCAGGCATCACCAAACCTCTGCACGCCACTGCCACTGAGCGACCAAGACACCTCTATTCAAACTGTTGTGTCGGTGCTGCTGGGTGTGGTGGCTACTCACGGCACAGGTCCGGTGTCCTCCAGCGCAGGCACACACCCGCGGCGCCGCAGGCTTGAGCGTACGACGCTAGCGCCGTGCACAGGCAGTGGCAGTCGCCGCCAGTGTCGCAACCGCAAGAGTCGCGAACGCACGCGTCGTAGTAGGGTATGTGCTCAACCTGAACGTAAACGCACGTGCAAACACATGAACACCACCAGTGTGTGAGCACGCACAAAGACAAACAAACACACAGAGTTGTGAGCGGACGCACGGAAAGAAAAGACAAATATCCCCCGTATAATTATTATAAGTTAACCTGTTGACTAGTCGATCCTTAGATTGGCGTAGTTTTCCCTTCATGTCTGTCTCTCTGTCTTCCTGTCTCTGTATCCCTATGTCTCCCCCTGTCGCTCACCCTCCCTCCCTCCCTGTTTCCCTCCGTGTTTGTCTTTAAGGAAGTGACGGCCATCTTAGGGGACGCTGGCAGATTTTTTCCGCTCTTAAGGTTGTCTGATTCACGACCTTTCAGTGTATTCGAAGCAGCCTTAATCATTTCATTTTTGTTGCTTTGGATTTTATTAGTTGGTTTTTTCTGTCGTTGAAATGCCATTCTCTCCGTGGCCCTTATGCAGCTCTTTGTGACCCTCGGGTGAAAGGCGCTCTATAAAATGCTGCTATTATTATTATAAGCTTAACAGACTGTAGGGTCAGGTGCTGTTAGCGAGTGGCACCTGTGGCCAGCAACCTAAGGCCGGCATTGCTCACGAGGGGGATTATCACACTAGGCTTCCTGTGTCTCCCTAGTGGCGATATTTTACACGTAACATCAGGTACTCATGGGAGGCTGAGTCAACCGAGGGGAAGCCCAGAACCGGTTCAGAAAATTGTCACTGGTGTCAGCCGTAAGTGGAAATCGAACTCGGGTCGCCGGGTTCGTAGCGCAGCGCGCTAACCACCACTCCCATTTCAAAGACAAAGATCCCCTATATAGACTTAACAGACTGTAGGGACAAGTGCCGTAAGCGAGCACCTATGAAGGTCGACACTGCACACGAGGGGGTGGGTGACCAGCACCACACCACTCCCATTGCACACGCACACATAACTGAACATCCACACACAAATGCATCACGCGTGCAACGCGTGCGCAAATGGGCACGTGCACACGACCGCACACACAGCCACACAGACGTACCACGCTGTGACACTGCTTGAACACGCTGTCCTTGAGTACGGAGCACTGCTTGTGTGCCCAGCTTTCGCGATGGTGGTTCATGGTGCAAGGATCGGACACTTGCGATAGGTCAGGGCACCCGGAGCCGGACTCCTTCCAGCCAGCGGCGAACTCGGGGGCGCTCGCCGCCACTGAGCCTGTGCGCGTCTCAAAATCGTTGGACACCTTGCCGTCGTAGTCTCCGCAAAGACCACACACGCTGCCCTGTGGGGACATTCACAGAGGACGCGCTCACACAGCGCTTCAATACTCCCGATCCCTCCACTGGCTCCCAATCCAATTCCGGAGCATTTGCCATCTTCACGATGGTCCGTGGACTCACCCCTGCAAACCTATTTTCTCTCATCTCACTCTACTGACCTCCATGTACTGTACCACCTCGCTCTTCTCTTTTCACTTTACTTCCCTCCATGCACTATCTGCTCCAACGACCAAGTCTTTCTGTCGAAACCCCTAGCCAACTTTGCTTTATTGGGAGATTTCTCATTCTTCTCTGCTGCCCGCGTGATTGGAACTTCCTTTCGTCACCCATCCGTGCTCTCTCAACCCAACATTTTAGCAGAACCAGTAAAGAGCTTGCAAGCTCACTGGCTATTTTTCTTCTGTAATAATAAACATCTATCTATGTAGCGTTAGCTCCCTGAGTCACACATGGCCCTCTTTGTGACTGATGAAATCCAAACTCCCGCGCTCAAGCCATTCCAAGTGAACGACAACTCCAGTACCTGGAACTGTGGATCCACATGGACGGACACGGCTGTGTGGCCATCCCAGATGACCGTGACCCCCAGCGACGTCTCCACCACGGTGTAGATGCCCATGCGGCGAACGTGGAACGACGAATCCGGTGAATCCAGCGAACTCCCCTTTACGGTGCCGTCCGTCAGCACCAGCTCGTCAGCCTTAGAGGGCACAGCATAATAATAATAACATTTTATTACATGTATATAGTGCCTTTGACACATAAGCCCCAAAGCATTGCACGAAAGAGAGGTGGGGGGGAGGCAGCCACACTGACAGTGGGCGCCAACCTGCGAGACACTGCGTCCAGATATATTATGATGGTATCGGTCAATTCATGTATTATAATGTTCTAGTTGTCGAAGGAAACCGAGGCAGAACAGGGGGCGAACACACAAACTCAACACACAAAGGCGCTCGAGGCGGGAATCAAACCGCCTCGGGCAGGACCTTCTTTATGTGAAACGCAGATGTTAACCCTGTGCCACCCTGCCGGCCATGAGCAATGCAATTGAGTTTTTTTAAGTTACACAGCCAGTTAGGCCATTGTGGCCTACCTTTTATTGGGATAAAAAAATGCACATTTCCCAATATGACACCGTTACGACGTACCAACATTTAAATAGCTCTTGAACGGTATTGCGACCCCCGGATCACGACAATATATCCAATTACAAGACGTAAAATCATCAAATTCTATTTCATACCCCGATGAAAAAGTGAACTTTCTTGGAGCAGGTGGTGCCTGTGGTCCCACACGGCTCATTTTCAGTGGTGATTCGGAACGAGCCATTATTGATTCCACAGGAATCCTGCAAGATAAAAACAAAGCGGTTGTACAGCATAATAATAATAGCGTTTTATATAGCGCCTTTCACCCGAGGGGTAATAAACAAATATACCATGGGTGAGAGATGTGAGCCATGAACATTGAAAAACCATAACCACACACATAGGTGGTGTTTTCATAAGATGTAAGAAACCTGTGAAATTGAACACAGGCCGATCTTTGTGTGAGACACAAGTGTTATCCACTGTGCCACCCTGCTGCCCATGAATGATCAAAGGTACTGCCATTTATTGGCCACCGCACAGCCCACTAGATCAGTCGTGATGAACATCTATGTGAGTGTTTGAGAATTGCTCTCCATACCTAATCTTTAGGGCCAGCCGTGTCGAGTGTTTCGAATCAGAAAGCAAGATGATTAACACTCGACACGGCTATACACAGAGCCATGAAAACCTACATCATTACATTATGTGTTTCTCAAACCAAGTTCTCACGACCCACCAAGGTACCACTCTCCGCGATTACCAACCATAATAATAATAGCATTTTATAGAGCGCCTTTCACCCGAGGGTCACAAAGCGCTGCACAACGACAGAAAAAAAAACAACTAATAAAATCTAAAGCAACAAAAAATTAATGATTAAGGCTGCTTCGAATACACTGAAAAGTCGTGAAACTGGCAATCTTAAGAGCGGCAAAAATCTGCCAGCGTCTCTTAAGATGGCCGTCACTTCCTTAAAGACAAACACGAAGGGAGACGGGGAGGGAGGGTGAGCGACAGC
The DNA here is from genome assembly GCA_036362915.1 of Geotria australis. Classification (NCBI taxonomy): domain Eukaryota; kingdom Metazoa; phylum Chordata; class Hyperoartia; order Petromyzontiformes; family Geotriidae; genus Geotria; species Geotria australis. The sequence goes on along the minus strand of JAZEWU010000003.1, from coordinate 17,034,470 downwards.
GGGAGACATCGAGACACAGCAGCAGGGTGCAGTGGCTTATATTACATGACGCGAATAGTGCACCTGGCTCAAGATGTACTGGCAGGAGCCGTCAAAGACATACTGCTTCCCGTCGAATGTCGTGTGGTGTCCCTCTCCGTACACGAAGCACAGGCCCTGGCAGATCTCCGACGTGCAGCTCCATTGCGCGTTTGTGCAAGTGCTGCAGGAGACAACGCACGTGCGATCGTAGCATGGTGAGAGGTCACCATCGAGCTTTGTGCTAGGCCCAGACCACTGTGGCGATACATGCGGGGCAAGGCACGAAGTCTGATGCTTTACTTTCTCTGACCATAGCCCTGTTTCTAGCCATAACCTCTAATCTCTAAACCAAGATCCCGAAACGCTAAGCCACAATCATGAAGTGTAATCAATCACCCCGACATCGTGAATCCTTACCCCTCACCCTGAAACCCTAAATGCGCAGAAGAATCCCTGAACTCTTTCGTTGCTGACATGCCGTCCTCTTCGCGGCCCTTATGCAGCGCTTTGTGACCCTCGGGTGAAAGGCGCTACGTACATTGATATTATTGTTATTAAACATAAACCTTATTCCTAATGCCCAGCGGAGAGGGGGCGACTGCAGGACTCTCACCATTCATTGCACAGCTGGGAAATGGTGTCTCCGGGATTGTATTGCTTCCCGTTGTGCTCACAGGTGCATTTCTCCTCACTGACGCAGTTGCCGTAGTGGTCCTTCAGCAACCCGTCAGGGCACACGCAGCCCGACACGCAGCCCGGGCTGTACTGCACGCACGGGAAGAGGTGCCACACAGCTGTTGATCGAGCCTTCTCCAGCGCGATGCTCTTGTCATCATTGTCATTGTTATCATCATGGTCATCATCAGTTTAAATGACGACGCAACCTAAACACCGAAATAGCTATTAGAGTATGTAAGGTTGGTTGCACTTACGCATATTGAGTGTGGATTAGCACAGGTTCTCTGACAGGCGGCACCACCTTCACTTGAGCCGTCGCTGCAGTTGTGGTAGATTAACGGTGCAGCACATGTCTCTGCATCCACACACATATGCACATACACGTAGAAACACACACCATATGCTTTGGTAAATATCCAGCTTTACAAGACAATACAATGGTGCGTATTTGTTTTTGGGGTAGGCCACACCTTTGGCAGAGATTTACTATGGAGCCAGATTGACACATAATTCCAAATGTAAGTATCCATAAATAGTCATAAAATAATAACAACAGTATGGTTCTCCTATAGATAGTCGTCAAACTATGAACATACTACCTCCAACAAGGCACGTGGAATTTCCACCACTGGCACAAAGCCACCTATGAAGATGAGAACTGCCCCAGGCTCATTTAAGCAGGGAGTTGTATTTTAAAGCTCAATATTAGCACTGGTTAGAGTAGCTCACCTATTTTTGGTGAAAGTCCAAAGCATTGAAGTTCCCCACTCGTGCAAACACTAGGAGAAAAAAGACACCAAAGATGTATTGCGTAAATAGACATCCGTTAACATAAAATATAATCATCACAATCAATAATATCATGGGGATCAAGATAGAAGCGTTCACGTCGCGATCCCTGTCAAGTAATACCTGGTATTACCTGCAAATTCTACTAAACACTTCGAAGCTGAGGAGCTGAAAGACAACGATGTCCAGAAGCTCAACAAATGTCTGGAGCAAGAAGAGCGGCCAATGCCCGTCGCCTTTAAGCCCAGCACTGACTATTATAGCTCTAAATGTTGAAGGGCTGTCTGCAACTAAAGAAGAACTTGTTGCAATGGGAAACTGTCATATAACCATCACGCTTCGAAGAATCGAATCGAATTCGAAGTATGGAAGTGCACACGCTGGCACACATTGGTTCCTACCACTTTGTGCCCTGCAGGTCAACAGTCACCCCGGCCTTGATCAAGTCGCCGCTCATCTCCAAGTAGCAGGGACACTCGCTCCTGGGCACGCACGCGCCTTGCTCATCGTCGTAGAGGCCCTCGCCGCACACGCAGCCCTCCACGGGGGAGGGGGGCGGCAGGTCGAACGGTGTGGGGCCCGTCCGTTGACACACCGCACGGGACGCGCGGCACATCGCGGAGCCGCACTCGGGCGCCGCGTAGCTGAACTCGTTGCTGGCGGGGCAGCTCTGGGCGTCAAGGTCTGCGATCGTTTCACAATGACGGAGAGAGGTGAGTTATTAGTGAATAGCAAAGGAGGTGTGCGAATTTGAAGGGCGTGTGAAGATTACTCGAGGAAATAGAAATTAGACACAAATTACAAACTTTGAATTCGATTCTTCGAAGCGTGATGGTTATATGACAGTTTCCCATTGCAACAAGTTCTTCTTTAGTTGCAGACAGCCCTTCAACATTTAGAGATATAATAGTCAGTGCTGGCCTTTAAGACGGCGGGCATTGGCCTCTCTTCTTGCTCCAGACTGAGGGGCTTCTGGCATCTGTTGAGCTTCTGGACATCGTTGTCTTTCAGCTCGGCTTTGAAGTGTTTGGTAGAATTTGCAGGTAATACCAAGTATTACTTGACAGGGATTGCAACGTGAATGTTTCTACCTTGATCCCCAAACTTCAAATGTAGTGAAATTACCTACTCTTTTAAAATTATATTCAATATAGATTCCGCCCATCTCTGGACTCACTGCCCTGGCATCGCTTGTTCAGCTGAGCTTACTGCAGATGTTGCTCCTCCAGCCTTCGAGGACGATTCCATGAGCGGCACACGCGTATGCGTATGACGCGAGTGCAGCACACAGGCACGGCTCTGGGTTGGAGCAGCTGCACGTTTCGTACTTGCAGCGCTGCACGGGTAGTAGGGGGCATTGTGCAGGAAAACAGAAAAACCCAACAGACAGCCAGCTGAGATGAAGTATGGCATTTTCTTAACTCGCTCGGATGTTTTTGGCTGCGCTTGGTTACTTTATTTATTTTACCCAGTGTTTAATCTTATACGATTATTTATTACAGACTGTTACTTGCTTGTGTAAAATGTTTGTGGCTATATTTCCTGTACAGCAGTTTGGGTCAATTGATGAAGCTCTTGAATTTAAATTATCCTTATTATTTTAACCCCCATTACCCACATGGCATGGACAGGCCCTTATCTAGCAGTTGATTGACATAATACATACATGTGCAGACCCCGTAGGCAACAACGCACTCTATTTGCTTGACAAAACTGGAACAAGTGGGAAAATGCTGCTTGTAATTTTGCGGACCAGAGGTCACTTGAAGGAATCTCGCACCATTTTTTAATAAGGAGGCGCATCACTGCTCTACGAGAATTTCAGATTAAGTCTTCATTTCATGAAATGACACGCTTAGCACGATACGGATATATATTATTAACCGTGACGCAAAAGGGAACGTACCGTGTAATAATCATCGGCAGAAACCACACTGTGGCAAGTAGAGAATGGACCGTCGTTGTCTTTCAGAAGTCCACACTGTGTTTTGGCGTATTCATCTGTACAATAAGACACAAGCTCAGACAGTGAGTGCAGCTTTGTGAACCTGGGCACGGTGATGCACATTTGTTTTGATGATGCCTCCGACTTGGGAGGCAAATCGTCGCGAAGGAGAGAGAAGGAACACTCGACGCAGCTTCTTCTTCTTAGCGATTCTTCGGAGCACGATGGTCAGCCTCTGGACATCGTTGTCTTTCAGCTCGGCCTCGAAGTGTTATCCCGAAAGAACAGCTATAAAATGGATTCTCATTTTAAGAAAAGCCAATGGAACCAATCACCAAGAATGCACCCGATTTCAACAGATCTCAGAAGCTGATCGGAGTTGAGCCTAGATAGATGACCACCACACACAACAGGCGTCATAAGCTGTGGGGCTATGCAGTGGGCAGTGCAGCCAAATACAATGTCGATCTGTACTTATACTCTTAAACAACTCCCACCATGATATGCACGGCGCAATGGAGTGAATGTGACAGCGTGGCACTGACTGGGCGCACGTGTGGCGTGAGCTGTGCCACCATGCTGCGTCTCACCATTGGCGATGAAGACCATGCACGGGTCCAAGGTGACCTCTTTACGGTCCGGACATGTCGCCTGAGCCTTCCACGTGTTACAGAAGGTCGCCGCGGTCGCTTCCACGATGCCCGAATGCGTGAAGTCGTCGCTCGTCACATCGTTGAAATTTCCGCACAGCCCTGAGGAATTGTCACAAGATGTCGTTTGAAGAGGTGGTTTGGGTGGTTTCAATGCACACCGGACACCCAAATTACCTCTCAGCACTACTCACACCCCAATCCACAACACACTCACGTACGCTCCGCAGCCCGTAAAGTGAAGGACCACTATTTTGAATACTGAAGAAAACGAAAAAGCAGTCGACAGAGGAAGAGTGCTTGGGAAGCACGTACCGCATGTTTTGTTGTGATAGTCTGTGGACGCGGTGATGTACAGCTGCATCAGGGGCTTTAGCTGAACTCGTAGGCGCAAGCCAAAGTCGGTTTCCGCACGGAGGAAAAAGGATGTCTCTTGCAGAACGGTCAGGGAGGCTGAAAAAAGAAACGGTGAGCCAAAGAGCGCATGCTGAACCGCCAGGTAATGCACACAAACGTTAACATCCCCAGCTGGACCGCTAAACAAGCGGTGATGATTAGAAGTCTAAATCAGTGCTTCCTTATACAGCTTAGGCTTATAACACGTAATTAAAGACACATTTATACAGCCTCAGTAAATAATCTAAACAATTATTCTGCATAGTTGCTCTTCAGAGCTGTTCGTTCGGGATACAAACGGCTGAGGATGCTTCCAGTGTGGGAGGCAAAATGTCACAAGAGAGAGGAGAGCGCTCGAGACAGCTATCCCGAATGAACAGCTCTAAAGAGCAACCATCATGAATCGAGCCGTGAAAACCTACATCAGTACAATAATTCTACATTAACTATACGTATAACGAAATC
>JAZEWU010000003.1:16999621-17014863 GCA_036362915.1 Geotria australis | reverse complement strand
GGCTTCTCTTCTTGCTCCAGACTGAGGGGCTTCTGGCATCTGTTGAGCTTCTGGACATCGTTGTCTTTCAGCTCGGCATCGAAATGTTTGGTAGAATTTGCAGGTAATACTAAGTATTACTTGACAGGGATCACGACGTGAACGCTTCTACCCTGATCCCCAGCCAGCTTGGTGGAACGTGTGGATAAATTAGGATCGTTGTCAGCATAATGATCTAGGTTTTCATAGCTGTTCCCGTAAGGGATGCTCGGTGGCGCAGTGAGTAGCGCTACCGCCTCACAGCAAGAAGTGCCTGGGTTCGATTCTCGGCTCGGGTGCCACCTTGCTGGGTGGAGTTTGCACGTTCTCTCCCCGTATCCGCGTGGGTTTTCTCCGGGCACTCCAGTTTCCTCCCACAGTCCAAAGACATGCTGCTGCATAGGTTAATTGGCCCGCTGACTAAATTGCCCCCGGTGCCCTGTGATGCACTGGCGTCCCATCCTGGGTAAGAGCCCTGCCTTACACCCAGTGTCTGCCGGGATAGGCTCCGGGCCGCCGCAACCCTGTACAGGATTAAGCGGTATATGACAATGAATGAATGAACTATGGTCAGACAGCCTCCGTCACCGATACAGGGCGAGGCAGGCCTTCATCCAAAAACCTCGACAAACGGTGAAACAGCGTTTATTTAACGTCGAACAACTGAGGATTTTTTTTATGCAAACAAAGCAAACTTTGAAAACCAGTGTGCACAAACAGTGTCAGACGGAGCGGGTCTCAAGATCACTCACGCGTAAAACATTAGAAACAAAAACCTAGGCAACTACTTTTCACTGAGGCTGTGAAACAGGCGCTTTAAGGGATTCCTGCAACACAAACATGCGCATTGAAAAAATTAAATAAAAATCTAAAAACAACCATCCATGCATTTTCAGAAACCGCTTAATCCTGTACAGGGTCGCGGTGAGCCGGAGCCTCTCCCGGCAGACACAGGGCGCAAGGCAGGGGAAAACCGAGGATGGGACGCCAGTCCATCGCAGGGCGCCTGGGGAAATTTAGTACCAAAAAAACATTTACACAGCAGCATTGCACACAACCGATCATGTAAACAAACAATAAAAACACAGCCATGTGTAAAGACCCGAAGCACAAACACAGACGTCGCTGCAAGACATACCACCCCCTTGAGTGCCCTGTCTGTGTTCAAAGCATCTCACGAATAGCCCTTGCCCCAACAATCGATGTAAGGCAGGGGTGTCCAAACTTGTTTTCCTGAGGGCCACATACAGAAAAATATACGAAGGACTGGGGCACTCACAATACAGTTAAGCGCAAATATTATGTGTGGGCCAAAGACCATTATATTTTTAGACTTTGATACGTGCCAATTAAAAATGGATGGCGGGCCGCAGTTGGCCCGCGGGCCGTAGTTTGGACACCCCTGATGTAAGGTATCAGCAATACCACTGCGCCACCCTGCTGCGTGTACAGCTTTGTAATTGCTCGAGGCGGTTTGACTCTTGCTTCGGGCGCCTTTCTGTGTAGAGTTAATGTGTTCTCCCCTGTTGTGCGTGGGGTTCCTCCAGGTGCTTCGGTTTCCTCCACATAACAAAAAGCACGCGTTAATAATTGGCCGATACCATCATAACATATGTAGGATGCAGTATCTGGCGGGAAGGTATCCCGCCTCCCCCACATCTAATAATAATAACTTAAATTTATAACGCGCACATATTCATTCAATGTCGAAGATATTAATTCGACGAGAGAAGGACTCAGAGGCGTGAGGAAAGCGCAGAGAGGCGGAGGAGGCAGCCAGGCGGTTTTGCCGGTGCCATATTGCCACACACCGCTTCCTATATTTTTATGATGTTATTGGCCAAATAACTAAAGTGTATTTTTTTTAGTTGTGGGAGGAAACCCGAGAACCCGAAGGAAACCCACGCAGAACAGGGGGAGAACACACAAACTCCGCACAGAAAGGCGCCCAAGGCAGGAATCGAACCGCCTCGGGCAAGACCATTCTTTCTGTGAGGGGGCGCGGATGTTATCACTGTGCCACCCTCCCGCAGCGCTTTGAGGCCTCTGGGTGAAAGGCGCTATTACTTAAATTTCCATCCATTTTCAGAAACCGCTTAATCCTGTACAGGGTCGCGGTGAGCCGGAGCCTATCCCGGCAGACACAGGGAGCAAAGCAGGGGAACAACGAGGATGGGACACCAGTCCATCGCAGGGCGCCTTGGGAAATGTAGTCATTACTCCAATTAACCTGGCAGCGTGTCTTTGGACGGTGGGAGGAAACCGGAGTGCCCGGCGAATGAGTACCTTCGACAGTGAATGAATATTTGCGCGTTATAAATTTAAAATTATTTTTTATTATTAATTGATGCGAGAGTTAGATACCCAGTGGCTTGCTGACTCCTCAAGCTATGAAGGCACGCTCAGTTGAGGAATGAGCTTTTTATAGATCTCAAACAAAGCCTTTCTGATAAACCAACCGACCTTGCCAAAAACAAGCAAGTTGGACTTCAACTCACAGCTACGGTCGACAATGTCACGCACGTTTACACCGGACAATACATCTGAATGTGTATTTTAAGAGATTAGTTTCCTCTTCCTCCATTCCTTCCACTTCTTTTAAGGGTGATTTCTCCGGTCATTCATCGCCGGACGAACACAAACAGCCCAAGATCGTGTCTTTAAATATCAGTCTGTTGTACGAAGGGCGGCACGGTGGTGTAGTGGGTAGCGCTGCCGCCTCACAGCAAGAAAACCCGGGTTCGAATCTCGACTCGGAGGTCTTGCTATGTGGAGTTTGCATGTTATCCCCGTGTCCGCGTGGGTTTTCGCCGGGCACTCCGGTTTCCTCCCACCGTCCAAAGACATGCTGCCAGGTTAATTGGCTTACTGAGGAAATTACAGGTGCCCTGCGATGGACTGACGTCCCGTCCTCGGTATACCCCTGCCTTGCGCCCTGTGTCTGCCGGGATAGGCTCCGGCTCACCGCGACCCTGTACACTGTACAGGATTAAGCGGTTTCTGAAAATGGATGGATGGATGTTGCACAAACACGGAGCTCGCTTGTCATGACGGTAGAATAATAATAACGCGTAAGTAGGAGAGAGAACGTTCGACACGGCTATCCCGAAAGGACAGCTATGGAGAGCAGTTCTCATAAGTAGAGCCGTGACAAACCTACATCGGTGCATCCATCCATCCATTTTCAGAAACCGCTTAATCCAATACAGGGTCGCGGTGAGCCGGAGCCTATCCCGGCAGACACCGAGGATGGGACGCCAGTCCATCGCAGGGCGCCTGGGGAAATTTAGTCAGTACGCCAATTAACCTGGCAGCGTGTCTTTGGACGGTGGGAGGAAACCGGAGTGCCCGGCGAAAACCCACGCGGACACGGGGAGAAAATGAAAACTCCACACAGAAAGGCCCCCCGAGCCGAGATTCGAATCCGGGCCCTTCTTGCTGTGAGGCGGCAGCGCTACCCACTACGCCACCGTGCCGCCCAGATATAGAGACATGTTTATTATTACAGCAGAAATATACCCAGCGAGCTTGCAAACCCTGAACAGGATTAAGCTGTTTCTGACAATGAGATGAGATAATAATAGCATTTATAGAGCGCCTTTCACCCGACGGTCACAAAGCGCTGCACAGGGCTGCGGAGAGAACGACAAATCAACGACGACAGAGAACAATAATCAGCAACAAATTATTATTATATTTTTTGGGGGTTTTTTGTTTTAATCCGAGCTGTGGAGAGAACGACATGTTAACAACGGGGAGACCAAATAACCGAGAGTGAAGCAATAGCGATAAACCATACGGGACACAAAAACAACAGGAAATTTTTTTATAATTCTACAACAAGATGAAGAGTGGTGTCGGGCCGAGTTCGACCGTCACCGACTGCCGTGTGGACAAGACTTGCGACATTCCGCGCGGGACCTGTCGCGGGAAACCTCCCTCCCTCCGGCAGCTGGAAAAACACCCCGAAGAATATCTAAACTGCCTGGCAGGGATTCTCAAACAGCGGCCCATAGAGGCTAAACGTCTGGGTCACTGACGTGTGTAAGGGGGGGTTCTGTTTGCCCGAGTGCTCTGTGACTAAATGGGGGAGGTAAGGTTTAAGTTCACGGTCTTAGTTCACGGTTGACCAGGTGGAACCTTTCCAACAACCGTTAACGGCTCTGTGGATACTAACCCATAGAATAGCGTCTCCTGTATTGACGGATGCGTGGTTTTCACGGCTCGCTCCCGTGACAATTGCTCTCCGTAGCTGTTGGATTACGTGATAGCCGTTTCGAGCACGGCCACATTTGTCTCCCTGGTGGTGATGTTTTACTCACCATCGTACCAGGTCCTCATTTCAGGCTGATTCGACCCAGGGGAGGACCCAGCAGCGGTTCAGAAAATCGTTGCTGGTGTATTGCCGTGAGAGGGCAATCGAACACGGATCGCCGGCACGCTAACGATTCCCGTCTCGGGCACCTTTCTGTGTGGAGTTTGTGAATTCTCTCCCCCTGTTCTGCGTGGGTTTCCTCTGGGTTCTCCGGTTTTCTTCATCCATCCATCCATTTTCAGAAACCGCTTAATCCCGTACAGGGTCTCCGGTTTTCTCCCACAACTTAAAAAAAGCACTCATTAATTAGTTGGCCGATGACATCATATAATATAGGAAGCAGCGTGTTGGCGCCGGCAAACCGCCTGGCTGCCTCCCTCCACCTCTCTGCGCTTTCCTTGCTACGCCTCGTCGAATGAATACCTTCGACATTGCATGAATATGAGCCACGCATTGTAAATGTATCCATCCATTTTAACAAACCGCTTAATCCTGTACAGGGTCGCGGTGAGCCGGAGCCTATCCCGGCAGACACAGGGTGCAAGGCAGGAGAACACCGAGGATGGGACGCCAGTCCATCGCAGGGCGCCTGGGAAAATTTAGTCAGTATGCCAATAAACTTGGCAGCATGTCTTTGGACGGTGGGAGGAAACCGGAGTGCCCAGTGAAAACCCACGCGGACACGGGGAGAACATGCAAACTCCACACAGAAAGACCCCCGAGACGTGATTCGAACCCGGGTCCTTCTTGCTGTGAGGCGGCAGCGCTACCCACTACTCCACCGTGCCGCCCAATTATTATTATTATAACCCCAAAATGTTCTGGGGTAAAACACCTACACGCTATGTCAAAACCCGTGGCTTCCGACCACACACGTCATGGGCACCGTTCCACATTGTATTGTAATCGAACCGCCTCGGGCAGGACCTTATTTCCGTGAGGCGCGGATGCCAGCGCTGCGCCTCCACTCCAATTTGCATAACGAGAATCATATATCCTTCGTCACAGACGAGATGTAATCCGGTCATTGAGAAGATTGCCAAACAGATTACGGGCGCATTGCGATTTAAAAAAAAACACTTGTCAACAAAAGACGCAGCAATGCGATTACTCGCTGCGTGTCGACACGCATGAGTGGAGAGGTGTAATAACCGCGATCTTGAAAACTCGTGACCACAGGAGGCGACCCCCAGGAAGGGTTGCTGCAACACCCGTGGATTCCGGGTAACGCGAGCAGGTTCTTCACGATCACCTTTGGTAGGCTGGCGTCAGAGAAGGGTTGGCAAGATTGAAGGGACAAGACGCGTGAAGGAATGCAGCCTCATTGCGTGCTTAATCATCTTCAGCCCGTACTGCCAGAAATAAGCTTGTTATCACTGCTTTTAAAACCAGCTTTTATTTGTACAGAAGATTATTGTTGGGGGGGGGGGTCTATTACAAGTTATGGATATGTATGTTTAATTTATTTTTTGTTGCTTTGGTTTTTATTATTTCTGTCGTTGTTGACATGCCGTTCTCTCCGCGGCCCTTGTGCAGCGCTTTGTGACACTTGGGTGAAAGGTGCTCTATAAAATGCTATTATTATTATGTTTGTCACGACTCGATGTAGGGCGGCAGGGTGGCGCAGTGGTAACATCTGCGCCTCACAGCAAAATTCAATTCAATTCAACTTTATTTGTCAACTCTACCATATGTACAGGACATACAGAGAATCGAAATACCGTTTCTCTCAGACCCCGGCGTTGTTTACTGTCGTTCTACAAATGACTTGCAGAAACCGACGGCTAATACTTGTTACTTGATGAAAACGTAATAAAAAAAAAACGAACATGAAACCATGAAGACACCGCACTGTTTGGTCCGAGGTTCGAATCTCGGCTCGTGGCGCCTTTCTGTGTGGAGTCTGTGTGTTCTCCCGCTGTTCTGCGTGGGTTTCCTTCGGGTTCTCCGGTTCCTCCCACAACTTAAAAAAAAAACACCCATTAATTATTTGGCCGATAACATCATAATATATGGGAAGCAGTGTGTGGCAATATGGCGCCGGAAAAACCGCTTGGCTGCCTCCTCCGCCTCTCTGCGCTTTCCTCGCTACGCCTCTGAGTCGTTCTCTCGTCGAATGAGTACCTTCGACAGTGAATGAATATGTGCCACGCGTTATAAATGTAAAATGACTATTATTATTAATGAACTCGGCGGAACTGATGCTGATGATGCTGCTGTGGGAAGTGATGCTAATGATGATGATGCTGATGATGGAGTTGATCTTGTGGAAGTTAATTCCACAACCTGGGGGCTTCACGGGCGCAAGCCCCGACACACAGCCCATCTTGATTCGTGTTCTAAAGATTCAAAATTTTGCACTCTAAAAGTTGATGTGTATTTGTTTCACTATCGCAATGCACAGCCTTATCCTTACATGGCTATTTGAAAAACATGTGCAATGCTAAGTATTTTATTTGAAAAATGTGGGCGATGCTACGTGTACATGTTTTTTCGTTGTTGGTTGATTTAAATGTGGTTATTTATGAATCGTGTATATATTTTAATTATGGTCAGCAATTCACATGTTTGTTGTGCCAATGCAGGATTCCGGTAAAGAGGTGGCACGCTCACCGGGTATTTTTCTGCTGTAATAATAAACATATCTATCTATTGGCGGGTTACAAGCGGAAGACCGGAGAACTCGTTCTAGAGTCCAAGGGTGCAGAAGATCACAGATATAGCACAGAATGCATCGTTGCGTGGCAGCCAGCCCCTCACCTGGTATGCGTGATTGAATAAGAATGTCCTTTCCCAGCCACACAACAGGTCATTGGGACTTGAGAGATGTTGTTTAAAGTCCACTTTAAAAGAGAGCCAACTAGGCTATGCCTGGTAAATATTGCAGTCTGCCCTGTGCAAAGATATGACCCACGTTTTCGTGAACACTACAGCCACCCCTAAAGCATTTATATAGCGCCTTTCACCCGAGGGTCACAAAGCGCTGCACACAGCTGCAGAGAGAACGACATGTCAACAACGACAGAGCACGGAAAATCAGCAATAAAAAAAAAATGTGGTTTTTTTTGTTGTTGAGAGCACGGCACAACAACAACGGGGAGACAGAAAACTGAGAGTCAAGCGATAGCAACGAATTATAAGACAAAGGACAAAAGAATATGCAACAGGGAAACTAATAATAATTCTACAACAAGCAAGGAGGGAACAAATGTCCCCTAGCAGACACAGATGGTCAAGTTCTGCGTTGTGTATTTTTTAATGTCCTCTCGTACTCCGCACACGCCACTGGTCCGCTTGAATTCACACGCGTCTTCTCTCCGCTTTATATGTATTAACACTGCAGACACAGCGTCTGCAAACATACGCCACAAGTCAGTCTTTTAACACAATCTCTTTTCCCGCGCTTCTCAAGGCGTCCCGCTCACGACTACCTGTACGTGGCCATGTGTAATGATAATAAAACTAACATATTCTTATTAACATATAATTATCCTTAGTATGTGCGATTTGCATAAGCGCAACTCAATTCGTCAGTTAACACTGGTTACGCTGAGAAAAGGGATGTCTGTTCCACTCTCTTTGGACTGCTGCCACCGCGACCCTCAACAGGACAAGCTGTTTAGAAAATGGATGTTTGATTATTGCGACGTTATCCATAAATCAGTATCAAACATCGCATTAAATAAACTCAACCCACTATTTCTTCCCGCTCGTAGAATTGCTTTGGGTGCCCCCTATAAACCCCACCATTGTGAATTGGATATTGGTTCAAGATTAACTTCTGCAAATAATCGTAGACGTTTTCATTAGGCCCTTTTCATGCTTGCTTAACAAGTCGGCTAAATATTTGAAGGATGTGTTGACTATGCAAATTAACAAATTAAACCTTACAGCAGGGGTGTCCAAACTTTTTTTTCCTGAGGGCCACTTACAGAAAAATGTACGAAGGACTGCGCCACTCACTAGACAGTTAAGCGCAAATATTATGTGTGGGCCATAGACCATTATATTTTTAGACTTTGATACGTGCCAATTAAAAATGGATGGCGGGTCGCAGTTGGCCCGCGGGCCGTAGTTTGGACACCCCTGCCTTAGAGGCTCAAAGTATTTTTGGTCGCTTATGTGCAATGCTGTGTGTAAATTTGTATTTTTTGTTTGGTTCATTTGTGATTTTTATTATTGTTGTGTCAATGCAGGAATCCTGTAAAGAGCTTGCAAGCTCACTGGGTATTTTTCTGCTGTAATCCATCCATCCACTGTCAGAAACCGCGTATTCTATACAGGGTCGCGGTGAGCCGGACCCGATCCCGGCAGACACAGGGCGCAATGCAGGGCTATACCCAGGATGGGACGCCGGTCCATCACAGAGCACCGGGGGCAGAGCACCCTTCTACACATGGCCGGACAACGACTTGAACCTGACGTGCGAATTCCGCGGCTTCCCGACGCCGGGATATGAACTCGGGACCTTCTTGCTGTGAGGCGGCAGCGCTACCCACGACGCCACCGTGCCGCCCCTAAATAACGTAATGTTAAATCATTGGCGCGTCTCCTTTGATTGAATGTCCTGTCTCTCTGTCTTCCTGTCTCTGTGTCCCTATGTCTCGCCCTGTCGCTCACCCTCCCTCCCTGTCTCCCTCCGTGTTTGTCTTCAGGGAAGTGACGGCCAACTTAGGGGACGCTGGCAGATTTTTGCCGCTCTTAAGATTGCCAGTTTCACGACCTTTCAGTATCTTCGAAGTTGCCTTAATCATTTATTTTCTGTTGCTTTGGTTTTTATTGGTTGTTTTTTTCTTTCGTTGTTGGAGTGCCGTTCTCTTCGCGGCTCTTGTGCAGCGCTTTGTGACCCCCGGGTGAAAGGCGCTATTATAAATTGATATTATTATTACTATGGGGCCTCGCGTGTTGACAAACTTGTGCAGTGACGTCAACACGCACGCTCTCAGCCCGTTACGTCATCACGCACGGCCGCCCCGGCGTTGCCAGGGTAACGACTTAGCAGCGCCCGAATCGGCTTGCGAGTTTTAAATTGGTTTACAAAGTCAGGGCTTTTTTTTAACGTGAGGTAGAGTCACAGGTGGGTTGTAACGATTCCTCTTCTGCCTGCTGTGTCGACTGCCGCGGTCTCACAAATGGTACGCTATCTATATTCACTGTTCGGTGCGCGCTTAAGAGTTTAGTCACCGTTATGTTAGATTGCGTAGTTCATATAAGCGCGGCGCTCACATACTCGCGCGCTGATTGGCTGGTCGGGTCCCTTCAAACCGAGACTGGACCAATCGGATACCGGAGAATTGGTGCCCGCGCGCTTGCTGTCTATGAAATGCAATCGCCGATGATATTTTTTCACTATCCATCATTGCCCAGAAACCGCTTAATCCTGTACAGGGTTTGCGGTGAGCCGGAGCCTATCCCGGCAGACACAGGGCGCAAGGCCACTGTCCTCGTGCAATAACGAACGAGGTGCGGTCTCGTACGACAGGACAGCGGGGAGGACAGCAGCCCCTGGGACAGCCCTCTTCCGAGTGAACGGGATCCGGTGAAGAAAGCCGCCAGGGACAAGAAGCGGTCTAAGGTATGAGAGACCGTTCAAACAGGCTGACAGACCACCTACACCCAAGTTGTTGATTATGAATACAATTGTCTACAACAGGGCGGCACGGTGGCGTGGGTTGAGTAGCCCTGTCGCCTCACAGCAAAGAATGTCCCGGGTTCGAATCCGGGCTCGAGTGCCTTTCTGTGTGGAGTTTGCATAGGAGGAAACTGGAGAACACGAAGGAAACACTAAAAGTGCTGCTATTGGCTGAGAAGCTACCCAAGCGGCATGCGTTTGCATCGCCGATTGGCTGCCGTGCCACCCACGCTCACGCGCAGCCGTATCGTAGCACGTATCATAAAGTTACGTTTCATCGTAACGTGATACTAATGTTCCTATAGACTGTATATATCGTCAAGTGATTTCATCGTATTGTGAGGCAATCCAGGGCCGACGCTACCATTCGGCCAACTAGGCAGTCGCCTAGGACGCAGATCTCAGAGGGGCGCATTACCGGTCTTGAAGGATCACTGTTTTATACAAATGATTGTTTTAAGAAAAACAGAATAAAAGGAAAATATAATCGTTCATTGTTCATAATAGTTTATAGTTCATTGTTAGTTCATAACCAGTTGACAATTTTGTTGTGGGTGGGGGATGCAAGTAGCTGGCCTTGCCTAGGGCGCAAAATAGTCTGGCGACATATGATATGAGACTACCGCAGGAAAAAGTATGGGGGGCGATGCAATCATGTTTCTGTGAAAGTGCGGGTGTCGCAACACCCGCAACACCCGCGGCTGCGACGCGCCGTCTCGTTGTAACGCCGCCGCGTCCGCGACCCCCGTCTTCAGACACAGGCCTCGGGCCCGCCGCGCGCTCAGGCGAGCGAGGGCGGCGGCAGCAGCACGTGGGAGAGCGAGGAGGAGCAGGCCGCCTCGCCGCACCCCCACCCCGCTTCGACGCCCGGCCAGAGGCAAGCCTCCGCGGACGGCTCCGAGCCGCCCACGGAGCCCGAGAGCCGCACGGGATCGCGACCCTCGACCGCACGCAGCCTGGGCAAGGCCAAGAGACGGGCGGCGGAAAACCAGCGAGCGCCGGCCATGGTCTCGGCGAGGTGCGATCGGGCTGTCGCCATGCGGCATACCCGGGGCTCTGTTGTAATTGTGATTCGATTCTTCGAAGCCATCCATCCATCTTCTAAACCGCTTGTCCTGGTGAGAGTTGCGGTGGCAGCAGTCCAAGGAGAGTGGACCAGACATCCCTTTCTTCGAAGCGTGATGGTTATATGACAGTTTCCCATTGCAACAAGTTCTTCTTTAGTTATGAATACAATAAAATGGCAAAGAACTGTGTAAAGAAATGGGAAGCTGTGGTTTAACCATCGCGCTTCGAAGAATCGCAAAGAAGAAGATTACAGCAAAAAATACCCAGTGAGCTTGCAGGATCTTTACAGGATTCCTGCGACACAACAAACACGAATTGACAAAAATAACAAAAAATACAAAAATCCCAAATTAACCAAACGAAAATAAACATTTACACACGGTATTGTAGATAAGTAACTAAATAACAAAAATACAAGGTAGTTAAACAAATTAAACATTGCGATGGGGAAAAAATCCGAGGTAGCTTATTGCACATTAAGAGAGCGAACAAGTGCAACATTTGCGATATTTCAAACACAGACGGCTGTCGTGCACACGCGATGGGTTGTGTGTTTTTAGTCTGGTGGAGCCGACGATTGCGAGCCTCGGCGATAACGGAGGAGACGACGGTGCAGGCAGAGACTGTGGTGGCGCCGGCTCCGCACCTCCCTTCCGCAGCTTCTTTGAGTCCGTACGAGGTAGCTAGCCCGGCGGCAAACTCTCCACCTGTGTCTTCGTCACGTTTCCCCAGGGATTTGTCCTGACGGGAAGCTTTTGTCTCTTGCTGGTCTTCCTGTCTCTGTGTCCCTAGGTTTCCCCCTGTTGCTGACCCTCACTGTCTCCCTCCGTGTTTGTCTTTAAGGAAGTGACGGCCATCTTAGGGGACGCTGGTAGATTTTTGCCGCTCTTAAGATTACCAGTTTCACGACCGTTCCGTGTATTCGAAGCAGCCTTAATCGTTTAATTTTCGTTGCTTCGGTTTTTATCACCTGTTTTTTTTTCCTGTCGTTGTTGACATGCCGTTCTCTCCGCGGCCCTTGTGCAGCGCTCCGTGACCCTCGGGTGAAAGGCGCTCTATACAATGCTATTATTATTATTATTATCGGCAAGAGCACTCCATCGAAACAAAGGTAGCGCTGCCGCTTGCTGTCCTGCGTCCGCTGCCTGATCTCGTCGGCTCACGGCGGATCCCGACACCTGCCCTCGCAGATTCCGATCTGCCGCCGCCGACGGTGCAAACTCCCGCAGCGAGGACCGCGCGTGGCTACAAGGCCTCCGTGTACGAAGCCTCTCCGTCCCCTCCGGAGCCGGTCCCCTCGCTCGCCGCCGGTGACCCCCACCGCCCCTCTCACCCGACACCCAAACACCCCAAACACCCAATACGGTGTCTAGTTAGTGTTTTAATAACAATATATATGATAAGAATAATAATAGTATCTTATAGAGCGCCTTTCACCCGAGGGTCACAAAGCGCTGCACAAGGGCCGCGGAGAGAACGGCATGTGAACAACGACACAAAAAACCTAATAAAAACCAAAGCAACAAAAGTGTAATGATGAAGACTGCTTCGAATACACTGAAAGGTCGTGAAACATGCAATCTTAAGAGCGGCAAAATTTGCCAGCGTCCCCTAAGATGGCCCTTAAAGACAAACACGGAGGGAGACAGGGAGGGAGGGTGCGAGGTATTTAGGGTGTCCTGTGTGGATATTGCGGTGGCATATTATTGCTGTTTTGTAAGTGATGTGTTGGTGGATGAGGTAGCCAGTGTAGAGTTTTAAGATCTTAACACTTCTCTCATTGTCAGAAAAGGTAAAACCTTGTATATTTTACATGAAGGTGCCCATAGTTTAAACAACTAGACCCGAGTTCCTAATGCATTGATGTTTGCATTGTCCAAAACTGCTTGCCTTTTGGCAACACTTGGATAAACACTGAGACTAAGACTAACAAAAGCTGCCTCAAGTGTTTGGCCAATCAGTTTCAAGGACAATGCATTTATTATCATAGCATTTGTTTGCATGTTTTTGCCACAAGCATGTGTGGCTTCTTGCAAACTGGAACCTTTGCAAAACGGTGTCCATTTGGTATTTTGAGATCTTAATTGCCAGAAAAGGTAAAACCATAAAATGTTAAAACCTTAAAACGGCAGTGCCCACGGCAGACTGAGTTGCCTAACGGACGATCGTTGCCTCCGTCGTGCACAGCCAAAGTGGACGGTCTAGGTGGCCTGGGCAGGCTGTTTGGTGCGGAGCACGGCATTTCTGGGTCTTCCCAGCGGCTCGTGCAGTCGCCGGAGGGGAAAGTGGATTGCGAGGTGGGTGTGTGTGTCTCTATCTTTCGAGTCTCTCGGCGCTCCCCCGTCCAAGCTGTGTACTGGGCAGTTTTTCGCACCGAGACGTCAGGATTTCGTATGCGATTGTAATTTTTTCGCGCGATAATATCGCAAAGCAAATTTCACTACACAGATTGAGTTCGCGTGACAAAGAATAGCTGTTGCGTTGGTTTTTTTTTGTGTGCGTGCATGAGTCAGGCTGGCAACGTGAAGGTGAGCTTCGCGATGGAGCCCAGCACGGAGATGCAGGACATGGATTATACGGAAGCCGCCTCGCCCGCGCTGACGAGTGTCGTCTGCTATCGGGATTTTAGGTGAGCGAGCCTTGCAGTGGTCTCAACGGCACAGCATGACCGAGTAGCTCAGGGGTCTTGTATACCCCTTTTCCGCTCCCACAGTTGCGCCGAAGGCAACCCAGAGTGTTTACAATATGTGTTGTTTTTTACCGGCTAATTGCCGCACCAAGCCGGAACCGAACTGTGATTTGCTGGCCTCACAAGACATGGTGAACGTGCACTACTCATACACACAGAAAAAAGACGAAAGATCCCCCCTATAGTCTTAATATACTGTACGGTCAAGTGCTGTTAGTGAATACCTATGAGTACCAGCACGCACACGAGGGGGTACGCTGCCGGCACCACGCCCGGCCGCCTTTGTCTCCCTTAGTGGCAATGTTTCCACACCGCACGAGGTACTCATTTGAGCCTGAGTCGACCTAGGGGAGGCTTGGTATTGGCCGTGAGCGGGATTTGAATCCAGCTCTCCGTTACACATACACACGCACACACCACAACACACACATGCGGCGCATGCAGCCGCCATCGCACAGGCACAAACACAACATAGAATCCCCAGTTACGATAAGCAGCGCCTCTATTACTATCCCCAGTTACGATCAAATTTACCCGGGCAACGCCGGGTCGCCCCACCTAGCCCTACATACATACGTTCAACACTCACATTACTCACCATTACACTCACGGCCCAGAATGTATGTTTGTGCTCATCGTATGCAA
Source organism: Geotria australis (assembly GCA_036362915.1). Lineage (NCBI taxonomy): Eukaryota > Metazoa > Chordata > Hyperoartia > Petromyzontiformes > Geotriidae > Geotria > Geotria australis. The sequence goes on along the minus strand of JAZEWU010000003.1, from coordinate 17,000,496 downwards.
ATATCTTCCGGTATATTAAACTCACAACGCGCAGTTAATCGCCTACCGGATACTTCCCCTGCACGGCACAAAGGGGAAACCCGAATGGTTCGGTGCAACGCTGTTGAGCAGATTATGCCATTAGCCATGCAAATCAGTTTCTTGAACATGTTTTAACTGCGCTCTAGCGGTGCTTCACCTGACCTCCTGTTACCGCGCACACGGCTCACTCTACTGTGAGGCGCCCACCTGCAGCTAATACGCAATCTCATAATTTTGGCGACAGGGTGGTGCAGAGATAACATCTACGCCTCACAGAAAGAAGGTTCGAACCGAGGCAGTTCGATTCCAACCTCGGGCACCTTTCTGTGTGGAGTTTGTGTTTTCTCTCATACACATTCCCCATTTTCCTCCCACAACTAAAAAAAAAACACTCATTAATTAATTTGACGATAACATCATCATATAAAGCATGCGGTGTCTGGCAAATGTTGGCACCGGCTAACTGCATGGCTGCCTTCCCCCCGGCCTCTCTGCGGTTTCCTTGCGCGGCTGAATCATTTTCTTTTTTAATCCCTTCAACATTGAACGAATGTATTTAATATTATTAGTTTTGCCATTCTCAACTGGTGGGTCGCGACCCATCAGTGGGCCGCGAGCGCCACTCAGATTGATAGATGGTTATTATTACAGCAGAAAATACCCAGTGAGCTTACAAGCTCTTTGCAGGATTTCTGCATTGACACAACACAATAACATATAAAAATCACAAGGTAACACAACGAACCATGAAACATAAAGTAAACATTTACACACAGCATTGCACGAGACATAAGCGACCAAATAAAAAACAATGCAAATGGGAATAAATGAATAAAATCCACTGGGGATCTTTT
>JAZEWU010000003.1:16908387-16918800 GCA_036362915.1 Geotria australis | reverse complement strand
CCTGGCTGCCTCCTCCTCCGCCTCTCTGCGCTTTTCCTCGCTGCGCTTCCGATTCGTTCTCTCGTCGAATGAATACCTTTCACGTTGAATTAATATGTGCGCGTTACAAATGTAAAATTATCATTATTATTAAATTGACCGCGGCCCGTTGAGAGCTGCACGGCTGGGGGTTTACCTGTGTGTGTGCGCACTTGCGGTGTCGCCGGTCGCAGGCTCGCCAAGCGCTCCTGGTTCGGTAACTTCATCGGCGCCGAGCGAGAGGAGCAGGTCCTGGTGGTGGTTCGGGACAAGCCCATCAGCTCCATCAAGGCGGACCTCGTACACGCGTTCCTGTCGGTGAGGCCGCCCGCCCTCCCCATCCATTCCGCGATCGATCGCCCGCCCCGCACAAACTGCCGCTCCTATCAATAATGATAATAATAATAGCGAGGTTCTGTTTGTGAGTTTAGGTCACGTGAAGGTGTGTAAGTGAAGTGCACCCGTCGATATACCAGAGCAAACGAGTGTGAGCGCATGCATCACTTACCTCAAGAGATGGCACCGACGTTTCGCTGGCATTACAGCTAACATTGCTAGCTGTAATGTCACTTACACACCTTCACATGACCTAAACTCACAAACAGAACCTCACTATGAATAACACTGGTCATGACAGCCGTCGAGTTAATAATAATAATAGCGTTTATAGAGCGCCTTTCAGCCGAGGGTCACAAAGCGCTGCACAAGGCTGTGGAGAGAACGGCATGTCAATAACATCAAGATAGATTAACTGAGAGTCAAGCAATAGCGATACATTATAGGACACAGGACATAAAGACAACAGGAAAATAATAATAATTCTACAACAAGCAAGGAGGGAACAGATGTACCCGAGCAGACGCAGATCGGAAGAGAGAGAGAGAGAGCCGACATCTCGGCACGGCACCACTCACCCGCATCAAATAATAATAATTTAACATTTATAACGCGCGCATATTCATTAAATGTCGAAGGTACTCGTTCGACGAGAGAACGACTCGGAGGCGTAGCGAGGAAAGCGCAGAGAGGCGGAGGAGGAGGAGGCAGCCGGGCGGTTTTGCCGGCGCATGTTTGTTGTGTCGTCGCAGGATTCCCGTAAAGAGCTCGCAAGCTCACAGGGTATTTTTTTTTTGCTACAATAATACTAATAAACATCAATCCGTCCGTGTGCCTATCGATCGTTGTCTTCGCGCTGCAGATCCCGAGCCTGAGCCACAGCGTGCTGTCCCAAGCGAGCTTCCGAGCCGAGTACAAGTGCACGGGGAGTCCCGTCGTCTTCCAGAAACCCGTCAAGTTCCAGGTGCCCCTCGTCCGTCCGTCCGTCTTTCGCTCCGTGCGTGCGTCTCCGCGCCCGCCCGCGCGTTCGTTGTGTCCGCGTTGTCGCCGGTCCCGTCGTCGCGCAGCCGTTTAATACCTCGTCCTCATCGTCGCCGTCGGAAACCTGCTTCGGCCTCTGCGGGGGTCGCGGTGAGCCGGAGCCTTTCCCTCGCAGACACACATGAATATTTAATATTATTACGGTCACCCCTTGATGTACGGCGGGGTGTCCGTGCATCGTAGACCGTACCGGAGTAATGCTGTCTAACACACCTGCTCTCTAACACACCAGCGTGCAGCTCTCTAACACACCTGCTCTCTGGCACACCTGCTCTCTAACACACCTGCTCTCTAACCGCCGAAGCGGTCAAGAATCGTCACGTTTTCTTCACGTTGCAATACCTCACTGATTGGCGGTGTCGGACGGAGGTGTGTTTCCAAAACTTCTCCTGGTTCTCCGGCTTTTACCGTCCGGTGTATTGACTGGGACCGGTTGTGCGTGTTTGCGCCGCAGGTTGACATCACATTCTCGGGCGGAGGATCCGGCCACAAGGAGGGAATTTACTCCGTGACCTTTACCCTCATTTCAGGTGAACTCTAACCCCCGACCTGACCCCAAGCCTTGCTCCTGACACCTCGGTTAACTCACTGCTGGGCTGCCGCGTTCAACCCACGTCACCACTTTCGTGGCACAAAGTACTCATGAGAAGGAGATCGACGCAGTTTCGTAACGCGCGCACATTCCTCCACGCCTGGTCATGGCCGAGACCACAGAGAGACGGAGGGAAGGCATCCAGGCCGCAAGCCGGCGCCAACATTTTGCCAGACGCTGTCTCTTATATATTATGATGTTATTGGCCAATTATTTAATGAGTGGTTTTTTTTTTTGCGGGAGGAAACCGGAGATCCCGGAGGTAACCCACGCAGAAGAGGGGGCGAGAACACACAAACTCCACAACAACAAAAACATGTTTGATAACATCATAATATATAGGACGCAGTGTGTGGCAAAAATGTTGGCGCGTGGCTGCCTCCCCTGCCTCTCCGCGGATTCCTCGCCAAGCCTCTGGAGTCGTTCTTTTCGAACGGGTACCTTTCATATTGAATGAACGTGTGTGCCACGCGTAATAAACCGTAACTTATTATTATTAAGCACCGCTGCTGCAGATGACGTTGCGAGGGTTGGCTGATCGCGAACGGAACGCGGCGACCGCGGCGTCACGAGCGAGCGACGACCGGTTGTCGGCCGCCCCCCTCCCGGCTCCGTCTCCCCGCGCGCAGGCCCCAACCGCAGGTTCCGCAAGGTGGTGGAGGTCATCCAGGCGCAACTCGTCCACTCGCACGACCAGCCATGCGTGCAGCAGCTCACGGGTAGGTGATCCATCCATCCATTCATACATCCATCCATCATCCATCCATGCGCCTCTCTGCGCTTTCCTCGCTACGCCTCCGAGTCGTTCTCCACGTCGAATTAGTAACTTCGACGGCCGAGCGAACATGTGCCACGCGTTATAAATTCGAATTCGATTCGATTCTTCGAAGCGTGATGGTTATATGACAGTTTCCCATTGCAGCAAGGTCTTCTTTAGTTGCAGACAGCCCTTCAACATTTAGAGATATAATAGTCAGCGCTGGCCTTAATGGCGGCGGGCATTGGCTTCTCTTCTTGCTCCAGATTGAGGGGCTTCTGTCATCTGTTGAGCTTCAGGACATCGTTGTCTTTCAGCTCCTCGGCTTCGAAGCGTTTGGTAGAAATTGCAGGTAATACCAAGTATTACTTGACAGGGATCGCGACGTAAACGCTTCTACCTTGATCCCCGCGTTATAACTGAAAAAAATAACGTATTGTTATTATGATTATTCCTTCCTCCGTTAGACGAGCGGAGCAACGGCCGCGGCGCGGCGTGTGGCGGGAGCGGCACGCCGGTGCACCGCCGGCGCTCCCACACCGACAACGGCGGTGGCGGCGCCGGCTGCGGCGGCGCGGGCGGAGGAGGAGACGGAGCGGGGGCCGAGGAGTCGGACGGGCCCCCCTCTCCGTCGCCGGTGGCGCTGGGGCTTGCCGGGCCACACTGCTCCAGTTCGTACAGTGGGGCTGGTGGCGGTGGCGGCGGTGGTGGCGGTGCGGCACAGACGCCGGCGACGCCGGCTAAGAGGGTGTGAGGATGTCGTGCCGAGTGGACTTCTGCTGCCAAAGCCCCTGCCACACGCACTCGCTCGGACACACACTCACACACACTCACAACAACCGCCATTCGCCTCTAAATGGCGGTGACGTCACCACGGCGCCTGTGCCAGGCCACGTGCACCTCGAGGCCACGCAGAGTGTCGAAGGCTCGCTGACGCACACACTCGGATACGCACTCAGATTCGCACACAGAGAGTCACATGCACAACGATCAGACACATAATCACATAGGCACTCTTCCAGCCACTCAGCCAGAGAGACAATCACCCAGCCAGACAGACAATCATCCACACACCCAGCCACTCAACCGGACATCCACACACAGCGGCTATCTGGCCCAGCCGACCCATGCACCCAGCCAGCCAGCCACACGGCCACCCAGCCACACACCCAGCCACACAGGCGCTCAGACAACCGGTAGGACGACCTTCTCGCCGTCGCTAGCAGGCTCCGAGCGATGCGCCGGTCACGCGGCCACGCGGAGGTACAGCCCGCCGGACACGGGAGGTGGACATCACAGGGACATCGTTTGTCCATCCGGCCACTCAACCCCCCTCCACAAGGTGCGGCGCTGCCGCGGACCGGTGGCGCCGCATCCTGAGCTGGACCGGGTGCCGCCCGGGTCTGACTGTGCGACGCGCGCCTTCCGCGCGCACACCGCCGTCGCACACCACCGTCGCACACCACCACCGCGCACCACCACCGCGCACCACCACCGCGCACCACCAAGTTGTAAAAACCATCGGGTGAATAACACCGGTCGCGCGTGCAAATTATCAACGGTAAAGTATATCGAAATATAACATGATTAATAATATCATCGTCATCATCATTTAATAATAATGATTATGTAATATTGAACATGAGATTCACAGGTATAGCGGCACTACTTAGGGTTTTAAGCGTAGGTGGACGGGTGACGTTTAGTAATGAATTATTACTGACAACGATGTACACTGTTAGCTAGACATATTTCCAGTTAAATAAAAGAAAACCCAACAAAAAAAAATACCGTTTAAAAAAAAAAGCCAAAAAAACATTTAACATCATAATATATTATATGGATATTTTACACAAAGCGGGAGCTTATTGTCGCTGTGACGCGACATTTACTGTCGGTGGGAGATCACAGTAAATAATCGCAAAGCTTCTCACTGATAATAATAATCATCATCATCATCTTTCACCGTTTCAGATCCATGCCGAGCGATGGGACGTCATCGCGGTCTGTGAGTGAAAACACGGTTTCCGCAAATAAGATCCTTAACACTTGTCTCATTGCCAAAAAAGCTAAAACCTTGCAGACATTTTGTTTCCATGATCTGTGAACTGGCAACAAAAGGTGCTCATAGCCTGCGTGCTTTCTGCGCCGCAAAGATTTCCAGAGCAATTCGATTGCTCAACCGGTTGGGCAGATGTGTGTGACCCCAGCTTTAGGCCAACAATAACAACCGCCATTCGCCACTAAGTGGCGGTGACGTCACCACGGCGCCTGTGCCAGGCCATATGCACCTTGAGGCTATCACGTGAAGTGTCGAAGGCTTGCCGACAGGAGGTCACGGAACAGACCCAGGTGTCACGATGGTCTGCCTGACCGAGATGACCGGCAGATGCGCCACCTGAGCTCCCTACCGTGCCAACTTTCCTGTGCTTTGGCCGCTTGGTGCTCGGCTCGCTGTTGTGAGCGTCGCTCCTCCGCCCTCCGTTGTTGCTGGAGGGCGACCGCCTTCAACTGCCCAGTAGCGTTCTTCACGAACCTCCTCCAGCAGAGGTCGATCTTGGCACCTCTGGTACCATTTTTCAGCAAGTCCACCCAGCTCCAGGTCCTGTACCGCATCAGTCCATCTCTTCTCTAGCCCGTGCCGCGCCCGTTTAGCCCCCTCTATCTGGGCATACCTGTACAGTCTGTAAACACACACACCCGTACGCGGTGGTGGGGCGAAGCAACCCGTTGCATGCTCAGCCGCCTTTGTCTCCCTTCCCAAGCAGCCGGATGGATGTTCGAAGCATTTTAAAAAAATCACGAGACGTGAGTGATCTCGGTCGTAACGGCAGCCGCCGGATTAATGGACTAAAATCGGTTTTCTGCCAGTTTTAGGAGGAAAAGCTGCCGAACTTTGCGTAAAAATAGCAGCGGGTTTGTTTTGGTCTCCGTGCATTCATTCACGTGCCGCCGATATGTGAATCGGGACGGATCGCTGCGCGTGTTGACGGAAAGCCACTTTTCGCAGATATTTGGCGGAAGAAAAAAAAATCCAGTTTGGTAGAAATCACGAATTTGGTAATTTTTTTGTCCTCAGATATAAAATTATAATAATAATGTAAACAGGTTTTTTTTTCCGGCGATACGCGATTCGGAGGCCGCGTGATCAAAATTATGGATCGGCCGAAAGACACGTTCCGAAGAAATTTGGCCAAAAAAAAAACCGCGCGTGATTTGGCACACGCAGAAGCGATGTAATTTTAACATTTGGTTTTCTCCACCAAATCCACTGGCGGATTTAAACGCCTTTCCAGCAACACGTGAATACCACGGAGCTGCTGCGATCGACCGGTCTCACCGTAATTACTGTAAATCCAGACGCGCGCTCCCATACCCCGCCCCCACCGTGACCCCTTGTACAGATGGGTTTTCTTTGCACTGCACGTTTACTAGAGAGAGTACGGTACCCGTATGCCCCTCACGTAGACACCTATTCTCAGGTATTGTAGTGGAGGGCTGCGGACGCCTCCCGGGGGGGGGGCGTGTAGGGGCTGTTCTCCTAGAGACACTACTACGGTCGTAGGACGGGCAATGCCTTCGAATACAATGCATTTGTAAGGACGTATTTGAGATGTACATAGGCCAGGCGCCGCGAATTGATCAAAGTGAGTTAAAAAGCAGTCGGTCGTTTATTTATTATGCATTCAATGATTCTTTGTGTTGGTTTTTTTTCGTCAATTTAAGACGTTACCGTATTCTCCGTATAACTCGAAGCTCCATCCATTCCTCCGTTGTCAGAAACCGCTCCATCCTGTGTACAGGGTCGCGGTGAGCCGCAGCCTATCCCCGGCAGACACAGGGCGCAAGGCATGGCTGTATCCCGGACGGGGACGCCAGTCCGTCACAACGCCAGTCCATAATACGAAGCTCGTGTAGAATAGATGAGACTCGCAACCAAAAGCTGAAAGCGGCTGGTGTCAATAAAGGTATGCAACGACAACGATGTCCAGAAGCTGACCATCGTGCTTCGAAGAATCGCAAAGAAGAAAGATGCCCCCGTATAGCCTCGGCAGATTGTAGGGGCAAGTGCTGCCAGCGAGCAGCAGCTGTGAGTGCGCGGTTATATAGCGCGCACGCTAAAAAAATTCTTAAAAAAAAAAACACAGGGTGGCCTATAAATAGCTGACACATCTATATTCAATGTAGTTTTAAATGTGACCGTTAATTTTGGCCCGCCCTGTGTATACGATTGGTGGTGGCGGTGGGCGAGGGGGATGTCCGTCTTTTCGGGAGAATACGGTAACCAATTGTTAATGTATTAATTGTGACTATGGGCGAAAAGGTATCCTATATTCCGGCTGAATGTCGATGCCAAGGGTGTGCTTGCCCATCCATTGTCAGAAACCGCTTAATCCTGTACAGGGTCGCGGTGAGCCGGGAGCCTATCCCCGGCAGACGCAGGGCACCAAGGGCAGTGCTACTATACCCAGGATGAGACGCCAGTCCCATCACAGGGCAGAGTGTAAACACGTGCTCCGCTCCTCTCCCTACTGGTAGACTTTACCCGTCTGCTATACCTGTCTGTGAAGCATAGCGCCTTCGTCATAGACCGGCGCGCATACCAAATGTTATAATAATAATTCTTCTTCTTCTTATAATTATTATTGTTTTTCGGGCTGATGAATATTGTTATCAGCTGGCGGGGGGATAAATGTAATCTCGTTGAATTTATGTTTTAAAGAAAACTTGAATTTAGTTCGCAAACGATTACGGGCGGGTATTAGGCGGCACGCGTTGGGCCATACACGTGCCAACGTTCGGTCAACGTTGGGTCAGTGGTTCCAACCACGTGTCAACGTTGGACCAAGCAGGTGCCTACGTTGGGCAAACGTTGGACCAACCACGTGCCAACGTTCGGCCAACGTTGGTCCAATGGTTCCAGCCACGTGTCAACGTTGGTTCCATCTGTTCCAACCACACGCAAACCTTGGGTGGAGGGGGGGGGTAACCAGCACGCAACATGCTGGCTCAACATTGAGCCAATGTCAGCCTGACCGTTTCAACCGGATGCCCAACGTCGGCCGAACGTTGGACCAACGTTGGGCCAACGTCGGCGGTGACCTAACCGCGCTGGCCGTGAGACTCGCTGAACACAGACGGGCTCGCGCGTTGGATGTCGTTTTTTTTTGCAAAGCGCGGCGAGCCCGCGAGAGCCGTACAGCAACGAATCAAATCTTTATCGCTTCCAAATGACGCAAGAGGCTGATCCAGACGGGTGCTCGTTAATCCCCGGGGGGTTGGTGGTTCATTCCGGGATGGGCCGGAGCCTGCATGTAAGGAGGCAGGACAGAAACGAGCTCTCTCCTCTTCCAAGCATCGTTTCAGAGGGGGGGTTTCTCCGGGCTTTCCGCCTTCCCGCTGTGTGGAGTTTGTGTGTTCTCTCCCCCTGTTCTGCGTGGGTTCCCTCCAGGGTTCTCCGGTTTCCTCCCACAACTAAAAAAAAAACTCATTAATGATTTGACCGATAACATCATAATATATAGGAAGCAGTGTGTGGCAATATGGTGGCGCCGGAAAAACCGCCTGGCTGCCTCCTCCGCCTCTCTGCGATTTCATCGCGCCTCTGAGTCGTCCTCTCGTCGAATTGATACCTTCGACGTTGAATGAATATGTGCCACGCGTTATAAATGTCGAGCCATCCATTCATTTTCAGAAACCGCTCAATCCTGTAGAGGGTCGCGGTGAGCCGGAGCCTATCCCGGCAGACACAGGGCGAAAGGCAGGGCTATACCAATGATGGGACGTCAGTTCATCATAGGGCACCGGGGGCAATTTAGTCAGCAGGCCAATTAACCTATGCAGCAGCATGTCATTGGACCGTGGGAGGAAACCGGATTGCCCGGCGAAAAACCCACGCGGACACGGGGAGAACATGCAAACTCCACACAGAAGGGCACCCGAGCCGGTTAAGAATAGCTTAACTTCAAAATCTCAGAAAAAAATAAACAATGACTCAAGTCTGATGTAGCATTGCTACGGCTCGATAAATGAGCAATCGCTCTCCATAGGTGCTCTTTCGGTACAGCCGTGTCGAGCGTTCCCCCCCTCTCTCCCGCGCGACGTTTCGCCTCCCACGTTGGAGGCATTCTCAGGCGTTCGTATTTGATTTCTCAGAACTCAAGACGCCCGCGGAAGCGTCCCAACGTGGGAGGCGAAACGTCGAGACGGACAGAGAACTTAGAAGGAGGAACGCTCAGTGACACGGCTATCCCCAAAGAGATGCTGCTGCTGGTGTGATTGTTCCCTGTGAGCTGCCACTGTCGGCTACGACTTGGGATATCCGGCTGGGTCTGTCTCTCTGTCACGTCTCTCTGTCACGTCTCTCTATGTCTCTATATCTGTCTCTCTCTCTCTTCGTATCTCTACCTCTCTTTCTCTGTCGTTCTGTCTCCCTCTGTCTCTCCTTGTCTCTCTGAGTCACTGCGTGTCTCTCTCATTGTCTCTTTGTCTCAGGCTCTGTCTGTCTCTCTCTGTCTCTCCCTGTCTCTGTCTTTCCCCCCCCCCCCAAAGTGTGCTGACTATGTCCGCGCCGTGAGCGGCACGCCAATGCTTCGTCTGTAGATACGCGCGGGATGTAAAGCACACGACATTTACTGAACACGAGACCTGCGCCTCCGCCTTCATCTCTGTCCGCTCCGACGTCCGAGCGAGTTGTACGCGTGACGTCAGTTTTGATTGAACGGTTGAGATTTGGCTGCACGGTGGCTGTGTGAGCGGTGAGTAGCGCTGCAGCCTCACAGCAAGAAGATCAGTGAGCTTGCAAGCTCTTTACGGGACTCCTGCGACATAACAAACATGCGAGTTGTTGACAATAATTTAAATATATACAAGATTAATATATAACCAACAAAAAAGTAATCAACCGAAAAACATTTACACATAGCATTGCACACATTTTTTTAAAGAATTCCCGGGTTCGAATCCCGACTCGGACGCCTTTCTGTGTGGAGTTTGCATGTTCTCCCCGTGTCCGCGTGGGTTTTCGCCGGACACTCCGGTTTCCTCCCACCGTCCAAAGACATGCTGCCAGGTTAATTGGCGAACTGACTAAATTTCCCCAGGTGCCCTGCGATGGACTGGCGTCCCATCCATGGTGTTCCCCTGCCTTGCGCCCTGTGTCTGCCGGGATAGGCTCCGGCTCACCGCGACCCTCTACAGTCTACACTGTAGACTGGATGGATGATGAATGCCCCACAATAGATTAATTAAGTCAATTAACAAAGTCAATAAGGGCAATTAACCACCATTGAATGATCTACAATGAACGAAACAACAATGAATTAAAAGCCAATGACTCACAGTGAATGAAACGCATTGAATTAAACCAATGTCCCACAGTGAATTAACGAAACGCAATGGATGAAGCCAACGACCGACAAAGAATGGACCACATTGAATAAATGAACCACATTGAATGCATGCAAGGGGCTGTGTAAGAAAATGGGAAACTGTAATTTAACATCGCGCTTCAAAGAATCGCAAAGAAGAAGAATGCATGAAACACAACGAACCCACTGACCTCTTCACTGAATGAATGAAACACCCCGAATTAAATCTATGGTCCACACCGAATGAATGACACCCTCCCTACAAGGAATGAATGACATACGACCCTCCTCCCCCCACA
>JAZEWU010000003.1:16871293-16888060 GCA_036362915.1 Geotria australis | reverse complement strand
CAGCCCTTTAATAATTAGAGATATAATAGTCAGTGCTGGCCTTAAATGCGGCGGGCATTGGACTCTCTTCTTGCTCCAGACTGAGGGGCTTCTGGCATCTGTTGAGCTTCTGGATATCGTTGTCTTTAAGCTCCTTGGCTTCGAAGTGTTTGGTAGAATTGGCAGGTAATACCAAGTATTACTTGACAGGGATCGCGACGTGAACGCTTCTACCTTGATCCCCGTTATAATAATACTAGCATTTATAGAGCGCTTTTCACCCGAGGGTCACAAAGCGCGGCACAGGGCTGCGGAGAGAACGACATGTCAACAACGACAGAGAACGGAAAATCAGCAACAAATTATTATTTTTTGGGTTTTTTTTTTTAATATATACGGGGGATCTTTGCCTTGTGGGGAGCGGGAGTGTCGCAGTTAAAGTCCTGCGTTACGGTCGACTCGGCCTTAAATGAGTGATAATAATAATTTAACGTTTATAACGCGCACATATTCATTCACTGTCGAAGGTACTCATTCGACGAGAGAACGACTCAGAGGCGTAGAGAGGAAAGCGCAGAGAGGCTGAGGAGGCAGCCAGGCGGTTTGCCAGCGCCATATTGCCGCACACTGCTTCCTATATATTATGATGTTATCGGTCAATTAATTAATGAGTGTTTTTTAAGTTGTGGGAGGAAACCGGAGAACCCGGAGGAAACCCACGCGGACACGGAAAGAACACACAAACTCCGCACAGAAAGGCGCCCGAGCCGAGATTTGAACCCGGAGCCTTCTTTGCTGTGCGGCAGCAGTGCTACCCACTGCGCCACCGTGCCTCCCCGTCTCTCCCGTTCTCTCTCCATCTCTCGCTCTCCCCCCTCTCTCACGCTCTCACCCTTCTCTCCACAGCTCTCTCAAAACTCCTGCTCCGGAAATTAGCGTCGGCGCACAATGCCCGCCGCCTTTTCAAGTGGCTACGAAAGAACTGAGTGGGAGAACGGAGGAGGAGGTTAGTGGTGGCGCGGTGGTGGCTCAGCGGTTAGCGCGCTGGGCTACAAATCGAGCGACCCGAGTTCGAATCCCGCTCACGGCCGCCAACACCAGTGACGATTTTCTGAACCGGTCCTGGGCCGACTCGGCCTCAAATCAGTACCTGGGTGCAGTGTGTTTAAACATTGCCACTAGGGAGACGAAGGGCAGCCGGGCGTGATGCTGTTCACCCACCCCTGTCGTGTGCCGTGTCGACCTTCATAGATGCTACCCGCTAACGGCACTTGCCCCTACAGTCTGTTAAGGCTACACGGGGGATCTTTGTGGCGCTGGTCACCCACCTCCTCGTGTGCCGTGTCGACCTTCATAGGTGCTACCCGCTAACGGCACTTGACCTTGCAGTCTGTTAAGGCTACACGGGGGATCTTTGTCTCGGTGGTGGTGGGCTCTTTACTCTAGAAAGAAAGTCACATGGAACACGGCGTCACGTGGTGGAGTAATTGTGCCCTTACGACGAGGCGTCCCAGCACGCCGGGGCGCTTTGTGCCAACGAAAGCCATTCATCCGCGCTGAATGGGGCTTATTTCGCTGAGTTCGTGGCTTTGTAAAAGTTAAAAACTCTTAAAGCACAACAAAGACAAAGATCCCCCGTATAGCCTTAACAGACTGTAGGGGGCAAGTGCCGTTAGCGAGTAGCACCTCATGAAGGTCGACACGGCACACGAGGAGATGGGTGGCAAGCACCACGCCCGGCCGCCTTTGTCTCCCTAGTGGCAATGTTTACACATTGCACTACGTAGTCACTTGAGGCTGAGTCGACCTAGGGGAGGCACAGGACCGGTTCAAAAAATCGTCACTGATGTTGGCCGTGAGCGGGAATGCATGTTCTTCTCGTGTCCGCGTGGGTGCTCTGTCGTTGTTGACATGTCGTTCTCTCTGCAGCGTTGTGCAGCGCTTTGTGACCCTCGGGTGAAAGGCGCTATATAAATGCTATTATTATTATTATTTTCGCCGGGCACTCTGGTTTCCTCCCACAGTCCAACGACATGTCGTTGCATCGGTTAATTGGCCTGCGGACTAAATTGCCCCCCGGTGCCCTGTGATGGACCAGCGTCCCATCCTGGTTATAGCCCTACCTTGGCGCCCTGTATCTGCCGGGATAGGCTCCGTCTCACCGCGACCCTGTACAGGATTAAAGCGGTTTATGAAAATGGATGGATGGGTGGATTGTTGTCACGGGAGGAGTCCGGGAAATTCGGGGACGGTTGGCAACGGGAGGCGTTCATGTGGAGGAGGTCGGGGGTACGCTTGGCAGGAATCTCCCCGTGATTCTCCCGGGAATGTTCTGGATGCCACATGTCTCCGTTTTTCATGATCGCAAAGAGCCAGCGAGACCCGCGCCAAGCATTCCTCTTCATTCTCAAATGTTATTATTATTATTATCATTATTATTCCCCTGCTTGTAGAGGGGAGGGGTGGGCGGATAGAGGAGAGGATAGATGATAGATTTTTTTCCATGCCGTTGTCTTGGCGGCCCTTGTGCAGCGCTTTGTGACCCTCCGGTGAAAGGCGCTATATAAAATGCTATTATTATTATCATTATTAAAATGTTAAAAACACACACACAGAAAACATCTGCCGCTTTTCTCTCGAAAACATGTGGTCAGCGGTCACAATTCTATAGCCGTGACTCAGCAGTCATACATACCCAAGGCTCCTCAATAAAAAATATAATTTTACATTTATAACGCGCACATATTCATTCAGTGTCAAAGGTAGTGTGACGCAGTGGGTAACATCTGCGCCTCACAGCAAGAAGCACCCGGGTTCGGCTCCGGCGCCTTTCTGTGTGGAGTTTGTGTGTTCTCCTGCTGTTCTGCGTGGGTTTCCTCCGGGTTCTCCGGTTTCCTCCCACAACTTAAAAATATATACTCATTAATTAATTGACCGATAACATCCTAATATATAGGAAGCAGCTTGTGGCAATATGGAAATGGCAGACCGCCTGGCTGCCTCCTCCGCCTCTCTGCGCTTTCCTCGCTACGCCTCTGAGTCGTTCTCTCGTCGAATGAGTACCTTCGACAGTGAATTAAGATGTGCGCGTTAGAAATGTAAAATTATTATTCCAAGGTATAACGCGCCACTGTGAATAATCCATTCCATGCCAATAGGTCTGCCCCGTGACCGTGTTAGAGATAGGAGCCAGTGTTAGAGATAGTAGCCAGTGTTAGAGATGGGAGTCACAGTGTTGGAGATGGGATTCTCGTATGTGCGTGTTTTTGTGTGTATGTGTGGGGACCGCTAGCCCAGTGGTTAGCGCACTGGGCTACAAACCTAGCGACCCGAGTTCGAATCCCGCTCATGGCCAACACCAGTGAAGATTTTCCAAACCGGTCGTGGGCCTCCCCTAGGTTGACTCAGCCTCAAACTGAGTACCTAGTGCGGTGTGTAAACATCGCCACTAGGGAGACAAAGGCGGCCGGGCGTGGTACTGGTCACCCCACCTCCTCGTGTGCCGCGTTGACCCTTCATTGGTGCTCGCTAACGGCACTTGCCCCTACAGTCTGTTGAGGCTATACGGGGGATCTTTGTCTTCGTCTTAAGTAGGTGCAGCGGTTAGCGCGATGCGCTACGAACCCGGCTCATTAATTGCACTTGACCCTCGAGTTCGTTTCGGCCATACGGGGGATCTTTGTCTTTACATAAATACGTCTGTGTTTGTGGTGTGTATCTAATTGTGTATTTGTGGCTGGGAAGGGGTCTTTGGGGGGGAGCTGAGCGTGGGTTGGTGTGTAGGTGGTTTGGCCAGGGAAGTTATCATTAAAATTTAATTTAGGGGGACTGAGAAAATACACACACACACGAAGACACAGTTCCCCTAGTGACGCTCTGTTTATGAGTTTTAGGTCATGTGAAAAAGGTGTGTAAGCGAAGTGCACCCATCGATATGCCGGAGCAAACGAGCGACCACATGCAGCACTTACCGCAAAAGATGGCACCGACGTTTGCTCCGGCATTTCGACGGGTGCACTTCACTCACACACCTTTTTCACATGACCTAAACTCATAAACAGAACCTCACTATGAAAATAACATTGGTCATGAAAGCCTACGAGTTAATTTTACAAAGTTCCCCATGTGTAGTAGCCTTTTTACAAACGTTGGAGAGCGATTCTCATCGCACATCGAGCCACTGTGATAAACACATATCAACACAGATGATAGACAGATAAATGTTTATTATCACAGCAGAATAATACCCAGTGAACTTGTAAGCTCTTTACGGGATTGGTGCATTGACACAAACATGCGAATGAGGGGGGACGCTCAGTGACACGGCTATCCCGAAAGAGCAGCCATCGGGAACCGTGACTAAACCAAGATTCCCTATCACTACGCTCTCTCGATCGCTCCGCGTGGACCCTGAGAAACCCAGGAATTTCCGGCTTGATAAAAACAACAAAAAAAGAAAAATTCCTAAATCCTGAGAAGAGTGAATCCGTGGGGGGGGGGTCGTAAGGGTTGCGTGGGGGGCGTAGAACGTTTCGCTGCCTCCCCCACCCCAAGAGACATATCTGCGTCTCTCTGTGGAATGGATGGAGACCCAGCTCGTTGCCTACAGACTATATCCTTCCTCGCGTCCTCGCAGTGAATTCCTCGCAGTGAATTCCTCACAGTGAATTCCTCTGCCGACGCGCGCAAAGACAAACATCTCCCCCGTGTAGCCTTGACGGAACGTTGCGGGCTGGTGCTGTTAGGCGAGGCTGTTTTGTGCGTCGAGCTCGAACGAAAGGTTATGAGTTGTGTCGATTTTTGCGTTTATCGCATTGTAACAATAATAGTAATAATAATAGCATGTTATATAGCGCCATTCACCCGAGGGTCACAAAGCGCCGCACAATGAGAGAAGAAAAAAAACCCCCAACGTGTAACCATCACGCTTCGAAGAATCGAAAAGAAGAAGATTTTGGACTGTGGGAGGAAACAGGAGTGCCCGTCGAAAATCCACGCGGACACGGGGAAATCGTGCAAACTCCATGCAGAGTGGGGGTGGGTGGCGAGAGGTGCCGAATGGGGACTAGTGGGCTGCCGTATAGGGCCCCCGTGAGATAACGTGTCGAGGATCCGCGCTCCGAGAAACATCTGAAAGTGATTTTCCCGAAATACTTTAAAATAGCTTGTTTTGCATGACGACGCATCTCTGTGTGTGTGGGTGTCTGTGTGCGTGTGTGTGTCTGTGTGTGCACTTGACCCTGCAGTCTGTTAAGGCTACACGGGGGATGTTTGTTTGTTTGTGGGGAGCGTGTGGCCCAGTGGTTAGCGTGCTGGGCTACGAATCTGGCGACCCGAGTTCGAAACCCGCTCACAGCCAACACCAGTGACGAATTTCTGAACCGGTCCTGGACCTCCCCTAGGTCGACTCAGCCATCGCATGCCCAAGCAGCTACTGTTTGGCCGGATAGAGGGGTGCTAAACGGGCGCGGCACAGGAGGACCTGGAGCTGGGTGGACTTGCTTGAAACTGGTACCAGCGGTGTCAAGATCGACATCTGTGGAGGAGGTTCGTGAGAGACGCTACTGGGCAGTTGGAGGCAGTCGCCCTCCAGCAACAACGGAGGGCGGAGGAGCGACGCTCACAACAGCGAGCCGAGCGCCGGGCTGATAAACCACGGCGAGTTGGCACAGTAGGGAGCACAGGTGGTGCCCCAGCCAGTCATCTCAGTCAGGCAGCCCATGACACCTGGGTCTGTTCTGGGCTACAAACCCGGCTACCCGAGTTCGAATCGCGCTCACGGCCAATACCAGTGACGATTTTCTGAACCGGTCATGGGCCTCCCCTAGGTCGACTCAGCCTCAAATGAGTACCTAGTGCGGTGTGTGGACATCGCCACTATTGGGAGACAGAGGGGGCCGGGCGTGGTGCTAGCCACCCATCCCATCGTGTGCTGTGCCGGCCTTCATATGTGCTACTCGCTAACAGCACTTGACCCTAGAGTCTGTTGAGGCTATGTCTCTCCCTCTGTCTATTTTCGTTGTGTTTTGTTTTTGGAGCAATCAAGTTTTTGCTGCTACAATCCCACACATCAAGTGTGTTCATGCGTTTGTGTCTTCATGCTTGTGTGTGTATGTGTTGGTCGTGAGCGGGATTCTAACTCGGGTCGCAAGGTTTGTAGCCCAGCATAGCGCTAACCACTGGGCCACACGCTCACACAAAGACAAAGATCCCCCGTATAGCCTTGACAGACTGTTGGGCAAGTGCCGTTAGCGAGCACCTATGAAGGTCGACACGACACACGAGGGGGTGGGTGACCAGCACCACGCCCGGCCGCCTTTGTCTCCCTAGTGGCAATGTTTCCACACCGTACTAGGTACTCATTTGAGGCTGAGTCGACCTATGGGAGGCCCAGGACCGGTGCAGAAAATCGTCACCGGTGTTGGCCGTGAGCGGGATTCGAACTCGGGTCGCCAGATTTGTAGCGCAGCTCGCTAACCACTGGGCCGCACGCTCCCCACGCGCTCACACACACGCTCACACACACGCGTTGCACCAAACAAGTCAAAATTGGACGTAAACCCAACCGCACACCCACGCATCCTTCAGCGTGTGTGTGTGTTTGCGCGTGTGTGTGTTTGCGCGTGTCTATATAAAGTCTCGCGTCGAGCGGTGGCTCAGCGATTATCGCGCTCAGCTACGAAACCCTGCGGCCCGAGTTCGACTCCCGCTCGCGTCCACCGACCGACCAACAAACCGGTGACGATTTTCTGAACCGGTCCCGGGCCTCCGCTAGGGTCGACTCAGCCTCGAATGAGTACCCGGCGCGGGGAGACAAAGGCGGCCGGGTGTGATGCCGGTCACACACCTCCTCGTGTGCCGTGTCGACCTTCATAGGTGCTACTCGCTGACGGCACTTGACCCTACGGTCCGCTGAGGCTACGCGGTGGGAGCTTTAACTTTATGGTCCCGTGTGAAGCCACACAGTTAGTTCGCTCGTACGCCGCCCGCCCGTCTCAGGCCACACGAAGACCCGGGAAAGGAGTCGAACTTACACGCGCCGCTCGTGGACCGGGTGTCTCTCCGTCTGTGTGAGAGCTCAGCAGGTGAGGAACTGTCCGGGGGGTCAGTTGCAACAAGTTGTTCTTTAGTTGCAGACAGCCCTTCAACATTTGGAGATATAATAGTCAGTGCTGGCCTTACAGGCGGGCATTGGTCTCTCTTCTTGCTCCAGACTGAGGGGCGCCTTCTGGCATCTGTTGAGCTTCTGGACATCGTTGTCTTTTAGCTCTTCGGCTTCGAAGTGTTTGGTAGAATTTGCAGGTAATACCAAGTATTTACTTGACAGGGATCGCGACGTGAACGCTTCTACCTTGATCCTCTGATAATGGATGGATGAATTCGATTACTCCGTGCGCGTTTGTGTTGTGAGGAGCGGTGGCGCAGCGGTTAGCGCCAAAGCTGCGCTACGAACCTGGCTACGATAGATAAGATAGATGTTTAATTATTACAGTAGAAAAATACCCGGTGAGCTTGCAAGCTCTCCGCGGGACTCCTGCCACACAACAAACCATGCGAGCCGAAGTTCGAGTCCCGTTCACGGCGTGTGGTGACCAGTGTGGGGGATGCAGTAGCCCAGTGGTTAAGCGCACTTGGCTACAAACCTGGCTATGACCCGAGTTCGATTCCCGCTCACGGCTACCTACACCAGTGACGATTTTCTAAACCGGTCCAGGGCCTCCTACCCTAGGTCGACTCAGCCTCAAATGAGTACCTAGTGCGGTGTGTAAACATTGTCACTAGGGGAGACAAAGTCGGCCGGGCGTGGTGCTGGTCACCCACCTTCTCGTGTGCCGTATCGACCTTCATCTGTGACTCTCGGGTGAAAGGCGCTCTATAAATGCTATTATTATTGTTATTATAGGTGCTACTCGCTAGCGGCACTTGGACCCTACAGGTCTGTTAAGCCTATACGGGGGAGTGTTTGTCTTGGTGATCCGGCGTGCGGTGACGCGTGTGGTGACCCCCACGTAGGTGTCGTGACCCAGGGTGGGTGTGCCAGGTGAGACCCCGTGATCACGGGGAGATGCGGCGTCACGTGTGTGGCAGCGACACGTGGCGCCTGGTCGCAACGCTGCTGCTGCTCACGGCTGTCTGCTACCGCTGCTGCCGGTCCGAGAAACTGACTCTCGGCAGCGAAGATCTCACCAGGTGAGACCCCCCCCCCCAACGTCACGCCACGGCATTTCACGACCTTTCACTGTTATTCGAAGCGGCCTTAATCAATTTAATTTTGTTGCTTTGGTTGTTATTAGTTAGGCTTTTTTTTCTGTCGTCGTTGACGTGCCGTTCTCTCCGCTGGCCATTGGTGCAGCGCTTTGTGACCCTCGGGTGATAGGCGTTCTATAAAATGCTATTATTATCATTCATTCTTTACGGGTACCTTAGGGCGGCACGGTGGCGCGGCAAGAAGAGGGCCCCCGGGTTCGAATCTCGGCTCGTGTGCCTTTCTGCGTGGAGTTTGCATGTTTTCCCCGTGTCCGCGTGGGTTTTCGAACCGGCACTCCGGTTTCCTCGCAGTTCAAAAACATGCTGCTGCATAGGTTAAATGGCTTGCAGACTAAATTGCCCTCAGTGCCCTGTGATGGACTGGCGTCCTATCCTGGGTATAGCCTTGCCTTGTGCCCTGTGACTGCCGGGATAGGCTCCGGCTCACCGCGAGTCTGTGCAGGATTGAGCGGTTTCTGACAATGGATGGATGGATTGGGTACATTTTTTTTGCCAGTGTACAAATCATGTAAAACATACAAGGTCTTACCTTTTCTGGCAATGAGAGAAGTTGTTATGATCACAAAACGCCAACTTTGCAAACAGGTGTCAGTTTGGTGTTTTGAGATCTTAACACTTCTCTCATTGCCAGAAAATGTAAAACCTTGCATATTCATTCCTTATCATTCACAGGTTAAAACCGTGTAAAGGCCGAGCTGAAAGACAACGATGTCCAGAAGCTGACCATCGTGCTTCGAAGAATCGCAAAAAAGAAGATCATTCACTTACGTTGTGTCAATGCAGGAATCCCGTAAAGAGCTTGCAAGCTCACTGGGCATTTTGTTCTGCCGTCTCCTTCTTCTTTGCGATTCTTCGAAGCACGATGGTCAGCTTCTGGACATCGTTGTCTTTAAGCTCGGCCTTTACACGGTTTTAACCTGTTCACTCCCAGAAAAGGTTAAAACCGTGTAAATTTCACAATATCTATCTATCCATTTATCTCGCCTCTCTCCCACGCCCTGCGTCCCCAAGGCCAGTCGCCGGATCGTGGGAAGAGGTGTCGGAGATGACGTCAACACCTCCTCAACCTCATCACCAGCAGTCCACAGGAGGGCCTCCTCACCTCGTCAGGTGATTCACTCTCAGTGGCCCCCTGGCGTTTGCCGGGGGAGCAGAGATTCTCGGTTCGACCTTAGGCGGCCGCCCTGGTTAATACTGCGAAAGTTTTTTTAAAAAACTACTAGTTACAGTAAAAGCGCGATTTAACGAACTTCTAGGGGGTCAAGGTAGAAGCGTTCACGTCGCGATCCCTGTCAGGTAATACTTGGTATTGCTTGCGAATTCTATCAAAAACTTCGAGGCCGGGCTGAAAGACAACGATGTCCAGAGGCTGACCATCGTGCTTCGAAGAATCGCAAAGAAGAAGAACGAACTTCTATTCAGACTATTGGACCTTTTTTGCCGTTGTACAAGTGTTTAGATTCTCTAAATGAAACCTTTGCAAAAAGGTGTCCATTTAGTGTTTAAAGATCTTAACACTTTTTCTCATTGCCGGAAAGGGTGAAACCTCGTATATTCTACAACTTCTATTCAGCGGACTACGGAAGCAACAGATTCTGTCTCTTAGGCTGACCGCTGTGCCAGGCTAGGTGCAGGAGGTCGTCACGGGACACAGGAGGAGCTCACTGGATAGGACCCAGCCAAGCTGAAAGACAACGATGTCCAGAAGCTCAACAGATGCCAGAAGCCCCTCAGTCTGGAGCAAGAAGAGAGGCCAATGCCCGCCGCCTCTAAGGCCAGCACTGACTATTACATCTCTAAATGTTGAAGGGCTGTCTGCAACTAAAGAATCGAACTTGTTGCAATGGTAAACTGCCACATAACCATCACGCTTCGAAGAATCGAATTCGAAGATACTATGGGGCTGACTGACCGAGATGATTCAACACACAAACCCATCAATTGACCCACGACCACCTCTAAATCTCTATTTCTCTCTCTCACTCTTCCCTTTTCTCCCATCTCTCCTCCGTCGTCCCACTCCCGCGCCACCGCCACGCAGCCGCCCGGCTCGCCGCGGGCCGCGCCAAAAGCGGCGCGCCTTCCCGCCCCTTCCGCTCGAGCAACCGCACAACCACCGCCAACACTACTACTACTACTACGGCGGCAAATCTTCCGCTCCCGGGGGCTGCGCGCTGAGCTCGTGCCAGGTGCAGAACCTGAGCCACCGGCTCTACCGTCTCCTGGGGAAGGCCGGCGGGCCCCAGCACGCCGCCGGGAAGGCCACCCGCAGCCCCAACAGCTTCGGCCGCCGACGCAGGAGACGGGCCGTGGCGGCACGGAGGCCCCCGAAAGCCCGGCCACGGGAGCCGGAGGTGACGCCCGCGCTCGGGGGCCTTTCTGCGCGGAGCTTGCGTGTGTTCTCTCCCCCCGTGTCCGCGTGGGTTTTTCGCCGGGCGCTCCGGTTTTCTCCCACCGTCCGAAGACATGCTGCCAAGGTTTATGGGCGTACTGGCTGAATTTCCCCAGGCGCCCTGCGGTGGACTGGCGTCCCATCTCTGTGTCTGCCGGGATAGGATCCGGCTCACCGCAACCCCTGTACAGGATTAAGCGGTTTCTGAAAATGGATGGATGGCCACTTCAATGATGGTGCCATCCCTTATCAGAAACCGCTTCGTCCTATGCAGGGTTCGTGGTGAGCCGGAGCCTATCCCGGCAAGACACAGGGCGCCAAGGCAGAGGTATACCCAGGATGGGACGCCAGTCCATCACAGGGCATCGGGGGGAAATTTAGTCTGCGGGCCAATTAACCTATGCAGCAGTGTGTCTTTGGACGGTGGAAGGAAACCGGAGTGCCCGGCGAAAAACCCCACGCGGACACGGGGAGAACATGCAAACTCCACACAGAAAGGCCCTCTGAGCCGGGGATTCGAACCCGGGACTCAAATGATGTGCCACTCAACTTAAAAAAAAAAAAACACTCATTAATTATTTGGCCGATTACATGATAATATATAGGACGCGGTGTCTGGAGGGTTGACGCCGGCTGATCGCCTGGCTTGACTCCCCCCCCCCACCCCGCTCTGCGGTTTCCTCGCAACGCGTCCGTATCTCGTCCGCGACCTGGCGTGGGATCGGCGCGTTGTAAACCGTAGTTATTATTCTCGATCGGGATGGTGGGTTCCGAGATGTTAAGATTCGCACGTATTAGGAGAGGGGGGCGACTGCGTTTCTCTCCGCGGTATTTGGAGGGCCGAGTATCGCTCGTCACGGTATCGCGTAAGTATCCGACAGAGCCGGACTATGAGTGGGGAAACCATGAGTTCGGGGGCTGGGTCAGGTTTGAAAACGTCAGCAGTAACGCAGACGGAGAGCTGTGTAGAAAAAAGAAAAAAGCGCGAGCTGTGTAACCTCCCCGCTGTTGTGTATTTATGTCGCTGTATATAAACTGCCTTTGACAACCGGAAGATGTCAAAGCGTTTTAATGGTAGCGGGCTCTCTGGCACGTACACAACATTCCAACATTTAAAAAAAAATAACATATTAAACATTACTCATTGCGTTTTGACAAACGAACAAGGCAGAAAAATGGCAGCAGTCACGGTTTACAAAACGCTTCCAATCACGCGATTGAGCTCGGCAGTACAATATTTAAGTTGCAAGGTGAACAGCGCTGCTGCTTCACAGCAAGATGCGCCGGGGTTAGATCCTTGGCTCGTGTGCCGCCTTTCTGTGTGGAGTTTGCATGTTCAGATGTGTTAACAAC
Organism: Geotria australis; assembly: GCA_036362915.1. Classification (NCBI taxonomy): domain Eukaryota; kingdom Metazoa; phylum Chordata; class Hyperoartia; order Petromyzontiformes; family Geotriidae; genus Geotria; species Geotria australis. The sequence continues at coordinate 16,876,068 of JAZEWU010000003.1, read as the reverse complement.
ATATGTACACTCAGCAAAGAAGCACTGAGACACGCGTGTTTGGCATTTAGAGACAAACAATAGGAATGGCGTGCATTACAAAATATACAAGAGCTGAGGACATCAAACGAACAACGATAATTCATTACAGAATTTCAACTTCAAATAAACGGGTCTCGGGCATTTATGAAGAACGTATTGTCTCGATACGACCTTGTGCATGCTTAGTTGGAGGCGGGTTAGTTTTTATTTAAGCTGGAAGGAACCGTTGAGCTACGTGGCTCTTTTTAACAGTTGTCCAGCGGGAGTTGACCGGTAGTCGGTGCGCCGGCCGGCCGAGGCGAAACTAACGAGCGGCGACAAAAGGGAGTCAAATGAGGAGACGGAGGCGATTAAATCAGCTCATTGGCAGGCGCTAGGCAGCATGCTACATCGCGGGACACCATCCGGCAGCGATGTACGACTGCGCGGCGCGGTGGAAACGGTATTCCTTCAATGTCGAAGGTGTTCGTTCTAAGAGAAAATAACTGGGAGGCGCGGCGAGAGCGGGATTTTCTTTAAAGCGAGGTGCGGATGTTACCGCTGCGCCTCCGAGCCGCCTAAGGGGCACAACATTCGGCTTGACCCCCCCCTGTCCAATATTTAGGGGGGGGGGGGCAATATTACCCTGTGCGCTCTCTGTTCTAACACACGTGCTGCAAATACCGCAACTCTTGCCGACCACTCGCAATAACATTTAAATCAGAGTGACCGTGGGGGCACCTTTCTGCGCGTCCTACGCGTTCCTACAACAACTAAAAGCACGCAGAACAGGGGGTGGAAACGCACAAACCCCGCGCAGAAAGCCGCCCGAGGTGGGAGTCGAACCGCCTCGAGAAGGACCCTTAATTCCACGCCGGGTTGTAACTGCCGTGCCGCCGTGCCCGACGGTGGTGAGCGAATCGCGGGCTCCTCCAGGGTTGACGCGGGACGCCGCTACCACTCCGAGTCCACGAGGCTCCACAGGTAGTTGACGATGAAGGAGCGGCTGTGCTCGCGGCTGTCCAGCTCGAAGGGCTGCAGGCCAGTCTTGAGGCCCACCACTGCACACCGGCGCAGCGCGCGCAGCAAGAACAATCGCGACGGTGACCGGAGGGACAGGGTGGCGCGGCGGTAACATCTGCGCCTCCTCCTCCATGGACGTCAACCCCCGGCCCAACGACTGAAGTCAAGAAGAAGCTTCCTCAGCCATGTGGGAGCTTCTTCTTGAGAAGAAACCAGACTCCGGCTCTGGACGGAAAAGCTTGAGACTGACCCTCCTCCAACTGGCATGAGAATCCCCCCTGCTGAAGACCTCCCTCCTGGCTCAGAAGCACCGTGGATTCAGTGGAAGACACTCAACCGCCTGAGAACTAGAACGGGACGATCAAAAGCTACTTTGGTCAGATGGGGCTACAAGACCGGCCCAACCACCTGTGAATGTGGAGAAGCAGACCATACTATGGAGCACTGCCTTGTCTGCACTCCACTACCCAACCTCTGCAGCTCAAAAGACCTCGCAGAGTTCAATAAAAATGCAAAGAACTGTGTAAAGAAAAAGGAAACTGTCGTGTAACCATTACGCTTCGAAGAATCGAAAAGAAGAAGGACTCGCTTGTTCCGTAAAGCCTTCAAGTCCCCCGGCTAGGACTACTGCCTGGCCCGGGTGCCGCTTTTCTGTGCAGAATGTGGTTGTTCTCTCCCCGTGTCCTCGTGGGTTTTCGCCGGGTATTCCGGTTTCCTCACACAGTCCCGAGAAATTCTGCTGTCTATGTTAATTGGCTTACCGACTACATCTCCCCTAGTACCCTGAATGCAAAACAGGGGGGTATTTTTCTGCTGTAACAATAAACATCTATCTAATAATTATAATAATATTAAACCGGCAGGCGGGGGGGAACACATACCTCCCTTGGCGACCGCAGGGTCAGCGTCGAAGTCAAAGCGCACAAGCGTAATCTTGGACAGGAGCTGAGCGATGTACCTGGGAAAGAGACGGAGGTTGGGATTAAGTCTGTTTCAAAACTTGTCGTGGTGGATGGGTTTGCGTGTTCCAAACTTTCTCGGTTCACGGTGACCCTTGGTGTATCGGGATTTTTTTTTTTCCACAGCGCCCAAAGTCAGAAAACACCTAACAAATACTGCTAAGTGGGAATAATATACCGCGGCGCCCCCCGTGAGTTAGCTGCGGCGTCCCGGAGCGCCGCACTGCACACTTTGGGAACCACTGTATCTCCATCCATCCATCCGTTTTCTAAACCGCTTGTCCTGGTGAGGGTCGCGGTGGCAGCAATCCAAGGAGAGTGGGACCAGACATCCCTTTCATCAGCAACAGATTCCAGCTCTTCCTGGGAAGGGGGGGGATTCCCAGGGATTCCCAGGCCAGCAGAAGGATATAATCCCTGCAGCGTGTGCTGTATTTCAAGATTCCTCAAAAAATAATACGGGAACGTGAGTGAAGACGATGGTTGGGCAGCGGAGAGAAGATAAATTAATGGGGGAGGGAAGAGGTTATTGTGGGCCAGAGCTTGAGTTTTTCTCGTCGCCGGATTAAACGGTTGCCATCCAGGTTGACCGGTTGCCCCCTAGTGGTCGGGGTATTGGAGCAGAATTTTACGGTCAGATGGGCCTTGCTGACACCAACCTCCTTTATCTGGAGGGTCCGGGAATCAGCGTTTGTCTGGAACCTTCCCCCAGACCCGTTCACCAAAGGATACCCCGAGCAGGAGTGCTAGACTCCAGACCTGTTCACCGAGGGAGACCCTAGTAGGAGCGCTCGACCCCAGGTGATGCAGCTCTGGGGTTCAGTAGCAGATACAAATCCCTCCACCACGCTAATAATAATAATAACTTAACATTTATAACGCGTGGCACATATTCATTCAATGTCGAAGATATTCGTTCGACGAGAGAAGGCCTCAGGAAAACGCAGAGAGGTGGAGGAGGCAGCCAGGCGGTTTGCCAGCGCCATATTGCAACACACTGCTTCCTATAGATTATGATGTTATCATAAAAACCCAAAAAATGTTTTGCTGATTTTCCGTTCTCCGTTGTTGGCGTGCCGTTCTCTTTGCAGCCATTGTGCAGCGCTTTGTGACTCTCGGGTGAAAGGCGCTCTATAAATGCTTTTATTATTATTATCGGCCAACTAATTAATGAGTGTGTTTTTTAAAACAACGGTACATTCACAGCGAGCGTAAAAAACAGATTTCAACGGTTGCCCGGCTAAACGGTTCAGAGTGACGACGGCGAGAGAGCGTACTTGGTGCTGGGGATGACGTCGGTGATTTCCGTCGTGATCTCCTCCTCCTGGGATTTCAGTTCCTCCTCCATCTTCTTCACCTCCTCGAGTTCGGCCGCCAAGCGAGTGCGATGGGGGTCAAGGTTGAATCGCCGGTGGGTTCGCGCGGCACCCCGAGCCTAACATCCACCGTCCCACCGCTGACTAGCGCCCAGGTGCCAGAGTGCAGAACACATTACAACAACGTGATAATGGATACATTTGTCCAGAACACGGAAAAAACTGCTGCTAACTACTCGTCCTGTAGATGGCATATTACTTGCACATCTTTTCATCTAAAATGCTATTATAGTATTATTATATTAGTTCTATTTGCACTATATTTGTTATAATTATAGTTTTTGTCCTAGATCTGTGCATTGTTATTGCCCCCCCCCGACCCCCAGCTTAGCTAAACTTGTAAATATTTTTAATATGTTAGTATTTCGTTTTTTTATCCTAGTATTTCTAAACCTTTGTTGTTGTGTTCCAGTCCATGTATATGCTAACACCGGGGTCTGAGAGAAACGGCATTTCGATCCTTATATATATATGTCCTGTACATATCGAAAGGGATGTTTGGTCCACTCTCCTTGGACTGCTGCCACCGCGACCCTCACCAGGACAAGCGATTTAGAAAATGGATGGATGGAACTAAAAAACACTCATTAACGAATTGGCCGATAACACGGTATCTGGCGGGTTGGTGGCAACCGACTCCTTTGGCCGTCTGCCCGCCACCTCCCTGCCGGTGGACGGGAGGCAGCCAGCGGAGTCGGGAAATCCCACGAGCGTTCGGGAACCCGCGAGCCAGGAGCCCGGGCGGGTGTCCGGGTGTGTCGCGCGGCCGCGCCTCCAAGGATATGCCAGCGCCTCCTGCTGTTCGTCTCGCTCCCTCAGCCGGCCCTGCAGCTCGACCCTCGCCTCCTCCAGATCCTGCTTCACGGCGTCGAGGTTGTTCTTGTCGAGCAGCATCTGCTCCCGCGCCGCCTTCAGCATCAGCTTGTCTGCGGCACAATAAATGTGGCTACAGGCTGTTCCAGGCTGTGGATGCCGCGACCGAGAATCGGCGTCGCGCGAAGGTTGCGAGTGAGCGCGGTGTGCGGAGTAGGTGCCGTGACGAGCTGCGTAGAGTACGGGATTTGTGTTGGGGCGAGTGGCCGGAGTAGTGATGCGAGGTATATAGGGTGTCCTGTGTAGATAACGCGGTGGCGTATTATTGCTGTTTTGTAAGTGATGCGTTGGTGGATGGGTAGCGACCAACCACCGTGGCGTGTTAGAGCGTCGTCGTACCGTCGATCACTTTGATGGCCTCCTGGCTCTGCTCTACGCACAGCTCAATCATATTCCGCTGCATAGTGAAGACCGCAGCCAGGTTCTCCTTGGGTTTCGACTCGGTGGTCAGGAGGGTGGTGATTCCGTGAGACACCTCCAGAACCTTCTCCTGGCTGCTGTTCTTCTCCATCTCCGCTGCCGGCGCGCTGCACACCGCACACAG
>JAZEWU010000003.1:16744599-16755129 GCA_036362915.1 Geotria australis | reverse complement strand
TATTCTCCGCGCGAGTTGATGGATTTTTGCCACGCTCAGTTCTGTCACGATTATAAAGCGGTCGTTTATAACCGGTTGTTATAACTGGTCGTTATAACTCACCGTCGTAATCAGAGATTAGAACCGGTCGTTATAACCGGTCGCTATAACTGACCGTCGCAATCGGCGGTTATAACCGTTCGTTATAATCCGTCGCTATAACATGCGGTTATAACAGGTCGTTATAATTGAGCACTTTATCCGGCCGTTTAAACAGGTCGTTATAATATGTTGTTATAACCGGGCGTTATAACCGACCGTCATAACCAGCCGTTATAATCGGGAGAGACAGAACAGCTGTGTTCTTAAAGATCGCCTCACCTCAACGAGCAAACCGTTATATTTTTAAACAGTACATTTGGGTCAGAAAATATCGCATTTTACTAATTAGGGTGTTTTTTTAAATTTAGTTTAACTTTTAATTCTGACGTAGTCCGGGTTAGCTTTGCGAAGATGTCACCGACAGATTATACAGCGTTGTGGTTAGTTGTGATGAGATGCAAAGTGGTCGATGTAACTCAACTCAATTCAACTTTATTTGTCAACTCTACCATATGTACAGGACATACAGAGGATCGAAATACCGTTTCTCTCAGATTCCGGCGTTGTTTAATCTAAACGTCTTTGCGTTACAACACGAGGTGAAAGCCGTTGTTGAGAAGATCAGCACCTCTCGCTTACACAGCCTCAAACCGGCGGGTGGAAGTTGCACAACCGCTGTCGACTTACCCCCCCGCAAAGTGGTACCCATTTTATCGGCCTCAGACGGATGATGGGCCGAGTCAACTTCGCACACCGGCCCCAAACCCAGAAATAGAACTTGCGATCTTCCTATCTGGAGCCGCGTGGTTTGGATCGAATCGGCAAAAATTCCGGATCGAACGAAAAAAAACCTCCCAACGCTGATGCCAAACATCAAACAATCTATAAAAAGCTAAGGTGCTCAAATCATGATAATAGTTTATTGATGTAGGTTTTCACGGCTCGGTTCATGATAAATACCGTACCGTGTTCCGACCTGTCAACATATCGACTTTCGAACGTAACTCGCGAACGGAACCCGTTTGTAACCGGGGGAGACTGTCGGTGCGTTGAGTGTGATCCATCCGTAGATACCCCACGGGTAAGTTGTCCACCACGACCTCGTGCTAATAATTCCCCTCGATTCCTGACGGGTTTTCTCCGTTGTTGACATTCTTTCATCGCAAAATTCGCGCTACAACTTGCAAATCCGGTTTTCCTCCGGTGTTCCATCCGACCATCGTCAAGAAAGCGCATTAATCCCGTACAGGGTCGCGGTGAGCCGGAGCCTATCCCGGCAGACACGGGTTTCAAGGCTGGGCTATACCCAGGATGGGACGCCAGTCCGTCACAGGGCACCGTGGGCAATTTAGTCCGCAGACCAATTAACCTATGCAGCGGCAGCAGCATGTGTTTGGACTGAGGGAGGAAACCGGAGTGCCCGGCGAAAACCCACGCAGACACGGGGAATCCGTTGAGCTTAACGTTGAGAGGTCGTTGGAAATCAGCGGGGTATCTATTCATGGATCACCTTACTTGTCATTTTTTCAACATCCCGTACACTGCAACATCCCCGCCGCATAACCGCCCCCGACCAATCATCCGCTCCGACTTAACCGTAGTTATTTGCGCGCAACGTAACTGCCATTTAAAATAATTATTCCCACATCCGACCTTTTCACGTAACCGCCCATAGCTCGGTTTCCCGAACAGTCATATACGCGACATTGTGCTCTACTGTATGCTATGTAATCAAACCGTATTATTGTTACGATGTGGGCCCATCCTTCAGCAGTGGATTGTAAAGAGCTGTTTATTATTAATGTGCGTTAAGTGATTTATAATTGATCGTAATATTATCATGGTGGAGGGGTTTGCGTGTTCCAATGAACCCCAGAGCTATGTCACCTGGAGTCTAGCGCTCCTGCTAGTGTCAAACAGAACAGGGGGTGAGAGAACACACAAACTCCGGACAGAAAGGCGCCCGAGGCGGGAATCGACCCGCCCCGGGCGTGACCACCTCTCTGTGAGGGGTCGCGGATATCACCGCCGCGTCGACAGCCACGCTCACGTCAATCCACTGCTGGATGAGAGCCACGAGGGTTAAAATGAGCGTACTTCACCGCGGCTTGCGATGGACGGAGTGTCGTGTGTGTGTCACGTGTCTGCTGACCTCTTGACCTCTCCCCCTGTCCACTCCTGGCCGCCGGATACCCCTGCCCTCCTCAGAGGAAGGTAAGTGGAATTTCACCGTCGAATCATCGCCGGCCGTGGTCTCTCCGCTGCTGGATGGCGGCCTCCGCAAGCCCGTCGTCACGTCTCCGATCCTCTCGATTTAATTTCATAGCCGCGCCGCGCAGCCGCGCGGTATTTTTTCCTCAGCGTCGAGGGCGTTCGCTCGAACGGCGAACGACTCGGAGGCACGGAAAACGGAATGCTTTGATGCATTGTGGGACTCGCGTGCCATAATGGGTATAGACCTGCCTTGCGCCCTGTATCTGCCGGGATAGGCTCTGGCTCACCGCTACCCTGTACAGGATTAAGCGGTTTCTGACAATGACTGGGTGGTTGTATTGTCCTTGAAACTGACTGGCTCACACCAGAGGTAGCTTCTGTTTGCATGTTTTTTGCAGCCAGCTTGTGTGGCTGCTTGCAAACCGGAGACTTTGTAAAAGGTATCTATTTGTTTTAAAATCTTAACACCTGTTTCATTGCCAGAACGGGTTAAACCTCGTATATTTTACATAATTTATATACTGGCAAAATGCTACCCATATTATCGTAATTATAATATCATCATAGGTGTTCGTGAGCCGGGCCGGTAGAATTATTACGTCGCAGGATTGGGAGCGATGACGGCGGAGCGGCCAGCCTTCATCCAGCAGTGGACGGATCACGCCTGCGGATGACGATGCATGGTTAAGATGATGTCGATGAGTTGATCTTAACGATACATCGGGGTTCGTTGAAGCAATTACATTTTTTGATCCTTACCGTTGGCGAAAAGTTGTCGTGTGTGAGAAAATATCTTTCTGTTGGGGAATTGACTCTGATAGACAGTTTGCTAATGTCTATTCTGTGATCCATTGCAGAGGAAGAGCGGCCCAAACCAAAGTGAGTACAGTGGTTTCCTTTGCTTTACGATATTAATAGCATATATCGAGCGCCTTTCATCCGAGGGTCACAAAGCGCTGCACAGGGATGCGGAGAGAACGGCACGCCAACAACGACAGAAAACGGAAAATCAGCAACATTTTTTTTAATTGGGGTTTGTTTTATTTATACATCCGAGCTGTGGAGAGAACGGCATGTCAACAACATCAAGACAGTTCAACTGAAAGTCAAAAAATAGCGATAAATTATAGGACATAAAGTCAGCAGAAAAATAATAATTCTACAACAAGCAAGGAAGGAACTTGAGACCAATAATACCTTAGTACAGTAAGAGCAGCACACACGTGTTTCAAACACAAAAGAGAAGCAAACACTGAGATGTAAACACTAGCAAGCGCCGCTATTGGCCGACAAGCTACCTGAGCGGCGTGCGTTTGCATCGCCGATTGGCTGCCGCGCCGCTCACGCGCAGCCATATCGTAACACGTATCGTAAAGTGAAATATGATTGTAATCTGATACTAATGTTCTTATAGAGGATATATGGTAAAGTGATTTCATCTTATTGTGAGGCCATTGTAAAGCCAGGAAACACATGAAAAACCTATTGGTCAAGTTAGATTGATCGAACGGCCATCCGGCCAATCGCAGCCATTTGACCAACCCACTAGGCCAGCAGGGCGGGAAGAGTAAACGGTTGAAGTGCGGTACGTGCGGGGGCCAAAGGCGGGGGGTTGCGGTGCTCGTGTCCCACCCGTAGAACCCCCCCAAAAAAATAATGATAATAATTTGTTGCTGATTACCGTTCTCTGTCGTTGTTGATATTTCGTTCACGCCACAGCCCTGTGCAGCGCTTTGTGACCCTCGGGTGAAAGGCGCTCTATAAATGCTATTATTATTATTACTATTTTGGGGATCAATGTAGAAGCGTTCACGTCACGATCCCTGTCAAGTAATACTTGGTATTACATGCAAATTCTACCAAACACATCAGAAGCTCAACAGATGCCAGAAGCCCCTCAGTCTGGAGCAAAAAGAGAGGCCAATGCCCGCCGCCTTTAAGGCCAGCACTGACTATTTTATCTCTAAATGTTGAAGGGCTGTCTGCAACTAAAGAAGAACTTGTTGCAATGGGAAACTGTCACATAACCTCCACGCTTCGAAGAATCGAATCGAATTCGACCTTTAAAATCGCTGCTCCACCCGTGCCTCCTGACGATGTTGCCGTCTTGCTGCGCAGGGCCTTCGCTCCGCCGCAGTTGCAGATGCCCAAGATGCCGGAAGGGGACAAAGTGGATTTTGACGTGAGTCTCCGGCACGGCCGAATCGGGCCACCACCAATCCATCCACTCCAGGCCCCGAACCACTCGCCGCATCGCACCGGGCGAGAATTAGCGCCAGCAGGGCTACAGTCTGTATCGGTTCTGTTGACTTAACACCGGCCGTAGACTTACATTGTTCGTAATAATAATAGCATTTAATAATAATAGCATTTTATAGAGCGCCTTTCACCCGAGGGTCACAAAGCGCTGCACAACGACAGAAAAAAAACAAATAATAAAAACCAAAGCAAGAAAAAATTATAATTAAGGCTGCTTCGAATACACTGAAAGGTCGTGAAACTGGCAATCTTAAGAGCGGCAAATATCTGCCAGCGTGCCCTAAGATGGCCGTCACTTCTTTAAAGACAAACACGGAGGGAGACAGGGAGGGAGGGGGAGCGACAGGGGGGAGACATAGGGACACAGAGACAGGAAGACAGGGAGACAGACCGGGGTCTGAGAGAAACGGCATTTCCATCCTATATATGTCCTGTACATATGGCAGGATTGACAATCCATCCATCCATTTTCAGAAACCGGTTAATCCTGTACAGGGTTGCGGTGAGCCGGACCCTATCCCGGCAGAAACAGGGCACAAGGCAGGGGTATACCGAGGATGGGACGCCAGTCCATCGCAGGGCACCTGGGGCAATTTACTGTGTGAGCCAATTAACCTGGCAGCATGTATTTGGACGGTGGGAGGAAACCGGAGTGCCCGGCGGCGAAAACCCACGCGGACACGGGGAGAACATGCAAACTCCACACAGAAAGGCCCCCGAGCCGGGATTCGAACCCGGGACCTTCTTGCTGTGAGGCGGCAGCGCTACCCACTACGCCACCGTGCCGCCTTGGATAAATCGATGTTGATGCAAACTCCGGACAGAAAGGCCCCTGACAATACAATTGAATTGAATTACATTGTCCGTAGACTCTCCCTGCCTGTAGACTATCACTGAGCATCGACTTACCCCGACTGTCAATGACAATCTGTGTGTCTCTCCCCGTCTCCCTGTCTCCCCTCTCTCAACCTGTCTCCCCGTCTCCCGCGACCCCGCCGTTCCCCACCAGGACCTCCATCGCAAGCGCATGGAGAAGGACCTGGGCGAGCTGCAGACGCTGATCGCCGCTCACTTCGAGAAGCGGCAGAAGGACGAGGAGGAGCTGATCGCCCTCAAGGCCAGGATCGTGAGCCCCGCGTCGCGCCCCCACCGCTACCGCAGACAAAGATCCCCCGTGTAGCCTCGACGGACCGTAAGGTCAAGTGCTGTTAGCGGAGCAGCATCGACAACGAACGCGTCGGTCCCTCGCTTTGCGATGTTAATAATAATCATAACAGCATGTTATAGAGTGCCTTTCACTCGAGGGTCACAAAGCGCTGCACAGGGCTGCGGAGAGAACGGCACGCCAACAACGACAGAGAACGGAAAATCAGCAACATTTTTTTATTGGGGTTTGTCTTTTTAAACATCCGAGCTGTGGAGAGAACGGCATGTCAACAACATCAAGACAGTTCAACTGTAAGGAAGGAAAGTGAGACCAATAATGCATTAGTACAGTAAGAGCAGCGCACACGTGTTTCAATCAAAGGAGAAGCAAACACTGAGATGTGAACAACAGCAAGGACATAAAGACAGCAGAAAAATAATAATTCTACAACAAGCAAGGAAGGAACAGATGTTCCCGAGCAGACGTAGATCGGAAGAGAGAGAGAGGCAACATCCCGGCACGGCACCGCTGACCCGCACCAACAGTCCAAGCCAGAGCAAGGAATAAATGTTCCCGTGAAGGCGCAGGTAGGAAGAGAGCCAACAGCCTGGCACGTGTCGCGATGCGAAACCGTCGTAAAGTGAGAACAATATAATACCGTACATCGTTTGACGGTAATTCGTTCCAAGACCTTGGCTGTTGGGATGTAAACACTAAGAAGCGCCGCGATTGGCTGAGAAGCTACCCAAGCGGCGTGCGTTTGCGTCGCCAATTGGCTGCCGCGCCATCCACCCACGCTCACGCGCAACCCATATCGTAACGCGTATCGCAATGTGATACTAACGTTCTTACAGAGCGTATATCGTACAGGGAATATAATCGTATTGTGAGGCCATCGTAAAGCGAGGGACCCCCTAAAATAATTTATAACGCACGCAAATTCCACGTGTGGCCAGGGATGAGAACACGTGTCTCTCTCCGCACACATCTCCTCTGCCTTATCTCTCTCTGCTGCCCCTCTCCGCACGGCATCGTCTGTGTGTCTGCATCTCTCTGCACATCTGTTCTTGGCGTTGTTTCCCCCTCATGTCCGTCTGTCTTCCTGTCTCTGTGTCCCTATGTCTCCCCCTGTTGACGCTGGCAGATTTTTGGCGCTCTTAAGATTGCCAGTTTCCTGACCTTTCAGTGTATTTGAAGCAGCCTTAATAATTAAATTTTCGTTGCTTTGGTTTTTATTAGCTGTTTTTTTTCGTGTCGTTGTTGACATGCTGTTCTCTCAGATGCCCTTGTGCAGTGCTTTGTGACCCTCGGGTGAAAGGCGCTCTATAAAATGCTATTATTATTATCTGTGTCTCTCCACACATCTGTCTCTGTGTGTGCACGTCTCTCCACACGTCTCCGTGTCTCCTCAGGAGAAGCGCCGCTCGGAGCGATCGGAGCAGCAGCGTATCCGTGCCGAGAAGGAGAAGGACCGGCTGGTGCGGCAAGCGGTGGGGACCGCACTCGCCCCGCACTCGCTCGATCGCTCGCTCGCTCGGTCATTCACCCGATCACTCACTCGCCTGATCACTCACTCGATTACTCCTCATTCGCTCGATCACTTACTCGGCCACTCGCTGCTCGCTCGATCACTTACTCGCCCACTCACTCGCCGCTTGCTAGCTCAAAACACTCGCTCGTTCACAACTTCACCCGCTCGCCCCGTGTTTGTGAATCCCCATTCACCCACTCGTTCACCTGCTCATCCACACACTCACCCGCTCGCTCAGTGTTTGTGAGTTCCGACCCACTCACTCACTCACTCACTTGCCCGTTCACCCGCCCGCCCCATGTTTGAAAATTCCCATCCGCTCGCTCGTTCACCCGCCCGCTCGCTCGTTCACCCGCTCGCTCGTTCACCCGCTCGCTCGCTCACCCGTTCACCCGCCCCGTGTCTGTGAATCCCCGCCCGCGGCTGCAGGAGGAGAAGGTGCGGAAGGAGGAGGCCGACCTGAAGCGGAGAGGAGACGACGACGCCAAGAAGCGCAAGGTGCTCACCGACCGCACGGCGCAGTACGGAGGATTCCTCGCCAAGGTAACCACGGAGACGCCCGACAACAACACAACAACAACACAACAACCGCACCCCACCCTCCCTTCCCATCCATCCATCCATTTTCTAAACCGCTTGTCCTGGTGAGGGTCGCGGTGGCAGCAGTCCAAGGAAAGTTGACCAGACATCCCTTTCCTCAGCAACAGATTCCTGGGGGGAATTCCCAGGCGTTCCCAGGTCAGCCGAAGGATATAACTTCTCCGGCGTGTCCTGGGTCGGCCTCTAGGTCTCCGCCCACTGGGCCGTGCCTGGTAGACTTGCCTCCCTTCCCTCCCCCTTTATATAGAGGGCCGAGGAAGTCTAGTTGGGTTCTCGCCAGATTTGTTACTGATGAAGCTGATTGCAACTATCAGCGAAACGTCGTACCTTCGTTGTAAATGTCGCGGGTTCGCTGTCCGACATCCCGGTGTGCTGAAGGAGTAACAGATTGGTACGTTTTTTGTTCACGCGACGAACCTTTACTGATTTGACGCAGCGTCTGGCAAATGTTGGTGCCAGCTTACTGCGTGGCTGCCTCCCTCCGTCTACGACCGGGCGTGTAACGCACAGCGCGTTCCAAACTGTGTTGTTACTATTACCAATGACCCAGGTCAATCGACTTGCTGACTAACTTACCTACCGGTGCCCTGCCATGGACTGGCGTTTCATCGTGGGTGTACCCCTGCCTTGGCGCCCCGTGTCTGCCGGGATAATTCTCCGGCTCACCGCGACCCTGTACAGGATTAAGCGGTTTCTGACAATGAGATGAGATAAATACAATTTATAACGTGCGCATATTCATTCACTGTCGAAGGTACTCATTCGAAGAGAGAACGACTCAGAGGCGTAGCGAGGAAACCGTAGAGAGGCGGGGGAGGGGCGGGGGAAGGCAGCCAGGCGGTGAGCCGGCGCCAAAGTGACGATGGTGGTAATGTCTTGTGCGACGGTGCCGTTGCAGGCGGAGAGAGGCCGCGGCAGTAAAAAGATGACGGAGCGGGAGAAGAAAAAGAAGATTCTGGCGGAGCGTCGCAAGGCCCTCAACATCGACCACCTGAGCGAGGAGAAGCTCAAGTAAGAGACGCGGCCTACATTGACCCCGAATCGGTGGCCTCTCCGAAAGGCCACCGATTCGAATTTGATTCGATGCTTCGAAGCGTGATGGTTATATGGCAGTTTCCCATTGCAACAAATTCTTCTTTAGTTGCAAGACAGTCATTCAAAATTTAGAGATATAATAGTCGGTGCTGGCCTTAACGGGTGGCAGGCAGTGGCCTCTCTTCTTGCTCCAGACTGAGGGGCTTCTGGACATCATTGTCTTTCAGCTCCTCGGCTGCGAAGTGTTTGGTATAATTTGCAGGTAATACCAAGTATTACTTGACAGGGATCTTGATGTGAACGCTTCTACCTTGATCCCCGATGACAATGATGATGGCAGGGTGGCGCAGCGGTAATATCCGCGCCTCACAGAAAGAATGGTCCTGCCCGAGGCGGTTCTGTTGCTTCCTCGGGCGCCTTTCTGTGTGGAGTTTGTGTGTTGTCCCCCCTGTTTTGCGAGGGTTTCCTCCGGGTTCTCCGGTTTCCTCCCACAACTAGTGTGGGGTTTGTGTGTTCTCACCCTGTTCTGCGTGGGTTTCCTCCGCCAACTTAAAAAAACCCATTTGTTAATGAATTGGCCGCTAGCATAACTTATAAGACGCGGTGTGTGGAGATATGTTGGTGCTGCTGGCACTTACATCTAGCGGCTTCTCTTTCCAAACCCTGAAGACGCTAGATGTAAGTTCAAGCGAAACGTCGGTAACATCTTCAGAGGTAAGTGCTGTTTGTGCCCGCTTGATTCTCCAACATATCGACGGGTATACAACACTTACATATTTTTTCACATGACCAGTAAAGCAGAGCTTTACTGGGCGGCAGGGTGGCGTAGTGGTAACATCTGCGCCTCGCAGCAAGAAGGTCCCGGGTTCGAATCTCGGCTCGGGCGCCTTTCTGTGCGGAGTTTGTGTGTTCTCCCCCTGTTCTGCGTGGGTTTCCTCCGGGTTCCTCCCACAAGTAAGAAAAAAAACACTCAAACATTATTTGGCCGATAACATCATAATATATAGGAAGCAGTGTGTGGCAATATGTCGCCGGCAAACCGCCTAGTTGCCTCCTCCGCCTCTCTGCGCTTTCCTCGCGCCTCTGAGTCGTTCTCTCGTCGATGATGACCTTCGACATTGAATGAATATGTGCGCGTTATAAATGTAAAATTATTATTATTATAACACTGGTCATGAAAGCCTTCGAGTTAAATCTCTCCGCCGCCGATGTCGCTCCGCTCCGTCGACAGGGAGAAAGCGAACGAGCTCCACCTGTGGCTCACGACGCTCGAGTCGGAGAAGTTCGACCTGCAGGAGCAGCTCAAGAGGCAGAAGTACGAGGTGAGGATTCGCGACGACCCGCGCGGCGCGACCAGAGTTTCGCGACGACCGCGGGGAAACGCGAAACACGCCGATCATCCGCCGTGTTGCCGGTGGAAACTGGCGCGGTCCCGAGTTGGACTCCGGTTGCCCCCGCACCAACGATGGGAGGTGTAGGAGCAGAATTTCACGGCCGGATGCACTTTCCTGACGCCAACCGCCTTTAGTCGGAGGGTCTTCGCATTGTTATTTGGCTGGAGACCCTAGCAGGAGTGCTAGACTCCAGGCCTGTTCACCACTAAGGGAGACCCAAGCAGGAGCGCTAAACACCCAGACTTGTTCTCCCACTAAAGTATCACACG
>JAZEWU010000003.1:16729335-16742216 GCA_036362915.1 Geotria australis | reverse complement strand
ACGCCGGAGGCGGTTAACCGGTTGCTACGCGCGCGCGCGCCGGTAAACGCCGAGGCGACCCCGGCACGCAAGTTACCTTCAGCACGGCCTCCAGCTTGGCCGAGTCGACGGCGAACTTGCGGATCCCGTCCGAGAGCTTCTCGACCGCCATCTGGTCCTCGTTGTGCTGCCAGCGGAAGGCCCTCTCGTCCAGGGTGACCTTGGTCTGCTCCAGCGACTCGGCTGGACGCGCGCCGCATCGACACAAAACAAAGATCCCCCGTGTAGCCTTAACAGACTGTAGGGGCAAGTACCGTTAGCGTGCAGCACCTATGAAGGTCGACACGGCACACGAGGGGGTGGGTGACCATCACCACGCCCGGCCGCCTTTATTTCCCTAGTGGCAGTGTTTACACGCCGCACCAGGTACTCATTTTGAGGCCGAGTCGACCTAGGGGAGGCCCAGGACCGGTTCATAAAATCGTCACCGGTGTTGGCCGTGAGCGGGATTCGAACACGGGATTCGCCAGATTCATAGCCCAGCGCTCGCTCGCCGGCTTCGCTCCCACCGACACCCGGCCCGGCACGATGGCTCCCGGCGCCGCCACGTACCCTCTTTGACGGAGAGCGCGGGCGCGAGCGGGCGCGAGTCGGCCTGCAGCTCGGCGAGCAGCTTGGGCGCGATGGTGAGGTAGTCGCAGCCCGCCAGCGCGCGGATCTCGCCCGCGTTGCGGAACGACGCGCCCATCACGATCGTCTCGTAGCCGAACTTCTTGTAGTAGTTGTAGATGCTGCGCACGCTCTTCACGCCTGGTGTGTGTGTGTGTGTGGGGGGTGTGTGGACAGCGGTGTCGGGAGCGGTAGCCCAGTGGTTAGCGCTATGCTGGGCTGCCTCCTCCGCCTCTATGCGCTTTCCTCGCTACACCTCCGAGTCGTTCTCTCGTCGAATGAGTACCGTCGACAGCGAATTAATATGTGCGCGTTGTAAACGTAAAATTATTTTAATTATCATGATTTGGTTGACAACTGGCGAGACCGGGTCTAGCACTGGTGGGACTAGGCCACAAAGAAGGCAGTCTCTGGTGTGGGCCAATCAGTTTCAAGGACAACGCGTACGTTACCGCAGCGCATTTGCACGCGTAGCTATTACGCTGGGCTACAAACCTGGCTATGACCCGAGTTCGAATACCACTCACGGCCAACACCGGTGACGATTGTGTGTATAGACTATAGACTGTGTGTATAGACTATAGGCTGTGTGTATAGACTATAGGCTGTGTGTATAGACTATAGGCTGTGTGTATAGACTATAGACCGTGTGTAAAGACTAAAGACTTTATAGCCTTTCGACTGTTCGGGAACCACTGTGTTAGAGGCTACATGGGGGCCACGGACCGGGGTCGTCTTCGGGGGCGAAGGCCTTCTGCGTCGAGTTGGCGACGTGCCAGTCGAGGATGCGCCCCACGAACGGCGAGATGAGCGTCACGCCCGCCTCGGCGCACGCCACCGCTTGCGCGAACGAGAAGAGCAGCGTCATGTTGCAGTGCACGCCGTGTTTCTGCTCCAGCTCGCTGGCGCCGGGAGAACGCACCGCGGGTTGGGGAGAGACAAGGCGGGGAAGACACGGGTCACGGTGACGGAGAGCGGCGGTGCGTGCGGAGTGTGTGGGGGGGGTTTCCGCCCTCCCGCCGGTTTCCCTCACCGGCCGGCCTGGATGCCCTCCCACGTGGACGAGAGCTTGATGAGCACGCGCTGCTTGTCGACGCCAGCCTCCTTGTAGAGCGTGATTAACTTGAGGGCCCTGGCCACCATCGCGTCCTTGTCGAACGACAACCTACGGCGGCCGCACGTAAGTCGCGAGATGTAGACACAAAGCTAGATAATAATAATTTTACATTTATAACGCCTGGCACATATTCATTCACCGGCGAGCAATGTGTGGATGGGCGAGCGAGCGAGTGATGTGTGGGCGAGCAATGTGTGGGCGAGTGAGCGATGTGTGGGCGTGCGAGCGAGCGAGCGAGCGACGTGCAGCCGGACCGAGCGGTCGCTCCTCACCTGGCGTCCACCTCGGTGGACACCCTGCCCGGGATCTTCTTCAGGATTTCGACGCCGAAGTTGACAAACAGCTTGTCGATGGCGCTGGTGACCTGCTCGTCGGGGGAGCTGCGACACCGGGGGCGGGGCGAGTACGGTGAGAGTCGCGACGCGGGCTCGCGACGCCACCGTGGCGGCACGGCGACGCCACAGTCGTTTCTTCCCAACATATCGACGGTCACACCACACTTGCATAACCGTTTCACAGGATCGAAACCTTTAAAACACTATGGAGATAAAATCAAGTTGTGTTATTGCTTGATAATGATTCACTCCGCAAAATCGTGCGGGACCGTCGCACAACGACGGCACTCGGTCCGAGCCGGGTCTTTGACGCCGAGCGCGCGACCACGGGCCTTCCCCGGCCACCGGGACCGCTTGGTGTGCTTTATGCCCGTGCCCTCACGGTACGATAAGCGGCGCCGCTATTACAATACCTAGTTAGGATAAGGGCCGCGGCTATTACAATCCCCAATTCGGACGAGCAGGCCCGCTACTACAATCCACGGGGGTCAAGGTAGGAGCGTTCACGTCACGATCCCTGTCAGGTAATACTTGGTATTGCCTGCGAATCCTAACAAACACTTCGAGGCCGAGTTGAAAGACAACGATGTCCAGAAGCTGACCATCGTGCTTCGAAGAATCGCAAATAAGAAGACTACAATCCACAGTTAGGCGGCACCTCTATTACTATCCCCAGTTACGATCAAGGTAGAAGCGTTCACGTCGCGATCCTCTCAAGTAATACTTGGTAATACCTGCAAATTCTATCAAACACTTCGAAGCCGAGCTGAAAGACAACGATGTCCAGAAGCTCAACGGATGCCAGAAGTCCCTCAGTCTGGAGCAAGAAGAGAGGCCAATGCCCTGCCCGCCTTTAAGGCCAGCACTGTCTATTATATCTCTAAATGTCGAAGGGCTGTCTCTGCGACTAAAGAAGAACTTGTTCAATGGGAATCTGTCGTATAACCACCACGCTCCGAAGAATCGAATCGAATTCGAAAGTTACGATCAAATTTACCCGGGCAACGCCGGGTCGCCCCGGCTAGTCTAATTTCAAACTAGACGCGACTCTCGGCACGGCCGCTACTGAACGGCTCGTCGATCCCCCGCCTCCCCGTGCCGAACCGTTGGTCCCTCAGACCCCGGTGGGCGATCCCTGGCAGAGGAGAGAGACGGAGGGTGGCGCCGCTCGCCGACCGACCTTCCGTGCTTGAAGCCGTATTTCTGAGCGTCCTGCAGGAGGGCATCGTAGGCCGGCATCTGCGCGGCCGCCAGGAGCAGCGACGGATTGGTGGTCGCGTCCTGCGGCTTGTATTCCTCGATGGCTGTGGGAAGAATAATAATAGCATTCATGGGGATCAAGGTAGAAGCGTTCACGTCGCGATCCCTGTCAACCAATACTTGGTATTACCTGAAAATTCTACCAAACAGTTCTAAGCCGAGGGGCTGAAAGACAAACGATGTCCAGAAGATCAACAGATGCCAGAAGCACCTCAGTCTGGAGCAAGAAGAGAGGCCAATGCCCACCACCTTTAAGGCCAGCACTGACGATTATATCTCTAAATGTTGAAGGGCTGTCTGCAACTAAAGAAGAACTTTTTGCAATGGGAAACTTTCATATGACCATCACGCTTCGAAGAATCGAATCGAATTCGAATAGCATTTATAGAGCGCCTTTCACCCGAGGCTCGCAAAGCGCTGCACAAGGCTGTGTAGAGAACGGCATGTCAACAATAAAGACAAAGATCACCCACCCCCCACCGCGTATAGCCTTAATAGACTGTAAGGTCAGCAACAGATTACAGCTCTTCCTGGGGGATTCGCCAGGTGTGCCCAGGCCAGCCGAAGGATATAATCCCTTCAGCGTGTCCTGGGTCGGCCTCTAGGTCTCGGCCCAGTGGGCCGTGTCTGGTAGACTTCCCGGGGGAGCCTTCCAGGAGGCATCCTTACCAGATGCCCGAACCATCTCAACTGGCTCCTCTCAATCCGAAGGAGCAGCGACTCTACTCTGAGGTTCTCCCGGATTTCTGTGCTCAGCCATCCATTTTCAGATCCAGGATGGGACGCCAGTCCAAATTTAAATCAGCAAATAAAAAAAAAATACTTACATATACCGTTGCTCACATTTTTCAAATAATATAGTCCAAAATACACACATTTCACACATTTTTCAACTAACCAGGTAAGATTAAGGTTGTCCATTGCGATACGGCCCATGAGGGGGTGGGTGACCAGCACCACGCCCGGCCGCCTTTTTTCTCCCTAGTGGCGATGTTGACATGCCGTTCTCTTCGCGGCCCTTGTGCAGCGCTTTGTGACCCTCGGGTGAAAGGCGCTATATAAAATGCTATTATTAATAATAACCAGGTTGAAATCCCTGCTTAGCCTACAAGTTCTGACAGTGAAGGGGCGCTTCCTTGTTGTTGATTCGCTCAACCGACTAATTTGCTTAAACGTTACGTAACAGTTTTACTATAAAGTTCAAGTCAACAGTACTGTACCAGGGTGGGCCTCGACCACAGGAATCCTGTAAAGAGCTTGCAAACTCATTGGGTATTTTTCTGCTGTGATAATAAACATCTCTAATCTGTAGACCCTGGTACAAACACAGGCGCTCGCATCCATTGTCGACCCTGTGTCACATGCTCACAATTCCACATTCCCATTGCCCGGGTCAAGTCCATCCACAGACCCAACGGCGGCTGAGATGCCACAAACTGGTTCCAGATTTACACACCACGCAGAGATAATGCTTGGCTGAACTCACACATTCATTCATTGTCAGAAACCGCTTGTAATCGCATGTACAGGGCTTGTGGTGAGCCGGAGCCTATCCCGGCAGACACAGGGCGCAAGGCAGGGCTATACCCCATTGATGGGATGCCAGTCCATCATAGCGCACCGGGGGCAAATTAGTCTGCAGGCCAATTAACACGATCCATCAAACAGTGATGTGAAACTATCAACCCTTGATGTTGCTCTTGAACCTACACGGTTGTACTGCACTTCCATGCTCCCCGCCAAAGCGCCGCACGATAGACCAAAAAACGAATAAAAAAGAAAGCAACAAAAAATAAATGATTAAGGCTGCTTCGAATACACTGAAAGGTCGTGAAACTGGCAATATTAAGGGTGGCAAAAATCTGCCAGCGTCCCCTAAGATGGCCGTCACTTCCTTAAAGACAAACACGGAGGGAGCCAGGGAGGGAGGGCGAGCGACAGGGGGAGAAAAAGGGACGCAGAGACAGGAAGATAGACACGAGTGGGAAACAACGACAATCCAAATTCAACAATTAACATTGAAGCACAATAACATACACATCGTCACACGCCACAGTAAAGAAAAAACGCAGCCATTTGTAACGATAACCAAAACACAATTTCCACACGCGACACCCAGGCCACACCACGAGGCGAGTCTAGGCAAGGCAGGCCTTACACAAGCTAGGCCCGGAGTTGCCCGCGCAAAACAGACGAAAAAACAAGTAACAACAAGAGTTTAGCAGACAACAAAAACAAACACCAAAGTTACACAGAAACAAACCACCAACTAAAGAGAAAAGTTGACAAATGTACAACAAATGAACGCTAAATAAACACGCCTAACACAGGGAGCTGTGTAGCCCACGTGCTCCCAGCCCACGTGCTCATGCACGTGTATGGTCGAATGACAGCCACGACCCGGCCGCGCCCTTCATCCAGCAGTGGATTGACAACTGCAGCGCACTTGTACACCCCGTGTATGTTTAACTAGTAAATAACAAATGGCAGTAACAACAGCAGTTGTTGTTGGTGGTTGTGTTCCACTCCACGTGTATGCCAAGACCGGGGTCTGAGAGAAACGGCATTTCGATCCTCTATATGTCCTGTACATATGGCAGAATTGACAATGAAGTTGAAATGTAATCGAATCACCATCACTATTATCATCGTTACCATTGTCATCGTTGCCATTATCATCCCCGGCTCGGGTGCCGCCTTTCTCTGTGGAGTTTGCATGTTCTCTCTCTCCCCGTGCCCGCGTGGGTTTTCGCCGGGCACTCCGACTTCCTCCCACGGTCCAAGCACATGCTGCCATGTGAATTGGCCTACTGACTAAATTTCCCCAGGCGCCCTGCGATGGACTGGCGTCCCATCCTCGGTGTTCCCCTGCCTTGCGCCCTGCGTCTGCCGGGATAGGCTCCGGCTCACCGCAACCCCGTACAGGATTAAGCGGTTTCTGAAAATTGATAAATGGATGAAGGAATTGAAAACAACAGGACAGTCTCACCGTCAGGCGCGTCGCTGCCGCGGGTGTTGCGACACCCGCACTTTCACACAAACGTGATTCCACCCCCCCCCCACACTTTTTCCTGAGGTAGTCTCATATAATATGTTGCGACACCCGCACTTTCAGAGAAACATAATTCCATCCCCCCCACGTTTTCCTGTAACACCCGCGGCTGCGACGCGCCCTGCTCACCGTTAAAGTCTCCGGTGTCCGCCACCACCACCGTGTACGTCTTCAGCTGATCCAGGACGGACGACATCGTTGTACCGTGTGAATTTGAGCGGGATTTGACTTTAAACTTTTTAAAACGTTAAACAGTAGTGTCCGTCTTAACGTTACGCGAAAACTTGGAATTTAGATAATGCCAGACGCGAGGTTCCAAATGGAGCCGACTTCCGGCCCGTCGCCCCTTATATAGCCGCCCGTGAGCCGCGCCTTGATTGGCTGACCGACGGTGAAGCCGCGCGCTGATTGGTTAACGCGGTCGAGCCCCGGACGGTACGGTGGCCCTGTAAGTGTCGCAAGGGACGGACGCGCAAACGCGATTGATCAGTATTCACAACTTATTCACTGGATCGCGGTAAGCTGGAGCCTATCCCGGCCCCCGGTGGCCTGAGATGGACTGGCGTTCCATCCAGGGTATAGCCCTGCCTTGCGCCTTGTGTCTGCCGGGATAGGCTCCGGCTCACCGCAACCCTGCACAGGATTAAGCGGTTTCTGACAATGAATGAATGATAATTCACACGTATGATGCCCTAATCATTCACGACACGAGCGTTTGACCCGAATAACTTGCATCTACTAAGAGTGTATTTGTGTGTGGGTCGCGTATGAGTGGTGCAGCGGTTAGCGCACTGCGCTACGAACTCAGCGACCACCAACACCAGTGACGATCTTCTGAACCGGTCCTGGGCCAACTCAGCCTCATTCGAGTACCTGGTGCAGAACGTAAACATCGCGTGGTTGCTGGTCATCCACCCCTTCATGTACCGTGCCGGCCTTCACAGCACTTGACCCTACAGCGTGTTGAGCCTATACGGGGGATCTTTGTCTTTGTGTGGCGTATGGCGTGGTGGTGACCATTGCGCCACCTATCATGTAGTGAAACAGATGTGATTTATTTTATTTGAACAATGAGTGCGCGTTGTTAGGATGTTGCGAAACGTTTAAGTGTGGGGAGTGGCTGTTACGTTTTTTGTTAACTCACGGTTACTCAGCGCCAGTCGGGAAAACGCCAAACGGCCAGCAACAAGCCGCATTATTGAAGGTGTAAAGGTCTCGGAGTGCATGAGTGTCTTCAACTGAGCAAAAGTATTTATGATCAGTCTTACCCCATTAGTCCTGTGGAGTGTCGCGGGGAGTCGGAGGTTCCGGCCACTTTATTACCGGTGCGCATACCGGACTGTACTGGCTTACTTTTACCTCTACCGCACATCCACTCCTCCACCACACCACTCCACCACCCACCCATCTTACTCACCCAGCAGAAAAATACCCAGCGAGCGTGCAAGCTCTTTACGGGACTCCTGCGACACAAGAAACTAAGTGGCGGTGATGTGACCACGGCGCCTGTGCCAGGCCAGGTGCACGCACCACCCAAGAGACACACGCACAGGAGCGCCGACCGCAGAAGCCGGCGATAAACTTTCGAAACGGAAGCGGATAATATATTAAGGATTTTTATTGTTTTATTTTTTTGTTATGATACTCTAGGCAGGCACACCGAAAAGCTGCGGATACAGCCAATGAAAACGCCAGCCGTCTCCTGTTTTCGTAGCAGGCTATAATAATAATATAGCGGTATGTTGTGGCCAAACCTCAAACGATATCGAGTCAAGTACGAAGCACGTCAAACAACGCACCTGATCAACCAAACCGCACTTATTATATATATATTTTAAAAAATGACAGAAAATAACTCTGGTTAAGCGAACTTCCGAGCAGAGAAAAACAGCCAAATCACATGGCGCAAACGACACCCCCGTCGCTTTAACGAAACGCAGTTCCTCAGGCACAGAGCCACTAAAGAGAGAGAGAAAAACATGAAATGATAATATATTAATAATGAGACGAATTTCAAGAAGGTAATCATAATCATTATCAGGCCCATCGAAGGAAACCGCGGAGAAGGCGGCGGGGGAAGGGCAGCCACGCGGTCAGCCGGCGCCAACTCGACAGACACCTGCCTCCCCTATAGATTTCGATGTTACCGGCCAATAGATGAGCGTGTGGTTTTTTTTTCGAGTTTGTGAGGAAAACCGTGAGAAACCCCGCAGAACAGGTGGAGAGAAAACACAAACACCGCGCAGAAAGGCGCCCGAGGTGGGATTCGAACCGCCTCGGGCAGGACCTTCTCTCTGTGAGGAGGCGCGGGTGTTACCACTGCATAGACACCCTGGTAGGGGAAGTGATAGGACCCAGCGGGATGGAGATAGGAGCCAGCGTTCGAGATATGACCCAGCGTTAGAGCTAGGAGCCAGCGTTCGAGCTAGGAGCCAGCGTTCGAGATAGGACCCAGCGTTAGCGATAGGAGCCAGTGTTAGCGATAGGACCCAGTGTTCGAGATAGGAGCCAGAATTAGAGCTAGGAGCCAGCGTTAGAGATAGCAGCCGGCGTTAGAGGTGGCAATCGAACCGCCTTCAGGTAGGACCTTCTCTCTGACCTTGCCGGGCATCTCGGCGAATGACTCCAAACTCCCGACGACTCCCAACGCCGGCGAATCCACGTCTGGTTTTTCGCCGCGAATACATTTTGGCGCAAACGGTGCCGGAAGACGATGGAATTGAACGTAAATGGGGCAAAACAATGGTTGGGTTGTGAATCGCGGTGAATCGCGGTGAATCGTCGTTAATCGCGGTGAATCGCGGTGAGCGGGCATTGACTACAGGCATAGGGTGAGTAGAATTGTATATATATAGAAGTGTCCGTGAGGAAAATATTTAAGATTTTTTTTTCGTTGGTTAATTCTTTAAATAAACGGCGATCTGTAAGCAACGTGTGTTTTTTGTTATCCCTTTTACGCGTGACACGTGTTCTATACAAATATCAAAATAGAAATGGCACGGATGATTATTATTATTTTTTTGTCGTTATTATTTTCCGCTTGTGCATTTTTTTTGTCATTTTGTTTCCTTATATATAGATTTTTTTTCTTGCAAGTATAGTTATGTACAATTTTTTTTTTACTCGGCTTTCGTTTTGTACACACTCTGTGGAAAACATATACTTATTATCCTCGTTATTAAAGACATGAAGGCTTTTTTTATATATATATACTTTTTTGTCCGAGAGAAAAAGCTGTACATCTGTCGCGCGCAACGCTTTCTCAAACCTCTAAGACGGGCGTCAGAATTCAAATTCTAAACCCGTTGGGGCCTCCATTCCTCCGTTCCGCCCTCGTTCACACGGAGCCACGCGGTAGCGCCAGTTGAGGTCCTTTCTTTCTCCGACAGCAACCGCCGCGAAGGTTTCGGACGAAGATGAGCGGGGAAAAATAACGGAACCGTCGGTTTGTTCGAAAAAGGGGAACGCGCCTTGTTCGCGGAGGTCAGCCGGCGCGCGCGCGTGGCGTTCCGTTTTTGCCGCCGAAAATTCTACGCCCGGGCCTACACCGACAAACTTCCGTGAGGCCTTGACGATCGACCGTCCGATATGATTCGCGATAATCGTTTAAACCCGTTCGATCCTCCTTTCCTCCCGCCGACAGCCCTCGATCGCACGGAGCGCCCCGCGGTTAGCGCCAGCTGAGGTCCTTTCGTTCCCCGACAGCGACCGCCGCAACGGTTCGGACGAAGACGAGCGGGAAATTTTAACGGAGCCGTCGGTTTGTTCTACAAAATGGAACGCGGCTTGTTCGAGGAGGTGGGCCGGCGCGCGCGTGTTCCGTTTCGCCGGCGAGTTTCAACGTTTGGGCCACGGGTATGGCGTCGGGCCGATCGAGCCGGAAGCCAGAAACGTTTTTCCCCACGACGTTGCCGTCGCGAAACTCGAAATATACGGTTTCCCCCCCCCCACCTCGAAATTTCGCTCCAAGAATTCTGGAGCAGAGCGTTGGGACGTCGTTGTTTGGGGTGGGCAGGAGGGCGGCGAGGGGGGGTGGTTGCGGAACGTCGGGACGCGGCACCGAACAAACGTCGGGTTAGCGCCGTCCCGCCGCTGACCCGCGACAAACTCCGCAGTAAACATAGCTCGTCTGGGGAAGAAACGCGAGCAGCCCTTGAGGTGGTGACGTCATCGCCAGTGAACGACGACGATTGTGACGATGATAAAAGTACTTACAATGCCACGACGCGCCGCGTGCGTGTTCGCTCCACGTCGAAGGTCGCCGCGCGGTATTCGTTCAACGTCGAAGGAGTTCGTTCGAAGCGAACCGCTCGTGGGTGCAGGCGAGGAAACCGCGGAGAGGCGGTGGGGGGAAGGCAGCCACGCAGTTAACCGGCGCCAACATTTTCCAGATGCGGTGTCCTATAAATATAACGTTATTTTGCCAGTTAATTAATTCGTGTTTTTTGTTTTTTTTACGGGAGGAAAACCGGAGAACGCGGAGGAAACCCACGCGGAACACGGGGAGAGAACGCGCAAACTCCGTCGCGCAGAAAGGTGCCCGGGGCGGGGATCGAACCGCCTCGGGCAGGACCTTCTCTCCGAGCATTCCCACCGCGCGGCCACCCTTCCTCTAACAAGCAACGCGGTCTCGTCCCCCACCCCGCGTGGCATTCTACACCCGGGCCTACAGCGGACAGGCTTTTCAGGAAACTCCGTGTGGCACTAACGATCGACCGTCCGATACGATTCGTGACAATCGTCGTTTATCGCGACAAGCATCGCCGTTACCGAGGCTTCCTTTTTAAGCTCCCCTGGAACTATTTAACTTTTTCCCCCGCCCCCCGACTAAACATTTTTACGGGGAAAACAATACGGCACGCTGTAAGTTCGCGACGACAAACGGTCGCCGGGACACTTCCGTTGCGACGTGTTATTCGGAGGAGCTGAGGTAACGCGGTGTTCCATACGACCTCCCAATGTTCCCCAACTGCCTCGCTCGT
Organism: Geotria australis; assembly: GCA_036362915.1. Taxonomy (NCBI): domain Eukaryota; kingdom Metazoa; phylum Chordata; class Hyperoartia; order Petromyzontiformes; family Geotriidae; genus Geotria; species Geotria australis. The sequence continues at coordinate 16,730,822 of JAZEWU010000003.1, read as the reverse complement.
GTGTGTTATAAGCGCCGTAGATTGAAAGGTCGCACCGATGAAAAGACATATATGGCTGGCCTTCGTTCCGACACCTAAAGTGGATTAATAATAATAATAATGATGATCACGGCTGCAGTGTTGTCGGTCGTCGTTATTCATCCATCGTCAGAAACCGCTTAATCCTGTGCGGGGTCGCGGTGAGCCGGAGCCTATCCCGGCAGACAAAGGGCGCAAGGCAGGCTTACACCCACTAACGGACGCCAGTCGATCAATCGTCATCATTATTGGTAGCCGCTGAAACCCGTCAGTGAATCCAGTCGTGAATCAGTAGTTAATCAAGCTGGAAAGAGCCGTTGAGCTACGTAGCTCGTTTTAACAGTTGTCCAGCGTTAAGGGCTAAGCAAGTTACAACATCCTTTGGGTACCAGGGGGTGGGGGGGGGCAATTTAGTCAGCAGGCCAATTAACCTAGGCAGCAGCGTGTCTTTGGACTGTGGGAGGAAAATCGGAGTGCCCGGCAAATATCCACGCGCAGAAACGCGGCACCCGGGCCGGGAATCAAACCCGGGGAGGTTTGTCGCTGTGGGGGGCGAGCTCGGGGAACTACTACGGCGATAAAGTGCGATGAGAGTGCGACGGCGTGACGAGTGAATTTTTAACACAAACGCTTTCGTGACCAATGTTATCCATAGTCTGGTTCTTTTTTACGAGTTTAGGTCGCGTGAAAAGGCACGCAAGCGTTGTGCGCCCGTCGGTATGTCCGGAAAGCGAGCGGGCACACAGTACCCCGATGACGCTGGGGTGTAACTTCCAGCGAAACGTCGGAACATCTTTGAAGTAAGTACAGTGTGCCCGCTCGCTTTCCAACATCTCGACGGGCGCACAACACTTGCATGCCTTTTCACGTGACCTAAACTCATAAAGAGAGCTATGCTATGGATTGCTAACGGATATTGAGGCTGATCCTTACCCTACGAGTGAAACCCAACAGCCATTCCCGGGCCTGAAGCTCTAGGGTTTCCGTACACGTAACGTTTAGTAAGGACGTAGGTCTCGGCGCGTGAGCGGTTGCTCTCCACCGCTGTTCGTTCGGGATGGCCGTGTCGAGCGCTCGCCCTCTCCCCTCGGCGACGTTTCGGGCGTTCCCTCTCTCTCCTCCGCGACGTTTCTTGGAGAAAGGGGAACCGCCCGTCGCCGGCATCGCGCCGAGCCTCCCCCGACTTAGCGCGCGGGACCGAAACGTCGGACGTTCCTTGCGGGAATACCGTCGGCCCGCCGTCGCGTCGCGCGTTCGCGGAATCGACAAGCGCCGCCGACTCCGCTCTCGCTCCCCGGGTATATACACGGCGTCCGGAAACGCGTCACGGCCGCTTCCCCGACGCGCCGCCGGCAGGAAAGGCGACCGTCGGTCGAGAGCGGGTAAACTACGTCGAGCCCCCCGCCCGTCGTTTGTGAGAATGATGCGTGGTGGGTGGGTGGGTGGTGGGTGGGTGGTGGGGTTGGTGG
>JAZEWU010000003.1:16653754-16667234 GCA_036362915.1 Geotria australis | reverse complement strand
CCAATTAACCTGGCAGCATGTCTTTGGACGGTGGGAGGAAACCGGAGTGCCCGACGAAAACCCACGCGTACACGGGGAGAGAACATGCAAATTCCACACAGACAGGCGGCACCCGAGCCGAGATTCGAATCCGGGTACCTTCTTGCTGTGAGGCGGCAGCGCTACCCACTACGCCACCGTGCCGCCCGGCATCTTTCCCGGGTGGAAAAAATAAAATCCCAGCGATTCCTGACGTTCGAATCGCGGTTTTTCGCCGCTGAACGAGATCAGCCTGCAGGCTCGTAAACACGGCGCCGCTATTCGGCCGAACGCGCATTTTATCCCGAAATCTAGCGGTTTGTTTATAACTTCATTACGAGGCACTGTATGTGAGGATTATATTATTTTTGTTGTTGTTGGTGAGGCACCCAGGCGTGGGTAACGGCACTCAGACCCGCTCGCTCGCCGACTTGCCCCCCCCTCGCCTGCCAGAGACCCTTAATTATTCACGTCGCTCCCGGCGTGGGACCCTTGTCAGTGCGCGCACACACGCACCAGGCGCGTCGCAGCCGCGGGTGTTGCAGGGAAAAGTGGGGGGGATGGAACCGTGTTTCCGTGAAAGTGCGGGTGTCCTGACATATGATATTAGACTACCTCAGGAAAAAGTGTGTGGGGGGGTGGAATCATGTTTCTGTGAAAGTGCGGGTGTCGCAACACCCGCACACACACGCGCGCACAAGAGACAAAGATCCCCCGTATAGCCTGAATAGACTGTAGGGGACAAGTGCCGTTAGCGAGCACCCATGAAGGTCGACACGGCACACGAGGAGGTGGGGGACCAACACCACCCCCGGCCGCCTTTGTCTCCCTAGTGGCAATGTTTACACGCCGCACTAAGTACTGATTTGAGACTGAGTCGACCTAGGGGAGGCCCAGGACCGGTTCAGAAAATCGTCACTGGTGTTGGCCGTGAGCGGGATTCGAACTCGGCTCGCCAGATTCGTAGCCCTGAGTGCTAACCACTGGGCTACCGCTCCCCACCCACGCACACACATGCAAAAGGAGTGCTACTAGACTCCAGACCTGTTCACCACCAAGGGAGACCCTAGCAGGAGCGCCAGACTCCCGACCTGGAAAACAACGTGGAATTTCCGGAAATCCTTCCGGAGAGAGAGAGAGAGACGCTCCCGTGACGTTTCTCCGACATTCAGGCCGACGAGCTTCACACGGCAACGGGAGTCGAGTCCGCGATACGTTTTCAGCTCGGAGGAGATTTGACGGTTATTTGGAGGGTTGAGGGGGGGGTTGGTGGGGTAGGCGCCCGGCAGCGGCAGATGCAACGCGCCACTTAAGCAATTTTTTATTACTATCGAAATAGTTTGGAGAGAGAAAAAAAAAATGTGGTTGAAAAAAGTGACGGGGGAATTTTAAAAATGCATGCTAAAAGGATTCCGCGAATGCGGAGTCAAAACGTAAGAATGTGTCGGGTGCCATCAGCGTCGCGACCGTGAGCGGCCATGAAAGATTCACGAGGGGCCGCGGCGAACCGGGGGGCGCTCGGAGGGACTGCGAGGAGTGAGGATGTGTGAGCGGCGAAAGGTGAGTGAACAATAATAACAATAAATACAACGCATAACCGCTGCGTGGCACACATTCCATTCGACGTCAGAGGCGTTGATTCGAATAGAGAACGAACTCGGAGGCGTAGCGAGGAAACCGCAGAGAGGCGGAGGAGGCAGCCGGGCGGTTTGCCGGCACCCATGCCACACGCTGCGTCCTATAATATTATGATCGATTAACGGGTGTTTTCTTTAAGTTGGGGTGAGTGAGGGTGAGTGAGGAGGGAGGGTGAGTGGGGAGCGGTGAGGGTGCTTGAAACGAGGTGAGCGAGGGCTTGTTTCGCGAAGGCTCCGGTGACCTCCGCTCCGTCTCGCGATGACGCGACGGCCCTTAAACCGCCGCCGGGACGACGCGCGATGGCGCTCCATTGTTTTTTGGCGGGAAAACAAACCGCGAAAAAAAAACTGAGCAAAAAATTAAAAATAGACCCGACGGCCCGGAAACAAGCATGGCCGCCGAACAAGCGCCGGACAGAACCGGCCGCGACGCAAACCGCGATTGGTCGTCGGAGGAAACCGCGCGGCTTCCGCGAATTTCTCCTGGCGGTGCAACGATTCCAGGCGAGTCGCAGCCGCGGGTGTTGCGGGTGTTGCGACACCCGCACTTTCACAGAAACATGATTCCACCCCCCCCCCACTTATTCCTGCAATACCCGCGGCTGCGACGCGCCTGACCATCGCCAACGCCACACCTCCCCACACTAACTTCACGAGATGATGATGATGATGGTGGTTGAGAGGATTGGGGGATGCCGTATGGGCCTGACAGAGGAGGTTTTCTGCCACCTTGGTGAAGCGAGTGGATCGCTGAGTCGGTGGGCCAGTGAGCGTGTGGGTGGGTGAGTGGGGTGGCGGAGCAGGGTAAGCCAGGGTGGTGCTTCAATGTTAGTTGTTTAATTTGGACTGGCGTTGTTTCCCCCTCGTGTGTCTGTCTCTCTGTCTTCCTGTCTCTGTGTCCCTGTGTCTCCCCCTGTCGCTCACCCTCCCTCCCTGCCTCCCTCCGTGTTTGTCTTCAAGGAAGCGACGGCCATCTTAGGGGACGCTGGCAGATTTCTGCCGCTCTTAAGATTGCCAGTTTCACGACCTTTCAGTGTATTCGAAGCAGCCTTAAATTATTTTAAAAAAATTGCTGCTCTGGTTTTTATTAGTTGTTTTTTTTTCTGTCATCGTGCAGCGCTTTGTGACCCTCGGGTGAAAGGCGCTCTATAAAATGCTATTATTATTAGTGTAGGTGTCGGTGGTGGCGGTGGTGAGGGTGGCGGTGTCGGTGGTGGCGGTGCAGGACACATCTGCAGGAAGCAGATAACCGCGCTCCGGAAACGGGGGCGGCCGCTCGCTTTCCTCTCGCGGGATCCCCACCCCGATGCCCCCTCCCTGCTCTCCGCGGCCACAAACCACAACCGCAACCTCCAACCGCTAACCGCCAACCGGCAACCTCCAACCACCACCACAACCGGTCACCGCCAATCGCCAACCACCACTGCAACCGCACTAACAACATCTCGAGAAGAAACCAGACTCCAGCTCTGGACGGTAAAGCTTGAGAGTGACCCCTCCTCCAACTGGCATGGGAATCACCCCTACCGAAGACCTCCCTCCTGGCTCAGAAGCACCGTGGATTCAGCGGAAGACACTCAACCGCCTGAGAACTAGAACGGGACGATCAAAAGATGCTGCTTTGGTCAGATGGGGCTACAAGACCGGCCCAACCACCTGTGAATGTGGAGAAGCAGACCATACTACAGAGCAACTGCCTTGTCTGCGCTCTACTACCCAACCTCTGCAGCTCAAAAGACCTTGCAAAGTTCAACAAAAATGCAAAGAACCGTGTAAAGAAATGGGAAACTGTCGTATAACCATTACGCTTCGAAGAATCGAAAAGAAATCTGCAACCGCCGACTCCAAAATGGCCTGGGCACGTCCCGCCTGAGCTAAGCCTGACACAGGCCGCGGGCGTGCGGTTTGACGGTCACAGCCCTCGGTCGTCGTGTCAAAAATTAAATAAAAGTTCGTTTGATTATAGAGTGCGATTGCACGGTGTTCGTTAACCGTCGAAGGGGTTCGATCGAAGAGACCGCGGCTCGGAGGAGAAAGGAAACCGCGGCTGAGAGGTGGCGGGGGAAGGGAAGCCACGCGGTCAGCCGGCGCCAACCCACCAGACACTGCAATGTTATCGGATAATTTTAGTTACGGGAGGTAACCGGGGAACCAGGAGGCAATGCACGCAGAACAGGGGAAGATTCAGAAACACAAAAAGGATGCCTCCGATGCGAGAGGCGAAACGTCGCGAAGGAGAGGGCGGGAGCGCCCGACACGACTACCCCGAAAGAACAGCTACGCAGAGCAATTCTCCGACATCGAGCCACTGTGACAAACCTACTTCAGCGCAACACAAGACGGGCTACAGACGCCATCTCCTCTCTTGCCCGTGCAGCTTACTCACTCACTCACCCACTCACTCACCCACCAGCCCATCTCCTGCGCAGCCCCGCGCCGCTCACTCACCCACTCGCCCGCTCACTCACCCACCAGCCCATCTCCTGCGCAGCCCCGCGCCGCTCCCTACACGCGCACGCACACGCGCGCGCCTCACTGCGCAAACACAAACCGAGGAGGATATCAAATAATAAAATGTTCCGAACGAGAGAAAAAGTGGGTCACCTCAACTGGGGCGCCAGCATCGACGGCGCTCGGGGCGAACACCGACGCGACTCCGGCAGCCCCTCCGCTCCCCCTCAACCGCCCCCCCAATTTATCCTTTAATCATAGTCTGTCTCTCTTTATCGGGACAAGGACGACCCCCGGTAAACATCACACGCGTCAACTCGTAGGCTTTCATGACCAATGTTATCCATAGGTGAAGCTCTGTTTATGAGTTTAGGTCATGTGGGGAAAAAATGGATCTTGCCGCGAGGCGGCGGCGCTTCTCGTCTGGTTCTTTGCGATTCTTCGAAGCACGATGGTCAGCTTCTGGACATCGTTGTCTTTCAGCTCAAGGTAATAGTAATAATAATTTCAATTTATATAGCGCTTTTTACCCGAGGGCCGCAAAGCGCTGCACAAGGGCCGCGAAGAGGACGGCTTGTCAACAACGAAAGAAAAACAACCAATAAAAACCAAAGCGACAGAAAATAAATGATTAAGGCTACTTCGAATATACTGAAACGTCTCGAATATACTGAAAGGTAGAAGCGTTCACGGTCAAGGTAGAAGGGTCAAGGTAGAAGGGTCAAGGTTCTACCTTTTTGGGGTCAAGGTAGAAGCGTTCACGTCGCGATCCCTGTCAGGTAATACTTGGTGTTGCCTGCGAATTCTACCAAACACTTCGAGGCCGAGGAGCTGAAAGACAGCCACCGTGCCGGCCGAGAAAATTATAACGAGGCTTGAATCGCACCGCGTTTCATCGCTGGAGTCACATCGGAACCGGCGAAATAAGACATTTCAACGGCGCTGTGTGTCGGCTGTGATGCCGGTAGACGAGACCGGACGACCGTCTCTACCTGGATCAATAATTGATGAGACGCTACTAAGATCGTCCTGCGCCGGTACAAATGCCGGACAATGCAATTGAAACATCGCATTGCGTCCATCCATCCATCCATTTTCAGAAACCGCTTAATCCTGTACAGGGTCACGGCGAGCCGGAGCCTATCCCGGAAGACACAGGGCGCAAGGCAGGGGAACTCCGAGGACGGGACGCCAGTCCATCGCAGGGCGCCTGGGGAGATTTAGTCAGTGCGCCAATTAACCTGGCAGCGTGTCTTTGGACGGCGGGAGGAAACCGGAGTGCCCGGTGGCGAAAACCCACACGGACACGGGGAGAGAACGTGCAAACTCCGCACAGAAAGTCCCCCCCCTAGCCGGGGATTCGAACCCGGGAACATTCTTGCTGTGAGGCGGCAGCGCTACCCACTACGCCGCCGTGCCGCCCCGCATCGCGTCCTTCCAGACCATTTCCAAGTAGGCATGTCAGTGACATTTGACATTTTAACCTACTTTTGGATAAATTCCACGCAGACACACGGACAGACATCTCGAGCAAAAATAGCGACCAAGACGACCGTTTACCTGAATCGATACGTTATTAATAACAATTTGACATTCATAACGCGCGGCACGTATTCATTCAAAGTCAAAGGTGTTGGCTCGACGAGAGGACGACTCAGAGAGCGTAGCGAGGAAAGCGCAGAGAGGCAGAGGAGGAGGCAGCCAGGCGGTTTGCCGGTGCCACATTGCCACACACTGCTTCCTGTATATTATGATGTTGTCGGCCAACTAATTAATGAGTCCCATGGTCTAGCTCTTTTTATGAGTTAGGTCACGTAAAAATGTACAAGTGTCGTAAACCCGCCTCCGCCCGACACAGCCGATCAGTAAAGTGTTGTCACGCGAACAAAAACGTGCTGACAACATTCACAAGGGTCACGGTGAGCCGGAGCCTATCCCGGCAGACGCAGGGGGGGGGGGCGAGGCAAGGCTACAACCAGGAAATGAAACGCGTCGGATAATTCTGTCCCGGCGACCGCGTGAAGGGTCCTTCCTATTCCCCCAACTGACGATCTTAACACTTATTTCTCTCATTGCCGGAAAGGGTTAAAACCTCGTATCTTCCAACATTAATCGTACAACGGCAAAAAAAGCTCCAATAGTTCTAAACAGCTTAACCCAAGCTTCTAATGCAGCGATATTTTAATTGTCTGAAAACGCCTGCCTTGTGGCAGCAATTGGCTAACACAGACTGGGGCTACACAAAAAAGCTGTCTTGTGTTTGGCCGATAAGTTTGAAGGACATAGCATTCGTTTGCATGTTTTTGCCACAAGCATGTAAGTGTGGCTGTTTGCAAACCGGAACCTTCGCAAAAAAAAAAGTGTCCATTTAGTGTTTAAAGATTTTAACGTTTTTTTTCTCATTGCCGGAAAGGGTTAAACCTCGTTACATTCTACATCAACTGATGAGTGTTTACGTTGGTCGCGTCGTGTACGATTGGGGGGGGGTTTGTGGCCGCTCAGTTCACACGATGATGACGACTGGTGTCGCAGAATATCCGCGGGCGCGTTACAAGGAATGTTTCGCGTCGCGGCAGCCAAAGCAGCAAAAAAAAAAACAAAAAAATATTTGTAAAAACTTTTTTTTGTGTTTTAACGGCGAGAAAAACGGTGCCAAATTAAACTCGTAGCTGGAGTTTATAATAATAATAATAATAGCATTTATATAGCGCCTTTCACCCGAGGGTCACAAATAGCTGCACAAAGCTGCGGAGAGAACGACATGGAATTCGATTCGATTCTTCAAAGCGTGATGGTTACATGACGGTTTCCCCACTGTAACAAGTTCTTCGTTAGTTGCAGACAGCCCTTCAACATTTAGAGATATAATAGTCAGTGCTGGCCTTAAAGGCGGCAGGCATTGGCCTCTCTTCTCGCTCCAGACCGGAGGGGCTTCTGGACATCGTTGTCTTTCAGCTCCTCGGCTTCGAAGTGTTTGGTAGAATTTGCAGGTAAATACCGAGTATTACTTGACAGGGTTCGCGACGTGAACGCTTCTACCTTGATCCCCTTTCTGGCAATGTGAGACGTGTTAAGATATTAAAACACCAAATGGACACCTTTTTGCAAAGGTTCCAGTTTGCAAAGCAGCCACGGCAAAAACATGCAAACGAATGCTATAAGATAAAATTAACTCGTAGGCTTTCCAAGCCCTGTTGAAGCTGAGTGGAGGTCTCAGCGAAACGTCGGTACCATCTTTTAAGGTAATGTGCTCGCTCGTTTGCTCCAACATATCGATGGGTACACTTCACTTACACACTTTTTTCACGTGACCTAAACTCATAAACCAGAGCTTCACTATGAATGCTATGATGTTAGGTTTGTCACGGCTCGATATGTGATGAGAATCGCTCTCTCAAATAGCAGTTATTTCGTCGCGTTAACTTCATATTTTTACGTATTTTGTTTCACGGTCGCTCTCCCTCGCGACGTTTCGCCTACCACGTTAGAAGCATCGTCAGAAAAACCGACATCAAGTACTTCATTTTTTTTTTTTGTCAACTCGCGTGTCCGTTGCGTCGCAGGAGTCCCGCGAAGAGCTTGCAAGCTCACTGGGTATTTTCTGCGGTAATAATAAACATCTAAACCTGGCTTGCGAAACGAAGACAAAGGTCCCCCCCCCCGTGTAGCCGATAGGCCAAACTCCACACAGAAAGGCACCCGAGCCGGGATTCGAACCCGGGTTCTTCTTGCTGTGAGGCGGCAGCACTACTCACAGCTACGCCACCGTGCCGCCCCACAGTCTTCCCCTATTTATTCCAAGTACACACACACACACGATCTCAAGTGTCCTGAGCCCAAACAAAGTCGGAGACTATCGCTAAGCAAACACTGCTTCAGTGGATAGCTCATTCGCTAATCAACGTGCCATCCCCCTCTCTCGCCCAGACCCCCCATCCCTGCAACGTTCCATCCTTGTCTCTTTACAAACAGAGAGCTACAGAGAGCTGGAGAGCGACCATGGTAGAGTAAGGTTGGAAGACAGGAGGGAGGACACGGTTACAATCCATCCATCCATCCATTTTCAGAAACCACTTAATCCTGTACAGGGGGTCGCGTGGTGAGCCGGAGCCTATCCCGGCAGACACGGTTACAAGCCGAGTTGAAAAAAAAATGCAATGCTGTGTATTTTGGACTATTTTATTTGAAAAATGTGTTCAATGGCTGGAGTCCCATCCTCGGTGTTCCCCTGCCTTGCGCCCTGTGTCTGCCGGGATAGGCTCCGGCTCACCGCGACCCTGTACGGAATTAATCGGTTTCTGAAAATGGATGGATGGGAAATGTGTGCAATGGTACGTGTAAATGTTATCTTGTTGTTAGTTGATTCAAATTGTGGTCATTTATTAATATTGTATATATTTTTATTATTGTCAGCAATTCGCTGGTTTGTTGCGTCAATTGCAGGAGTTCCCGTAAAGAGCTTGCAAGCTCGCTGGGTATTTTTCTGCTGGAATAATAAACATCTATCTGTCTATCTGTACAGGCTGGCACGGCACACCAAGGGGTGGATGGCCAGCACCAGACACACACCCGGCCGCCTTCACCTCCCCTTGCTGCAATGTTTTAAACACCGCGCCACGCAGCTCTTTGTAACAGTTGTCCACCGGGGAAAGGTAACAGTTGACCCCCAGCTTAGCTTAACTTGTAAATATAAAACAATGATAGTATTTTGTTGTTAGTATTTTTTTTAATCCTAGTATTTTTAAACACTTGTTGTTGTGTTCCAGTCCATGTATATGACAACACCGGGTAGCTGAGAGAAACGACATTTGGATCCTCTATACATGTCCAGTACATATGGCAGAATTGACAATAAAGTTGAATTGAAATGTGAGCAAGTTACACCATCACAGGGCACGGGGTGGCAATTTAGTCAGTAGGACAATTAACCTAGGCAGCAGCGTGTCTTTGGACTGTGGGAGAAAACCGGAGTGCCCGGCGAAAACCCACGCCGGAATGACCCTTCAGTGACCTTGGACGGACAAACGGGAGACGCAACATCGCTCAAGCGAGCCTCGCTCACATGCAGCAACCGCCGTCAATTAGCCGTTGTTGTGAAACGTGTAGTTCGTAACAACGACAATAATCTCCAGCGCGCCACCGCCGCCCGTTTTCGTTCCATGTCCACACAGGCACACCCGAAATACCTCGCATCGCTACTCCGGCCACTTGCCCCAACACAATGCCGTACTCTACGCAGCTCATCACGGCACCTACTCCACACACCGCGTGGTGGGGTTTCCTCCGGGCTGTCCGGTTTACCTCCCGACAACTTAAAAAAAATACTCATTAATTAATTGACCGCTAACGTCCTAAAATATAGGAAGCGGTGTGTGGCAATATGGCGCCGGCAAACCGCCTGGCTGCCTCCTCCGCGCTTTCCTCGCTACGCCTCCCGAGTCGTTTTCTCGTCGAATGAGCACCTTCGACGGTGAATGAATATGTGCCACGCGTTATAAATGTTAAATTATTATTATTATTAGGGGTGGCCCAGGACCTGTTCAGAAAATCGTCACCGGTGTTGGCCGTGAGCGGGATTCGAACTCCGGTCGCCAGGTTTGTAGCCAAGTGTGCTTACCAACTGAGCTACCGGTCCCCCACCGTCACCACCAAAATAATAATAATAAACATCTGCCTACTTTAAGTTTCAACGAACGATCGTTGAGCGTAGAACGAGTGTCGGCCCGCGTCGCTGGAGCTTCAGGGTGACACCAGGATACCCCAGCACCTCCTCCTCCGGTTCCCACTCGTCCTCACTCGCCACCCTCCCCCCTCCCGAGGGCCCCCCACGGGCCCCCCACCGTAACCGGCGCTTCATTTAAAGTCGGGCTCCTGACGGACATCATTGAGGGCGCTCATGAAAGAAAGCGATTCTTTGCCGGCGTTCGTTAGCATTCCGCGAAGCGCGCTGGGCCAGGAAGTGTGCCCGAGAGGGTGTGTTTGCCTCCTCTGTCTCCGCTCACAAAGGACGGATTTTTCCCTCTCTCTCTCTCTAGCTAGCTAGATAGCTGGCTCGCTCGCTCGATCTCCCCGATTCGCTTGTTCGCTCCATCCGCCGCACGTTTGCTGTTTACTCGCGCTCGCTCTGTGTGTGTCCTCTCGTTCCCCCCCGTCTCGCTTCCGTCTCTCTGCTCGTTCATTCTGTCACTGTGTTCACTCTCTCCCCGCTCTCCCTCCCCACACTCTCTACCCGGTGGTTGCGCTGCTGAGTGCGAGTTGGCGCGCGTGTTTTCGTGGCGGGTAGCGTCATCTCTGTGTAATGTGTACGTTAGCTGAGATAGCATTTGTGTGCGTTCGTGTCAAAACCGAGGGGTGCCGGGTTTATAACGCGCGGCACATATTCGTTCAATGTCGAAGGTACTCATTCGACGAGAGAACGACTCGGAGGCGTAGCGAGGAAAGCGCAGAGAGGCGGAGGAGGAGGAGGCAGCCAGGCGGCTTGCCGGCGCCATATTGCCACACACCGCTTCCTATATATATTATGATGTTATCGGCCAAATAATTATCCATCCATCCATTGTCAGAAACCGCTTAAACCTGTACACAGTGTACAGGGTCGGGGTGAGCCGGAGCCTATCCGGGCAGACACAGGGTGCAAGGCAGGGCGATTCCCAGGATAGGACGCCAGTCCATCGCAGGGCACCGGGGTCAATTTTAGTCAGCAAGCCAACAAGCGCAAAACCCAATTTGATACGATGGTCATTCTGCAGTCTTTGCTTGACCAAGCCGTGACCATCAAACTCACTACACTTGAGAACCGCCTCAAATCCAAACCCACGCAGACAGAACAGTGGGGAGAGAACAACACACAAACTCCACGCAGAAAGGCGCCCGGGCAAGACCATTCTTTTCTGTGAGGAGGCGCGGATGTTACCGCCGCGCAGACACCCTGACCCCCATCACAGGATTCGCGAGCGTGCATCGGCCGCGGTGTAAACACCACACCGTAAAATCCCACGAGACCGACAATATTGAATCTCCACGGGAGCGCCGGCTTGGTGGTGGGGGGGGGGGTTGCCTCGCATGATTAATTGGTCAATTAATCAAGAGCGTTTGGAATTTGTGCCGATGGTGGAGCGTGGGCCATACCACGGGAGGGGGGGTGGTGATAACAAACTGGATGTCGACCTCAATAATAACTCTGTGTGCTCGTGTGGCCCTAGACGAACATCCATCCGTCACATTTTTCTAAATCGCTTGTCCTGGTGAGGGTCGCGGCGGCAGCAGTCCAAGGAAGGTGGACCAGACATCCCTTTCCTCGGCATGCCAACAACGACAGAGAACGTGTCCTGAGTTGGCCTCTAGGTGTCCACCCAGTGGGCCGAGCCTGCCTAAATAGGCGCTACCTGCCAACAGCACTTGACCCGCTGGACAAGCGTGAATACAAACTGCCTGACCTTACAGCCGACTAAGGCTATACGGGGGACCTTTGTCTTTGCAGCGCTCCCCAAGTCACAGCTTATGATTAACCAGCAGCAGAGGCATTGTGCTGTAGTTGACAGAGTTTCTCCAGCCTGCCCAGTGTAAACATCGCTATCCAAAGACAGCCAACGCTGAGCACACCTACATTCATGGAGCTAGCGTCAGACACCACCACAATGTGACAAACCTCTAATCAGCACATTATTATCGTTATTATCGTTATCATCAGGGGATCAAGGTAGAAGCGTTCACGTCGCGATCCCTGTCAAGTAATACTTGGTATTACCTGCAAATTCTACCAAACACTTCGAAGCCGAGGAGCTGAAAGACAACGATGTCCAGAAGCTCAACGGATGCCAGAAGCCCCCTCAGTCTGGAGCAAGAAGAGAGGCCAATGCCCGCCGCCTTTACGGCCAGCACTTGACTATTATATCTCTGAATGTCGAAGGGCTGTCTGCAACTAAAGAAGAACTCGTTGCAATGGGGAAACGACTGTCATCATATAACCATCACGCTTGGAAGACTCGAATCGAGTTCGAATCGTTCTTATCGTCAATCATCGGCAGGCGTCGGCGCGCGAACCCGAGGGGCGATCGCGACCTGCTCGACCCCGACGCAGCTCCCGCGGGAGGGCCCGGCGCGAAACGACGGGACATCGCGCCCACCTTCACGGCCGCCTCGCCGCCTGCTCCGGCGATGTCTCCCTCGCCGTCCCGGGCGATTCCCCCGGTCACGAAGCGCGCCGAGCTGCGGGGCAGAGGGACGCGAACATCGGTGAATCGGTGAGAACGCTGTGTGTGGGGTGGCGGGCCCGTCGCTGCCGCGGGTGTTGCGACACCCGCACTTTCACAGAAACATGATTCCATCCCCCACATTTTTTCCTGCAACACCCGCGGCTGCGACGCGCCCGTCCGTGACGCACGGCACAACATGCAAAAAAAAAACACTCGTTAATTATTTGGCCGATAACATCATAATATATAGCGCCTTTCACCCGAGGGTCACAAAGCGCTGCACAAGGGCCGCGAAGAGAACGGCATGTCAAAACCAAATAAATTAAACCCAAAAGAACAACAAAAATTCAATGATTAAGGCTGCTTCGAATACACTGAAAGGTGAAACTGGCAATCTTAAGAGCGGCAAAAATCTGCCAGCGTCCCCATCTTAGGGGACGCTGGCAGATTTTTGAGGTAGATATGAGACTACTTCAGGAAAAAGTGTGTATGGGGGTGGAGGTGGTGTGGAATCATGTTTCCGTGAAAGTGCGGGTGTCGCAACACCCGCAGCTGCGACGCGCTTGGGCAGGACACGCCTAGGCAGGACACGCCTCTACTTCCCTCACATTTCATCGCGAAATAGCATGCCGTCGTGACTACAGCGCGCCGGTCACAACCGTAAACGAGGTCGCGAGGTGGCCGGCGGTGATTTTATTCCTCGACGGCGAGATCAGGGCCGCCACTGTACGCTCGCGTTGCCACCGCTGGCGGCAGGAGCGAGAGCAGAGGCACGCTCGCACACACACGCACACGCGCGTGGAGGGGAGAGAGAAATTAAATAACGGGCTGACACGAACGTCTTCGGCGTCACCGCTGAAAGAAAAAAAAAACCCCGTCAGGGCACGGGGCGCCATCGCCGGCCGGCTCCCTCGCTCGCTGGCTCGCCCGCTCCCCGGCTGCTCGCTCGCTGGCCCGTTATTAATTTGGGGTTTTGGTCGACTTCATTTTTGATATGTGTAACAAAAAAAAAAAATTGGGATTTTTTTTTTTTTAAATTTGTATCCATTTGTTTTTAAAAACGAGGAATACTGAGCTGGGCAAGTGCCGACCCCCACCACCCAACCCTCACCGCCCGTTCCCTGATCATAGGAGAGTTGCACAGATATGATTGATGGCTCTCTCTCTCTCAGAGGGGGG
>JAZEWU010000003.1:16590418-16604855 GCA_036362915.1 Geotria australis | reverse complement strand
TCAGTGCCCTGTGACGGACTGGCGTCCCATCCTGGGTATAGCCTTGCCTTGCGCCCTGTGACTGCCGGGTTAGGCTCCGGCTCACCGCGACCCTGTCCAGGACAAAGAGGTTTCTGACAATGGATGGATGGATGCCACCAAAGACACAAGGCAAAGATCCCCCGTAAAGTCTTGACAGGCTGTAGGGTCAAGTGCTGTTTGCGGCAGAGTGGCGCAGTGGTAACATTTGGTGGTGCCTTTCCACGTGGAGTTTGTGTGTTCTCTCTCGCCCTGTTCTGCGTGGGTTTCCTCCGGGTTCTCCGGTTTCCTCTCACAACTTACAAAAAAAACACTCATTGATTAATCGGCCGATAACATCATGATATATAGGACGCAGTTTGTGGCAATATGTTGGCGCCGCCAAACCGCCTGGCTGCCTCCTCCGCCTATCTGCGGTTTCCTCGATACGCCTCTGAGTCGTTCTCTCTCGGAATTAATACCTTCTAAATAGATTAAATACGTGCCACGCAGCGTTATAAATAGATTTTTATTATTATTATAATGGCCAGCACGGCATTCGAGGGGGTGGGTGCCCAGCATCACGTCCGGCCGCCTTTATCTCCCTGGTGGCGAAGTTTTACTACGCCATTGTACCAGGTAACTCATTTAAGGCTGAGTCGACCTAAGGGGAGGCCCAGGACCGGTGTCAGAAAATCACCACCGGTCTCGGTGGCCGTGAGCGTGACTTAAACCCGGTAATCGCCCATGCAATGTCTTGTCAAATTCACCGGTCGGAAACGTTTCTTTTCCTCAGTTCAGAAAATGTTCTCGCTGTAAGTCCAAGCGGTTCAGAAAACTGACAATTCCATGCGTTCGTTTGGCTTGAATTCCCTGCGACGTTAATTTCAATTCACCGCTCCCGAATGCGATGCAAGGCTGCTTTTTGCTGCGAGGCTGCAAGCGCTGCGCACGACAGAGGGCGGAGGAGCGACGTTCCGTTCTCATCTTGCGTTTTCAACTTCATCCTGTAAAGTGTCGATCATACACAGCCCTACAACCAGTCCACATTGTTATAGTTTTCGATTCGGTTATTCGAAGCGTGATGATTATATGACAGTTTTCCATTTGCAACGAGTTCTTCTTCAGTCGCAGACAGCCCTTCAACATTTAGAGATATAATAGTCAGTGCTGGCCTTAAAGGCGGCGGGCATTGGCCTCTCTTCTTGCGCCAGACTGAGGGGCTTCTGGCATCTGTTGAGCTGCTGGACACCGTTGTCTTTCAGCTCCTCGGCTTCGAAGCGTTTGGTAGAATTTGCAGGTGATACCAAGTATTACTTGACAGGGATCGCGACGTGAACGCTTCTACCTTGATCCCCACGACGGCTGTACATTGTTATAGTACAGCCGTCGGTTTGTGATAGTCATTTGCAGCACGACAGTAAACAACGCCGGGGTGGTCTGAGAGAAACGGTATTTCGATCCCCTGTATGTCCTGTACATATCGTAGAGTTGACAAATAACGTGGGCGGCACGGCGGCGAAGTGGGTAGCGCTGCCGCCTCACAGCAAGAAGGTCCCGAGTTCGAATCTCGGCTCGGGTGCCTTTCTGTGCGGAGTTTGCGTGTTCTCCCCGTGTCCGCGTGGGTTTTCGCAACCGGTCACTCCGGTTTCGTCCCACCGTCCAAAGACATGCTGCCAGGTTAATTGGCGTACTGACTAAATTTCTCCAGGCGCCCTGCGATGGACTGGCGTCCCACCCAAAAAAAAAATATTGTTGCCGATTTTCCGTTCTCTGTCGTTGTTGACATGCCGTTCTCTCCGCAGCCCTGTGCAGCGCTCTGTGACCCTCGGGTGACGAGCGCTCTATAAATGCTACTATTATTATTGTCATCGTACGCGGGTCTATTTATACGCGGCGAGTACGTCACCCGGCGCTGTCTGTCGCACGTAAGCTCCCCGGCCGCATCTAAACCGCTTGTCCCGGTGAGGGGTTCGCGGTGGCAAGCAGTCCAAGCAGAGTGGACCAGACATCCCATTGCTCGGCAACAGATTCCAGTTCTTCTTGGGAAGGGGGGGAATTCCCAGGCGTTCCCAGTGCCAGGGGAAGGATATAGTCCCTCCAGCGTGTCCTGGGTCGGCTTCTAGGTTGTCTTCGCCCAGTGGGCCGCGCTTGGACTACCTCCCGAGGGAGCCTTCCGGCGGACGGACTCGGGACTTAAAAAAACTAGACGTCGATTTTGATCGCGGTCTGCCCGGCTAGATTGTTGGGCACGACGGACGTGCCATCGGCCTCGCCGCAGCCGCCGCCGCCCTCCGGATTCTCCCCGAGCGACGTTTCCTTGGCGAGCTCGTCTTCGCCGTCCCGTGCCGCGTCCGCGCCGTCGAACGAGTTGATGCTGGAGACGTGCGCGTACTGACCCTGGTCCTCGGCGTCCGTCTCGCGGTGGTAGAAGTAGTTGAAGTTGGAGACGATGACGGGCACGGGCAGCGCGATGGTCAGCACGCCGGCGATGGCGCACAGCGAGCCCACCAGCTTGCCCCCGACGGTTATCGGCGACATGTCGCCGTAGCCCACCGTGGTCATGGTGACGACGGCCCACCAGAACGCCTCGGGGATGCTCGTGAAGTGCGAGCGGGGCATGTCGGCCTCGGCGAAGTAGACCGCGCTAGAGAACAGGATGACGCCGATGAACAGGAAGAATATGAGCAGGCCGAGTTCGCGCATCGACGCGCTGAGGGTCTGGCCCAGGATCTGCAGGCCCTTGGAGTGGCGCGACAGCTTGAAGATGCGGAACACGCGAACCAAGCGGATGACGCGGAATATCGCCAGCGACATGCTCTGCTGGCCGCCGCCGCCGCCACCCTCCTGCTCGGCCAGGTCCGAGCCCAGGGTGATGAAGTAGGGCACGATGGCCACGATGTCGATGATGTTCATGATGTCCTTGAAGAAGGCCGGCTTGCTGGGGCTCGACAGAAAGCGCACCGCGAGCTCGAAGCTGAACCACACGATGCAGATCGTCTCGATGATGAAGAACGGCTCGGCGAAGGAGACGCCGCCGCCGCCGCCGCCCGCGACGCCCTCGGCCTCCGTGCCGTTGGCGAGAAACGCGGGCCCGCCATCGGCGTCCTCGCGGAACATGGGCAGCGTCTCGACGCAGAAGATGATGATCGAGACGACGATGACCAGCACCGACACGATGGCGATTACGCGCGCCGCTCCGGAGCTCTCCGGGTACTCGAACAGCAGCCAGGCCCGCCGCTGGAACTCGTTCGCGGGCATGGGCTTCTCCTCCTCCTTGGCGTAGCCCTCGTCCTCCCGGTAACGCGCCATCGCCTCCTCGCCCAGCTCGTAGAACTTGATCTCCTCGGCGAAGATGTCGAACGGCACGCCGGCCGGACGCCGCAGCCGCCCGGCGGACTGGTAGTAGTAGAGCACGGCCTCGAAGCTCGGCCGGTTCCGGTCGAAGAAGTACTCGTTGCGCAGCGGGTCGAAGTACCCGGCGCGCTTTCCCGGGTCGCCCAGCAGCGTGTCGGGGAACTGGGCCAGCGTGCGCAGCTGCGTCTCGAAGCGCAGGCCCGAGACGTTGACCACGAGGCGCTCGGCGTCGTCGCCCGCGCACTCCGCGTCCCTCCGCCGGCGGGCCTGCTCGCCGGGACGCGGCTCGGCCGGGCCGTCGGCCGGAACACCGGCGCCACCGGGCGGAGGAGGCGACGGCGCCGCGGAGGTGGCCTCGGCGCGGACGCCCGCCGATCCGGTCGATCGCAGGCTCGCCTTGCGCCGGTTCCTTCCGCCGCCGGATTTTTTCTTCTTGCGTTTGTCGCCGGCGGCGGCGGCCCCGTCGTCCTTGTCGTCGGCGCCGCTGCTGCCGCTGCTGCTGGTGCCGCTGCTGGACGGAGGCAACGGGGCGGCGAGCGCCGACGCGGCGGCGCTGCGCTGGTCCTTGAGGCCGGTCATGCGGGCCGTGCCCACGAAGAGAGCCTGCGCGTTGCGCGGCAGGTTGTGGTGGTGGTGGTGATGGTGGTGGTGGTGGTGGCCGTGGGATCCGGAGACGGCCGATTCCATCGCGGATCGGCGGCGGGGGTAAAGGTCGGTGGCCGGCGAACTTTGGCGCGGTCGCGGGGAGCGACGGGGCAGCTAACCGCCGCCGGAGTCCCAGCTTCCTCGTGCGGCGCGAACCGTAGATTCGCCGAGACGCGCGCGCGGCAGCTGACTTAACACCCCCGAGCTCGGTCCAACTCACGCGCGTGTCGCCGTGTCGAGTACAGCATCCATTCCGCTTCTCGTGCCGCGTGCCGATCCGTTTCGACCGCCAACCCGGCACCCGCCTCTCACCTCACACCCTCCCGCCACCACTTTGACGAAATATAAACGACCAACTTCTCTCTCGAACTCAAACAACTCGTTTTAGCCTCTACACAAGGACGCCCGTGTCTTTAGCCGCGTCTTCCCATCTCCTCGTAGGCAGAAACGAACATGATACAGGGACGGGGGTGGGTGGGGGAGAGGGAGACGGAGAAGGTAGCCAGGCATGCGTTCATTAAAAATAACCCTGGCATCAATGACCGTGTTCATCCAGTGCCACGAGGAAAAGTAAGACGACGGGCATCAGCGGCACCAGAGGGGTGTTCTTGCAGCCCTGAGCCTGACGCTTACGAAAATATAGCGCGGAATGCATCGGTGTGTTTCCACGTCCAAGGTTGGGAAGGGACAAAACAAATTAAAGCACAAAAGTCTGCACAGGTCTCCGAACGAAGCTGGAAGCAGTGCAAGCAAAACCTCTACGTAAGTTGACGCTGAATTGAAAGTCGCAGAAAGTCCCAAGATAAGATAGATCTGATCTGATCTCATTGTCAGAAACCGCTTAATGCTGTACAGCAGGGGTGTCAAACTCATTTTCACCTTGGGCCACATCAGCATTATGGTTACCCTCAAAGGGCCGGTTGTAACTGTAAGACAGTATAAATGTAACTACTCAACATATTTAAATAACTGTCTTTATTTGATTATTACTTATTCAAGTTACAAAATTGTACGCATTTGCATAGATGTAAAAATATATGTTAGCTTATTTCTCTGTTATTATAACACAAATCCTTTTAATTTATCAGGTTAAGAAACCCACATTACTCCATCAATCAAAGATCAAACTTTTCAAGTAAATAAAGAGAAATATCAAATAGGTTATTAATTATTATTAGTATTATTAACTTTGTTCAAAACTTTTTTTTTATCTCTCGCGGGCCACATAAAATGACGTGGCGGGCCGGATTCGGCCAGCGGGCCTTGAGTTTGACACATGTGCTGTACAGGGTCGCAGTGGGCCGGAGCCTATCCGATTCTGGCCGACGAAGCTGCAGGTCACTGGTGGCTTGGGGTTAAATGTTTACGTTATGTTTTTGTGGTTCGTCGTGTTAAGGTGTAATTTTTAGGTTTAATTTATTTTCGTCAATCCGCGTGTTTTGTTGTGATGAAGGAATCCCGTAAAGAGCTTGCAAGCTCACTGGGTATTTTCTGCTGTAATAATAAACATCTTTCTATCTATCTATCTACTGACCGCTGTGTCAAAGTAACACACTCTTCGCTATCTTCCAAACATACCCCACTCAGCCTAACCTGATGCCATGCACGCGGTATAATCCCAACCGGCTGTTTTCGACATTACAGTGAAACCTCGATTTAACTGGACGAACAGAGGGTGTTCCGAAGTCCGTTAAATCCCGATGTTTATATGACGATCTTATACACAGAGTAATGACCATATCCTGTAACAACCTATATCAGTCTTCATTTAAGCTGGATGGGAACCGTTGAGCTCTGTGGCTCTTTTTAACCGGGCGATACGTGTATCAGATAGCGGCAATACAAAAAAACACTAGAATAAAATAAAGAAAACATTTCCATTATTTCCAATGCAGGCTGCTGTCTCGGAAGTAGCGGACAGTGTCCGTTGCTTCCAAAGTCTCTTGAATAGAGGTCCGTTAAATCGAGGTTCTACTGTAATGTCACAAATACGATGAATTTCCCTAATCAATTTTGCTGTGAAGAAGAGCCATTGCTCGAAGAGCCTATTCCGGCAGACACAGGTCGCAAGACAGGGCTATACCCAAGATGGGACGCCAGGCCATCACAGGGGACCGGGGGCAATTTGATCATCAGGCCAATTAACCTATGCAGCAGCATGTATTTGAACTGTGCGACGATACCGGAGTGCCCGGTGGCGAAAACCCACGCGGACACGGGGAGAGAGAACATGCAAACTCCAAACAGAAAGGCACCCGAGCCGGGATTCGAACCCGGGCGCTTCTTACTGTGAGGCGGCAGCGCTACTCACCACACCACCGTGCCGCTCTGCTCGAAATGTTGTCCGTTGTATCTCTTTCCCTTTGAGGTTCACACAAAATGTTAGTGATGAAGGTGTTGAGTGTGTGCAGCGCTTTGGGACCCTCTGGTGAAAGGCGCTCTATAAATTGCTATTATTATTATTGTTGGTTGTCTCTGTGCACCACTGGCAACGTAGTAGCAGCAGCATTACCAAATAATGTGTCCAGTGAATTAAACGGCAGGGTGGCTCAGTGGTAACATCCGTGCCTCGCAGACAGAAAGTCCCGCCTGAGGGAGTTCGATTCCCGCCCTCGGGCGCCTTTCTCTGTTGAGTTTGCGTGTTCACTCAGTGTCTGGCAAATGTTGGCGCCGGCTGGCCGTGTGGTTGCCTTCCCCCACCCCCCCTCGTCTGTTTCCTCACGCCGCCGCATCGGTGTCTCGTCCATGACCAGGCGTTATAAATTGTATTATTGTTATTATTATTCGAAAAGATCATTCCGTACAGTCAGGTGACAATCATAATACAAGTCAGTTCGTGAACGGTTGAAAAATCTTTAGCACGTCAACGTGAATTTAAAACACACAATGGAGTACTTCACACAGATTATTTTCCAGATACCAGAAACGCATTTCTTATCTCTTTCAAACAATAATTTAGATAAAAGTGCCACATTTTAAAACAATTTCACAGGACGTAATTTAAAACATTTTTGTTTTTCCAATTATTTACTAGTTCAGCGTCACACCGGGATGTTGGAGAGCGAACCCACATTTACAATGAAGGTAGGACGTTTCGCTGATAATTGCAATCAGCTTCATCAGGAAAAAAGGTTTTGGAGAAGCACGTTTGTTCGTGACAAACCTTTCTAATTGGCTGTGTCGGGTGGAGGCGGGTTTACGACACATATTTTTTAAGTGACCCAAACCATAAAAACGGATGTACTATGGATAACATTGGTCACAAAAGCTTCCGTGTTAAACCTGTTGGGGATTAATCGGAGACTAATCGTGATGACGAGGTTACTTACTTGGGCGGCAGGGTGACGCAGTGGTAACATCTACGCCTCACAAAAACACTCACTAATTATTTGGCCGATAACATCGTAATATATAGGAAGCAGTGTGTGGAAATATGTTGGCGCTGGCAAACCGCCCGGCTGCCTCCTCCGCCTCTCTGCGCTTTCCTCGCTATGCCTCTCGTCAAATTAATACCTTAGACATTGAATGAATATGTGCCACGCGTTAGAAATGTAAAATCATTATTATTATCATCAGCCGTCGCCGGCTTTTCGCGTTACGGACACTCGGGGCCAACGCTCGTCGCCGGCGATAAAAACGTTTAGGTAAAAAAAAAAAAAATGGCAATCGGTTCTCGTCGTTACCCGAGATCTTAATTACTCGCGTCACATTTCGAGATATTAATACGGAACATGACGTCAAATCCAGCCGCGGATTAACGGCGAGACATCCCCCTCCCCGTCGCGCTGGCTCGTAACGGAATCTAAATTTGGACGGACGTTGCCACAGCCTTGGTTTCTGTGTTTTTCACCGATCGCGGTTCCCGCCAACCCCCACCTGCCCCCACCTGGCACGGTCAGACTCGGTCGGCAAAAACCGGCGGAGGAGCCAGAACGTTGGCCAAGTGTGAGGATCCGTGTCGGATGAGCGTTTCCCCCCGCACGCTCTGCCCTCTACATATTAAGATATTATCGACCAAACGGCGAGAGAGTGTGTGGGTATTTTTTTTGCGACGGAAGAAAACCGGAGCACCGGGCGAAAATAATAATGATAAATTGTTACATTTAAATACCGGCACCTTTCACCTTGAGGCCCTGANNGGGGGGCAGAACGCACAAACTCCACACAGGAAGGCGCCCGTGGCGGGAATCGATCCGCCTCGGGCAGGACCTTCTCTCTGTGAGGCGGCGCGGATGTTACCGCTGCACAGATACCCTGGTAGGGGTAGCGATAGGAGCCAGCGTTAGAGACAGTCCTACCCAAGGCGGGAAACAAACCGCCCTCGGTCAGGACCTTCGTTCTGTTCGGATGCCGCGCGTGTTGCCGCTCCGCCACCCGAGCACGGAGCGAACGCGCCAAACTCCGCATTGAAAGGCCCCCCAGCCAGGAGGCGGTGGGGGGGGGGCAGGGGGGGGCTAGACGGAGGCGGGAGGTGAGCGGCCGTCGCGGGCGGTGAACTGGGCGCGTTGCGCCGTCTCCCGCCGCAGGAGACGCTCGTCGGAGGCGCGCAGCGACTCAGCGACGCGCCGGCTGTGCTGCTCCACTCGCCGCTCCCGAGCCTCCTGCGTTACACGCGGGGGGGGGGGAACGGGGGAGCAAACGTGTGTAGAGAGAGAGGGGCCACGCGCAACGCACGCTGGTAAATAAATGACAGTTCAGGGTCACAAAGCGCTGCACAAGGGCCGCGGAGAGAACGGCATGTCAACAACGACAGAAAAAATAATTTAAAAAAACCAAAGCCAGGCGCCCTGCGATGGACTGGCGTCCTATCCTCGGTGTTCCCCTGCCTTGCGCACTGTGTCTGCCGGGATAGGCTCCGGCTCACCGCGACCCTGTACAGGATTAAGCGGTTTCTGAAAATGGATGGATGAAAGCAACACAAATTTAATGATTAAGGCTGCTTCGAATACACTGAAAGGTCGTGAAACTGGGTATAGCCTTGCCTTGCGCCCTATGTCTGCCGGGATAGGCTCCGGCTCACCGGTAACCCTGTGCAGGATTAAGGGGTTTCTGACAACGAACGAATGGCTGCATCTACGTCGAGGGGCCGCGCGGTGTGAAGCCGCGGACTCGCCTGCCGCCCGGCCTCCTTCCTCTCGGCCGCCTCGGTGGCGGCGGCCTGGGCCCGCGCGTGGGCCCGCTGGCGCTCGGCGGCGCCGCGGAGCCGGGCCCCGTCGGCCTCGAGCGCGTCCCTCGCGTGGGATCGCGCCAGCTCCTCGGCCCGCGACGCGGCGTCGCGCCGCGCCGCCGCCGCCTCCGCCTCGTGCCGCTCGCGGTCGCCGAGCCGCGCCGCCTCGCCCGACAGGCGCTCCAGGGTGCGCTCTCTGTCCCGCGTGCGGGGAGATAGATGTGGACGGTGGTTGCCCTTCAGAGGTGTATCTGTGTGAGTCTACGGGGCTCTGTGTGATAATAATAAGAATAATAGCGTTTTATAGAGCGCCTTTCACCCGAGGGTCACAAAGCGCTGCACAAGGGCCACGGAGAGAACGGCATGTCAACAACGACAGAGAACGGAAAATCAGCAACAGCGTTACCGCCGGTGCCGCTCGGTGTGGGCCTGCCGCTCGTCGGCGCGCGAGTGCCGCTGAAGCTCGCCCTCCAAGCGCCGAGACACCCCTCGCCGCCGGCCCCGATCGGCCTCCGCCTCCTGTCGCGCCCGCTCGCGGTCCGACGCGCCGAGCCGGTCGAACAGCGCGCCCGGGCGGACCACCTGGCGCGGCGGCGACAACAACATCGCCGTCGTCATCGTTGACGTCATCGTCGTCATCCTACAACGGTTCGTACGAACGAACGGGCGGAATGCTTTGCGCGACGCTCAAAATACTGCGCGTTTTCAGCGGTTTATTATTATTACTGTATTATATTTAAGATGTTTTAGGTAAAATATATTAGAATTCGATTCGATTCTTCGAAGCGTGATGGTTATGACAGTTTCCCATTGCAACAAGTTCTTCTTTAGTTGCAGACAGCCCTTCAACATTTAGAGATATAATAGTCAGTGCTGGCCTTAAAGACGGGAATTGGCCTCTCTTCTTGCTCCAGGCTGAGGGGCTTTTGGCATCTGTTGAGCTTCTGGACATCGTTGTCTATTATTAATAACACAATACCCAATCGTCAACGTGGACTTTTCCTTACCTTGGAGCCAGTGTTATAGTCCAGGCTGGCATGGGCGAGGATTGAGGGCTGGCCTGGGCCACTCCTGCGAGGGGGGTTCAGCACCGCCGAGAACATGGAGCTGGTGTTGATGGGCGGCGCCGTCTCGGCCACAGCGGCCGCTCTGATGTCCCCGTCACTCAGGCTCCGTGGACCGGGCGAGCGAGAGGAGCCTGCGGCCCAACGTGTTACACACTCTGCATCATTATCAGGTTTCCACTCAATTCAATTCAACTTTATTTGTCAATTCTGCCATATGTACAGGACATGTAGAGGATAGAAATTCCGTTTCTCTCAGACCCCGGTGTTGGCATATACATGGACTGGAACAGAACAACAAAGGTTTAAAAATACTAGGATAAAAAAAACTAAACACTAAAAATTTTTAAATATTTACACGTTAAGGTAAGCTGGGGGTCGGGGAGCGGGACAATAACAAGGCACGTGGGTCCATGTATGAGAATTGGGCGGCAAGGTGACGCGGTGGTAACGTCTGTGCGTCACAGAAATAAAATCCTGCCCGAGGCGGTTCGACACCCGCCTCGGGTGCCTTTCTGCGTGTATCAGTTCAGTACATGCGTAAATGACATTGGAACAGTACTGTCCATGATAATAGTGCTCGCTGCAATTAACTGACGCTTTAAAAACGTTTGTAGAATCCTGCACGGACCGGATTGAAGTTAGCTGAGCCGTAGATGGACTGCGGGACGTGACTTTGAGATGGATGAATGAGACTCATCTGAAATGCTATTATTAATATTATCTTAGTTTAGATATAAACGATAAATCAGTTCTCCAAATGATACATCTCACCGCACAATTCCGCATTTTAGAATCATATGACGGGTGAATGAACGGCTGCCTAAATTGGTACCGAAGCAGAATACTATTTTAATCTAAAGTTGCAAGGACAAACGCTAAAAAAAGTTCCGTGAACCTAATCACTATCATCACAGTAGATGCAAAGTGTTCCGCGGTTGACAATTATCGCAGTGTCGTTTATTTACCGAAGGAAGTCTCTTTGCTAAGTCTCAAGGTTCGTTTTCATGACGGTTCTGCATTAGGAGGTTTGGCCAATGTTCTTTTAAACACGAATATTTTTTTACATTTATATACAATGGTCCCTCGCTCTACAAAATTAATCCGTTCCAGAACACATATTGTAATGTGAACCCATCGTAAAGTGAGACCAATAATACTGTACATTGTTTTAGGGTAATTTGTTCCAAGACCTTGGAGGTTGGGACGTAAACACTAAAAAGCGCCGCTATTGACTGAGAAGCTACCCAAGCCGCATGCGTTTGCATCACTGATTGGCTGCCGCGCCACCCACGCTCACGCACCAGCCATATCGTAACACGTATCGTAAAGTTAAATGTTATCGTAATGTGATACTAATGTTCTTATAGAGCGTGTATCCTAAAATGATTTCATCGTATTGTGAGGCCATCGTCAAGAGAGGGACCACTGCAGCGCCTTTAACTCAGAGGTCCCAAGGCACCGCAGGCAAGAGAGGTGGGAGGAAGGCCGCCACAGAGTCAGTCAGCACCAACCCACTGCGAGCTATATTTTATGATGTTATCGGCCAATTAATTAATGAGTGGTTTTTTTCTTTTTAAAATTGCGGTAGAAAACCGGAGAACCCGGAGGAAACCCACGCTGAACAGGGGGTGAGAGAACACACGCCACAGCGCCGCGCCGGACATTATCCTAGTATTTTTAAACCCTTGTTGTTGTGTTCGTGTCAATGTATATGCCAACACCGGGGTCTGAGAGAAACGGCATTTCGATCCTCTATATGTCCTGTACACATGGCAGAATTGACAATAAATCCATCCATTGTCTAAACCGCTTGTCCTGGTGAGGGTCGCCCACCTGGTTTGCGGTGGTGCGGTGACGTCGGCGTGCTGGCCCAGTACTTCCACGCGGGCCTTTCTCTCAGCGGCGACTCGTGGCTCGCTTTCCCGGCCCGCTCCCGCCGGTCCCACGGGCCGCGCTCGGTGTTCACGGCCCCGTGCACCTCGGCCCTGCGCGCCCTGGCGCCGCCGCCACACTCCGCTCGCTCCACATCCTTGTCGTCATCCGACGATGAAGATGAACTCGACGATGAAGATGAACTCGACGATGATGAAGATGTCGCCGACCCGCGTCGCGGCGACTTGACGTCCTTGCCGCTGAGCGGCGGCGGCGACGCCGGCGGCGTCGGAGGCTGCCACCCCGCGCAGTCGCGTAGGAGCCACCGGGGGTGGCACGAGCTAGCGCGGAGGCAGCGCCCGCCGCACAGCCCCTCCTGCGGGCAGCCGCAGGGCAGCGCGGGCACCCAGGACGTGGGGTAGATGCGGCCGGTGTCCGCGCAGCACGGGGACACGCAGCCGCCGGAGATTCCTGTGCGACGCGAACGGAGCGGGGGGGGTGACGGCGGTCACGAGAGGCGTGTGGCACGCGCCGGTGAATTTTGGTATTAATGGTAATAATAATAATGTTACATTTATAACGCGCATATATTCATTCAATGTCGAAGAGATTGATTCGACGAGAGGAGGACTCAGAGGCGCGAGGAAAGCGCAGAGAGGCGGAGGAGGCAGCCAGGCGGTGTTGCCGGCGCCATATTGCCACACACTGCTGCTTATATATTATGATGTTAGCGGCCAACTAATTAATGAATGTTAGTTGGGGGAGGAAACCGGAGAGCCCGGAGGAAACCCCACGCAGAACAGGGAGAGAGAATAACACACAAACTCCACGCAGAAAGGCGCCCGAGGCGAGAATCGAACCCGCCTCGGGCAAGACAATTCTTTCCGTGAGGCGCAGATGTTACCACTGGGCCACCCTGCAATGACAACGGGACGATCAAAAGCTGCTTTGGTCAGATGGGGTTACAAGACCGGCCCAACCACCTGTGAATGTAGAGAAGCAGACCATACTACAGAGCACTGCCTTGTCTGCGCTCTACTACCCAACCTCTGCAGCTCAAAAGACCTTCTTGCAGAGGTCAATAAAAATACAAATAACCGTGTAAAGAAATGGGAAAATGTAGTTGAACCATCGCGCTTCGAAGAATCGCAAAGAAGAACGGCAATGACAACAACAACGATGACCCGTGACGACGATGTTCGACGACCAGCGGTGCAAATCTCCGGCGTCCCAGCGATCGCCGCGCCGCGCCGCTCGGGGCCGGGGAGGGGGGGCGGCCGAGAGCAGTAGCGTGCAGAGAGGGGGGCAGAGGGGGCGACCGCCCCGGGCATCCATTTCAGGGGGGCATCCAATCGAAGAGTGAAATTAAACAGTCCCACAAGCCGGTGTGAATGCGGATCCGTGTTTTAATAAGCGAGACCAGAGTAGAGAACCCGTTACGTGTCAATACTGTGTGCATAATGCCGATTAACTCTTTCGGTGCCCCGTCGACGCCGATCGACATTATTTTTCATCGTCCGCTGTGCCATGTCGACGACCGTCGCCACGTTATAGTACTGCCTTACAACCCATTTTACGAACGAATGGTAGTTCCCAAAGTTGTCTTCCTTTCTCACTTTTCTCAGTACTAGGCCCTATACTTGAGTCTTGGGGGCATACAATCAAGGAGTCGGAGTTGGCTCCGGGTATCACCAAACCTCTGCACGCCACTGGCCGAGAGTCACCGTGGAGTTGGACGGACGGCGGCGGCGCCGGCAGGGCGAGCCGGTCACCGCGCTCCGGCGACGCCGCCCGAAGGCCGCGCCGAGCGCTCAGTGGCATCTGCAGCTCGAGAACGACGCGCTCGTAGAGGCGGCGCGGCACCCACACCGCGACGCCGGGCGGCACGCGTTCCGTGCGCCCGTTCCAGAAGTTCACCACGATCGGGCCGGTTCCGGCACCGCCACCACCGCCGTATTCGTCACCGCCGTCCGCTGCGCAGATTTTTAGATTCGCGTCAGTTTGGATCCCTCGACCAATATCGGATCATTCCCCCCAGCCGAGCGGTGAGCTGGAGCGTTATCCTGGCACACACAAGGCACGAGGCAGGGCTATAAAGTGGTCCCTCGCTTTACGATATTAATCCGGTCGAGAACACGTATCGTGATGTGAAACCATCGTAAAGTGAGACCAATAATTACTGTACGTTGTTTTATGGTTTCAAACAAAGGAGATGTTAAACATTGACATTTAAACACTAAAAAGCGCTGCTAATGGCTGAGAAGCTACCCAAGCGGCATGCGCTTGCATCGCTGATTGGCTGCCGCGCCACCCACGCTCACGCGCAGCCATT
>JAZEWU010000003.1:16397038-16410290 GCA_036362915.1 Geotria australis | reverse complement strand
CTGGACACACAACCAATGACCCTAAACCCTTAAAACACTACGGATACTATCGCTCATAAAAGCCTTCGAACCAAATGTAGAGTTTCACATGTTGCAAGCATTAGGCTGTTTATGATTTAGCCAAGCACGCGATGTGCTCATTAGCGCCGTAATAAGCGGCTTCACAACCACACAACCACCACCACTCACTCACTCACTCACAACCGCTCGTAAACACACCCCGCGCACAGCCACTCCAGATACCTAACCGTGCCCATACACGGACACACACTCACTCACTTAACCACACACGATAACAACAACCGCCATTCGCCACTAAGTGGCGGTGACGTCACCACGGCGCCTGTGCCAGGCTATATGCACCTTGAGGCTGTCACGTGAAGTGTCGAAGGCTCGCCGACGGGAGGTCACGGGACGGACCCAGGTGTCACGATGGGCTGCATGACCGAGATGACCGGCAGATGCACCACCCGAGCTCCCTACCGCGCTAACTTAACATAGCATTTTATATAGCGCCTTTCACCCGAGGGTCACAAAGCGCTGCACAAGGGCCGCGAAGAGAACGGCATGTCAACAACGAAAGAAAAAAAACAACCAATAAAAATCAAAACAACAAATAAATGATTAAGGCTGCTTCGAGTACGCTGGCAGATTTTTGCCGCTCTTAAGATTGCCAGTTTCACGACCTTTCAGTATATTCGAAGCAGCCTTAATAATTTTTTTGTTGTTGCTTTGGTTTTTATTGGGTTTTTTTCGTTGTTGACATGCCGTTCTCTTCGCGGCCCTTGTGCAGCGCTTTGTGACCCTCGGATGAAAGGCGCTCTATAAAACGCTATTATTATTATTACTTGACAGGGATCGCGACGTGAACGCTTCTACCTTGATCCCCAGGTCTGCCGCGATAATAACACAACCATCTATCTATATCAATCATCCGTGCGCACCCTGTTCCGCACCGGCAGGCCAGGCAGCCATGGGCGTCCACGCGGACCTGACCAACACGAGCGGCATCTCCTCCGCGACCTCCACCTTGGCGCGCAACAGCACGGCGCTCATCAAGCGTCCGTACATGCACAAGCTGGCTCACTTGGACGAGGAGCTCTTCGACGAGTACCACGGCCTGTGGCTGGCTCTGCTCGTGGTCAGCGTCGCGGTGAGTCTCACCGGGCTGGTGGCGAACGGCGCGGCCTTCTGGGTGTTCGCGTGCCGCACGCGCAAGAAGACCGCGCCCGTCATCTACACGATCAACCTGATCGCGACCGACCTGCTCCTGAGCCTCGCCATCCCGGCTCGCGTGCTGATGTACGCCAGCCGCGGCCGCTGCCTCGCCTGCTCGCACGTCCACGTGTTCGCGTACTTCGTGAACATGTACGCCGGGGTGTTCTTCCTCACGTGCATCAGCGTCGACCGCTACATGGCCATCGTTCACCCGCTGGCGTCGAAGCGCTGGCGCCGGCCCGCCTACGCGGTTGCCGTGAGCGCCGCGCTCTGGGTCCTCGCGACCGGCATCACGGTCTCGGTGCTCACCATGGCCATCAAGTTCTCCTCGTGCTGCTACTTCAAGCTGTTCATGCTGTCGCTGTTCGAGTTCTTCGTGCCGCTGGCGGTCACGGCGTTCGTGACCGCGCGCATGCTGCGCGTGCTGAGTCGGGGCGGAGGAGCGGGCGCCCCGGAGAAGCGTCGGCGGGCCGTGCGGCTCCTGGTGGCCGTCTTCGTGGTGTTCGCGGTGTGCTTCGTGCCGTTCCACGCGCGCCAGGTCGTGCTGTACGGCCACGACGCGGTGGACGAGCGCACCGCGCTGATCGCCTATCACGTCACGCTGACGCTCAGCAGCTTCAACTGCGTGCTCGACCCGGTGGTGTACTGCTTCGTGACGAAGAACTCGCGCGAGGCCCTGCGGTCGGTGGTGCGCCGCGTGAAGGGCGACGCGGGGAAGAGCGTTTCGTTCCAGCCGACGAACGCGGGCTCGGCGGCGGTCACCGTGCTCACGGGCGACGTGAGCCGCAGCATGGCCACCTCGGATACGGATATGTGAGGGTTCGAGTCGGGGTTGCAGGTGGAGGAAGGGAATGGGATGGCATGGAGAGAGATGGGATGGAGAGAGATGGGACGGAAGAAGAGAGATGGGATGGAGATGGGATGGAAAGAGATGGGATAAATGGGATGGAGATGTGAAAAGAGATGAGATGGAGAGAGATGGGATGGAGAGAGATGTAATAGAATACATGAGGGGTGGGGACGGATGGGATGGATCGGGAGAGAGAGGGGTGGGAGTGGGTTGGGTGGAGGAGGGATGGAACAGAATGGGATGAGAGAGAGGTCTTCTTCTTCTTTGCGATTCTTCGAAGCACGATGGTCAGCCTCTGGACATCGTTGTCTTTCAGCTCCTCGGCCTCGAAGTGTTTGGTAGAATTCGCAGGCATTACCGAGTATTACCTGACAGGGATCGCGACGTGAACGCTTCTACTACCTTGACCCCCGAGAGAGAGGTGATGGGTGGAGAGGGTTGGGATTGGGAGTGGGTTGGGCGGAGACGGAGGAGAAAGGATGGGATGGGATGGATCGGGAGAGAGAGGGATGGAATGGGAGCGGTGTGATGGATGGGGACAAACGGAGGATGGAAGGATGGAAGGATGACGGAGGAGAAGATGACCGGCTGCCACCACCATCACCATCACCACCATTACTGCCATCACGACCACTAACCACCACCATCAGCTGAAAGACAACGATGTCCAGAAGCCGACCATTGCGCTTTGAAGAATCGCAAAGAAGAAGAAGACCACCACCACAACCACCATCAACCACCACCATCTCTGCAAGCACAACCAATAACCACCACCAAGCACCACTGTTAACAAACGGTACCACGATCACCACCACGATGTGTGTAGTGTATTCACAATGTATATTCACAGTGTAATGTATTCACAGTATAGTATATTCACGAAGTCGAGTATTCCAGTGTGTGTCCTCACAATGTGTAGTGAATTCAGTGTATCGTGTGTCCACACTGTCATGTATTCACAGTGTGTGTGTCCACAGTATAGTGTATTCAGTGTGTAGTGTATTCACAGTGTGTGTAGTGTATTCACAGTGAAATGTATTCAGTGTAATGTAATTCACATTATAATATATTCACGTTGTGTGGTGTATTCAGTGTGTAGTGTATTCACAGTGTGTAGTGTATTCACAGTGTGTAATGTATTCAGTGTGTAGTGTATTCACAGTGTGTAGTGTATTCACAGTGTGTGTAGTGTATTCAGTGTGCAGTGTGTTCACAATAATAATAATAGCATTTATATAGCGCCTTTCACCCGAGGGTGACAAAGCGCTGCATAAAGCTGCGGAGAGAACGACATGTCAACAACGACAGAGCACGGAAAATCAGCAACACATTTTTTTGTGTGTGTGTGTAGTGTATTCACAGCATAGTAAATCCAGTGTCTTTATAGCTGAATACCTGATACCGTCTATCAAATCATACCCTGATCCCACTCCCTACTTACAGAGATCCCAGTAATAACTCTGATGCTTTTCATTAACGGGTTAATCGTTAACAGTCAGTCTGACACGCGTGCGCGTAACTTCGAGTGTATTAAACGAGTACCTGGTTGCGCTGCGTAAAGCATCGCCACCAGGGAGTGACAAAGGCGGCCGGGCGTGGTTGCTGGTCACCCACCCCCCTCGTGTGCCGCGCCGGACGAACAGCACTTAACCCCTGCAGTCGGTCAAGGCCGGCACGGGTGTGTTCTAAGGGTTTAAATTTCATTCCAATGTATAACGCGCTTCGATATATTCCTTCAGTATTAAATATAACCGAATAGAGAACGATTCAGAGGCGCGACAAGACCGCTGAGAGGCGGGTAGGCAAACCCAGCGGGTAGCCGGCGCCAACATTTGCTGTGTCCTATATATATATAATGATGGCATCGGCCAATTCAAGAACGAGCGTTTTGTTGTTGTTGCTGTGGGAGGAAAGCGGAGTACCCGGCGAAAACCCACGCGGACACGGAGAGACACAAAGAGAGAGAGAGAACACGCAAAAGTCCACACAGAAAGGCGGCACCCGAGCCGGGAATCGAACCCGGCTCGGGTGCACCCGAGCCCTGCCTTGCGCCCTGTGTCTGCCGGGATAGGCTCCGGCTTACATGATTAAACGGGGACTGAGAACGAATGAGTGAGTAATGAATTACGGCTGTCGGTCACTGCATAGTGCTTTAGAGCTCGGTGCTGTATTGTACACGCTTCGCTAGCCGTACGTGTGTGTGTGTCAATGTTTGTAATTGATATTCGATAATAATAATAAAGTACTGTCTGTTAAGGTGACCAATGTCAGCGTTTGTTTATCCCAAGCCAGTCAAGTTAGTCGTGTTATTAAGTCAATGCAATGGGTATCACTGCCGCTTCACAGCAAGAAGGTCCCCGGCTTCGAATCTCGGCTCGGGGGGGCCTTTCTGTGTGGAGTTTGCATGTTCTCTCCCCGTGTCCGCGTGGATTTTCGCCGGGCACTCCGGTTTCCTCCCACCGTCCAAAGACACTCTGCCAGGTTAATTGGCCTACTGAGTAAATTGCCCCAGGTGCCCTGCGATGACCTGGCGTCCCATCCTGGGTATACCCCTGCCTTGCGCCCTGTGTCTGCCGGGATAGGCTCCGGCTCACCGCGACCCTGTACACTGTACAGGATTAAGCGGTTTCTGAAAATTGATGGGTGGATGGGAGCTTTTTTTCATAGACTGAGCGATGTACACCTGGGAAAAGCAGTTGCGAGTAGCAACATCATCAATACCAGCTAACATCACACGC
Source organism: Geotria australis (assembly GCA_036362915.1). Classification (NCBI taxonomy): domain Eukaryota; kingdom Metazoa; phylum Chordata; class Hyperoartia; order Petromyzontiformes; family Geotriidae; genus Geotria; species Geotria australis. The sequence goes on along the minus strand of JAZEWU010000003.1, from coordinate 16,405,484 downwards.
CTCACCAAAGAGAAGCAGTTCCAGCCATCACATTAGAGGTGAGTTATAATAATAATATCATTTTATAGAGCGCCTTTCACCCCGAGGGTCACAAAGCGCTGCACAAGGGCCGCGAGCCTCGGGTGAAAGGCGCTATATAAATTGATATTATTATAATTAAGCGGTTTATGAAAATGGATGGATGGATCTCACACTATTCAGCCGAGCTGAAAGACAACTATGTCCAGAAGCTGACCATCGTGCTTCGAAGAATCGCGTCTCGGCCGCTGGGGGGCGATAAAGTCTGCGTTTCTCCGAGGAACCCGGAGGGGAGCGATGGCCGTCCAGCATCTGCTGTGTCTGACGGCGAGCGGCGGCGTCCCCCTGTTCGCTCGCAGCCCGGGACAAGACAAGCAGGTTGTCTGCCTGTGTGTCTCGCCTCTGTGTCTCTCCGTGTCTCGCGGTGTGAAGTGTGTAGTGTCTGTGGCTCGCTGTTGTGTGAGTAGTCTCCGTGTCTCAATGGTAGTGTGTATGTTAAGTATTAACTTCTCACTCTCACCGTGTGCCTCTGTCTCCGTGTGTATGTGCGTGTCTCCGTGTGTCTCGCTGTGTCTCCGTGTGTCTCTGTGTGTCTCACTGTGTCTCCGTGTGCATGTGTCTCTGTGTTTCTCACTGTGTCTCCGTGTGCATGTCTCACTGTCTCCGCGTGTGTATGTGTGTGTCTCAGTGTGCCTCACTGTGTCTCCGCGTCTCACTGTGACGTCTCCGTGTCTCGTGTGTGTGTGTCTTCGCTGTTGTGTGTGTGTCTCACGTTGTGTTGCTGTCTCAACGTGTCGCACTGTGTGTCTCGCTGCGTGTCTCCGTGTGTGTACGTGTATGTAGGTGTGTCTTGTGTCTCATCGTGTGTCTGTGTGTGTGTCTCCGTGTCTCACACTGTCTCACCATGTCTCTCCGTGTCTCCAATCTGTCTCACATTGTCCATGTCCCCCTGTCTCTATGCATCAGTCCGTCCCGGTGTCTCTCCGTGTCTGTGTGTCTCTGTGTCTCACACTATCTCACTGTCTCTCTCCGTGTGTCTCCCTGTGTCTCACACTGTGTCTCCGTGTATCACAATGTGTCTCTCAGTGTCTCCCTGTGTCTCACACTGTCTCCCCCTGTCTCTCCGTGTCTGCCCGCCCATACAATTCAATACACATATTAGGCGCTATATAAAACGCTATTATTATTATATTAATTGCATCAGTCATCATTAACCGCTGTAAATTAACTCACCCATTGTCACAATCACCACAACTCTTCGTGGTAATTCTGTAATATTTTGTGTTATTATGCTGCCGCATAGGTTAATTGGCTTGCGGACTAAATTTCCCCCGGTGCCCTGTGATGGACTGGCGTCCCATCCGGGGTATAGCCCTGCCTTGCGCCCTGTGTCTGTCGGGATAGGCTCCGGCTCACCGCGACCCTGTACAGGATTAAGCGGTTTCTGACAATGAGATGAGAGACGAGATATTTTGTCGTATTAATTAACCGTAAACTTTAAGGAAGCGAGTTGAGGAGGGCTTGAGGCCTAGTCTGTTTATGAAGCCTGGCGCTCAACTTCATAACAGGCCGGGCGGCTGGCCTGTTGTTTACATTTGTTTATATTGTTATATTTGTTTATGTTGTTTGTTGTTGTTGTTTATAATGTGTTGTTTGGAGTTTGTTTCTGTGAGGGAAGAAAGTTTAATCGTCAAATAACGCGGGGCGTTGTCATGGAGACGACTTGTAGCGCCATCTTGTGGTGTAACTGAGAGTTCAACATCATTCATCATCATCATCAGCTTCATCAGCATCATCATCAGCAGCAGCATCATCAGCATCCTCACTCACTCACCCACTCACTCATCCACTCACCCACTCACTCACCCACTCACGCACTCATCCACTCACTCACTCACTCACCCACTCACCACTCACTCGCCCACTCACTCACTCACTCACCCACTCACTCACTCATCCACTCACATTATCAACAGCTTCAATCATCAGCAGCAAACATCATGAGTTTCATCAGCGTCATCAGCAACATCATCAGCATCCTCACTCACTCACCCACTCCCTCACCCAACTCACCCAACTCACTCACCCACTTTCTCTCCCAGCCACCCGGTACTCAGCTTTCCTTCCACAGTCCAAACACGCTCCTGCTGCTGCATAGCTTCATTGGCCTGCTGGCTTAAATCACTGCCGGTGGCTCTGCGACGGACTGGCGTCAACATCCTGGGTACAGCCCTGCCTTGTGCCCTGCGTTTGCCGGGATAGGCTCCGGCTCACCGCAACCCTCTACAGAATTAAGTGGTTTCTGTTCAATGGTATGAGAGAGTAAATAAATGCTCATTATCAATGCATTGATACATAGCACAAAAAGCGGATTTTCTACCATGGCTCAAACACACTCGCTGTTTGGCCGACTAGCATCTTAATATTTAGATGACGCGGTGCCTGGCGAATGTTGGCGCCCGCTTACCCTGTACAGAATTAAGCGGTTTTTGACAATGGACGTACGTACGAACGGACGTGTTGTGTATCGCCGCAGTTTCCGTTCTCGGTGATCGGCTCCCTGAACGGGGTGCACATGTTCGGGAGCAATCAGGGCGCGCTGCTCTCCAGCACGACGCTCGACAACTCCACCATCGTGTGGAGGGTCTTCCATGACAGGTGAGGAGGCGGCGCGGCCATCTTTCATCATCGAAGTAGCCTTGATCATTTATTTTCTGTTGCTTTGGTTTTTATTGGTTGTTTTTTCTGTCGTTGTTGACATGCCGTCCTCTTCGCGGCCCTTGTGCAGCGCTTTGTGACCCTCGGGTGAAAGGCGCTATATAAATTGATATTATTATTATTGTTGTCAACGTCATTATAATAATATGACCTAAACTCATAAACAGAGCTTTACTATGGATAACATTGGTCATGAAAAGCCTTCGAGTTAATTCGATTCGATTCTTCGAAGCGTGATGGTTATATGAGAGTTTCCCCATTGCAACAAGTTCTTCTTTAGTTGCAGACAGCCCTTCAACATTTAGAGATACAATAGTCAGTGCTGGCCTTAAAGGCGGCGGGCATTGGCCTCTCTTCTTGCTCCAGACTGAGGGGCTTCTGGCACCTGTTGAGCTTCTGGACATCGTTATCTTTCAGCTCGGCTTCGAAGTGTGCGGTCGAATTTGCAGGTAAATACCAAGTATTTCTTGACAGGGATCGCAACGTGAACGATTCTACCTTCATCCCCTTCGAGTTAATAATAATATATTTTTGTAACGCGCGCATATTCTCCGGGCGCGTTGCAGCCGTTGATTCGGAGGCGCGGAGCTTGGCTCAGTCGGTTTGTTGTGAGTCGGTGAAGAGGTGACTTTGTAAAAGTTTTCTGAAGGTTGTGGGGGACTGTGTTTGGCGTAATAGATGTGGCTACAGGCTGTTCCAGGTTGCGGGTGCCGCGACCGAGAATCGGCGCTGCGCGAAGGCCGTGCGTGAGCGCGGTGTGTGGAGTAAGGTGCCGCGATGAGCTGCGTAGAAGTGTGCGGGTGTGACGGGTGTCGCGACACCCGCACTTTCACAGAAACATGATTCCATCCCGCCCCCCACTTTTTCCTGAGCTAGTCTCGTATCTACGGGTAGTCTGATCTTCTTCTTTGCGATTCTTCGAAGCACGATGGTCAGCCTCTGGGCATCGTTGTCTTTCGAAACGAAGCTGAGTTCCCGACGCGTGAAAACCTATCGGTCAGGTTAGATCGATCGAACGGCCATCCGGCCAATCGCAGCCGTTTGACCAACCCACTAGGCCAGGGCGGGGGTTGCGGTGTTCGTGTCCCACCCCTAGAACCCCCCAACACTTTTAAAATCGCTGCTGCACCCCTGTCCCTGTGTCCCCGTGTGTGTCCCGTGTGTCTCCCCGTGTGTCCCCGCGTGTCACCGCAGCATCACCCTGATTCTTGTGACGAGCGGGGAGCCGGGCGGAGAGGTCTTCGTGCACCGCCTTCTGGAGAACGTGTTCGGAGCGATGGTGAGCATCGATTCCCGAGCGCGATCCCGCACCGATCTCCACACGATCTCCTTCTGCTTGTTGTGTCGCAGGAGTCCCGTAAAGAGCTTGCAAGCTCACTGGGTAATTTGTCTGCCGTAATAATAAACATCTATCTGTCTATCTTCTGATCCCATCCCGAACCCACCCTGATCTCACCCATAGACTGACGGTGCCTATAGACTAACATTACCTATAGACCGAATGTGAGATTGGATTTGAGCCGAGCGCGGTGATCATGTTATTTTACGCTTGTCGGCGTCGCGCAAACGAACGGCCTGCAGCCTCGTTCGCACCCTTATCTGGTGACGAACTTGTGCCGCGGGGCTGCCGCCCTGCAGGTGCTGCTGATCGGCCTCGATGAACTGGTGAACATCGGCAACGTGGAGCGCCTCAAGAGGGACCTCAAGGTTAGACTCCGGGACGGGGGGTCGATGACAGTGATGATAATAATAATAAATACAGTCGAAGGTGTTCATTCGAAGAGAGAACGACTCGGAGGTGAGAGGAAACCGCAGAGAGGAAGGGGAGGGGGGTTGGAAGGCAGCCACGCGGTTAGCCGGCGCCAACTCGCCACACACTGCTTCCTATAATATATTCGCGGCCAAATCGTTTTTTTTTTTAGTGTTGGGAGGAAACCGGAGAACCCGGAGGAAACCCAGACAGATCGGCGGGAGGGAACACATAAACTCCGCACAGAAAGGTGCCCGAAGGGGGGAATCAAAGCCGTGTCTGGCAGGTCAAATAGCTAGATAGATGTTTATTATTACAGCAGAAAAATACCCAGTGAGCTTGCAAGCTCTTTACGGGACTCCCGCGACACAGCAACCATGTGAATTGCCGACAATTATAAGGTTGGTGCCGGCTAACCGCCTGGCTGCCTCCTCGCTCGGCCTCCGTATCCGCGTCTCGTCCGTGAGCAGGCGTGGAATTTGCACGATAATAATAATAATAATAGCGTTTTATATAGCGCCGATGGCCCGTTAGGGATTGTGCACGGTGAGTGGGCGGGTGAGTGGGAGAGAGAGTGGGAGGGTGCAGGCGAGCTACCAGCTGGTGGACGCATTAACGCGAGTTGATGGAGCGTGCGGGCGGAGCGGTGCCGGCCGTGGTTGCACGTCGGTGACCCGCGGCGCCGCGCGCGTGCGGGGTGCAGGCGAGCTACCAGCTGGTGGACGCGCTGCTGGGCGGCACGGAGCTGGCGGTGGAGCTGACCGGCAGCGCCGACTGCCTGCTCTCCCCCGACTCTGAGATCCTTCGGGTGGGCACGCGCGATCGTCCACACGCCACCGCACGCGCCGCCTCACCGCACGCTCCACCTCATCACCCAGCGTATAGCGTCCGTGCGCGTTGTGGTCGGTCGCTCGCTGGCTCTGATGTTGAGGACTGCACGTGCTAGGTTGTTTCGGAGACGTCGCAGTTTGGCGTCGCACTTATTCCTCTTCTTTGCGATTCTTCGAAGCACGATGGTCAGCCTCTGGACGTCGTTGTCTTTCAGCTCGGCCTCGGAAGTGTTTGGTAGAATTCGCACGCGATACCAAGTATTACCTGGCAGAGAGCGCGACGTGAACGCTTCTACCTGTTGCGTCGCACTGTTGTTTCGTGATTCCTGTTCGCTTCGATTCGATGCTTCGAAGCGTGATGGTTACATGACAGTTTCCCATTGCAACAAGTTCTTCTTTAGTTGCAGACAGCCCTTCGACATTTAGAGATATAATAGTCAGTGCTGGCCTTAAAGGCGGCGGGCATTGGCCTCTCTTCTTGCTCCAGACTGAGGGGCTTCTGGCATCTGTTGAGCTTCTAGACATCGTTGTCTTTCAGCTCCTCAGCTTCGACGTGTTTGGTAGAATTTGCAGGTAAATACCAGGTATTACTTGACGGGGATCGCGACGTGAACGCGTCTACCTTGATCCCCTGTGAGTATTGCGTCGCAGTAATCTGCGTGTGCTTCTCCCAACCACCAACCCCCGCCTGCTCGCTGGCGCCCTACACCACGCTAACCTTTTGCCGCCTTGGCGGCGCCCGCAGGACTGCCTGGAGGCCTTCACGGCGGCCGCGGACAGTGCCTTCGGCTGCCTGCTGGCGCGGGGCCGCGTGTGCGTGGCCAGCGCCCGCTGGTGGCAGCTGGCGCCGCAGGAAGGCGAGCTGCTGGCGCGCCTCGTGCGCGCGCTTCCGCCCGCCTCCTCCCGCGACGTGCCCGTCTACCTCCCGCACGGGAGTCCCACCGTGAGTGTGCCGCGGGTGTCGCAACACATCGTATGAGACTACCTCGGGAAAAAGTGGGGGGGTGGAATTATGTTTCTGTGAAAGTGCGGGTGTCGCAACACCCGCAACACCCACGGCTGTGACGCGCCTGCCCCCAACCCCATACACCACATCCCCCCGACCCCAGGTCCCTCACCGCTTGCTGACATTCCGCCTGCTGCCTGGACTGGAGCTGTGTGTGCTGTGTGGGCCCCAGCCCACCCTGCAGGACATACAGAGCAAGGTGACATCGTTAGATAGATACATAGGGGGCGGCAAGGTGGCTGTGTAATGATTCCGATTCGATTCGATTCTTCGTGATGGTTATATGACAGTTTCCCATTGCAACAAGTTCTTCTTTAGTCGCAGACAGCCCTTCAGCAATTAGGGGTATAATAGTCAGCGCTGGCCTTAAAGGCGGCGGGCATTGGCCTCTCTTCTTGCTCCAGACTGAGGGGCTTCTGACACCTGTTGAGTTTCCGGACATCGTTGTCTTTCAGCTCCTCGGCTTCGAAGTGTTTGGTAGAATTTGCAGGTAATACCGAGTATTACTTGACAGGGGTCACGACGTGAACGCTTCTACCTTGATCCCCTGTGTAATAAGAATAATAGCATTTTATAGAGCGCCTTTCACCCGAGGGTCACAAAGCGCTGCACAAGGGCCTCAAAGAGAACGGCATGTCAACAACGATGTTTGCTTTTAACACTAGCTCCTGTCTGATGCTGCGTGCGGCGTGATAGATGTGATAGATGTGGTGCGGTGTGGTGAGTGTTTTTATGGTCAGTGCGGTGCGGTTGGCGCGGTGCGGTTAGCGCGGTGTTAACCGCCGTGCCCGCGCCGGTCTCGATCGCCAGCAACTGGTGGAGCGGTTGTGGCGCCCGCTCGTGGAGCCGCTACGGAGCTGCGTGGCGCTGGCGCCGCACGCCCTCTACCCGCCCACCCCGCTGCACAGCGCCATCCTCGGGTGGGTGACCGTCCCCTCACTCACCCCTCCGCACTCACAACCCCCCCCCCAAGCAGGATTCCCGTAAAGAGCTTGCAAGCTCACCGGGTATTTTTCTACTGTAATAACGACAAGCATCTATCTCTCCCCCCACCACGCCCCCCAGGTTCCTGCTCATCAACACGGAGCTGAGACGCAGCCTGTTTACGGTGCAACCGCACTTGACGGAGGAAGTCACCACCGCCGGTGAGCCCCCCCCCCCCGCGTGTGAATTAGGGCGGAGGAGCGGAGGCGCGGCGGTTGGCGCACTTCGCTACGAACCCGGCTCTGGCCCGAGTTCGATTCCGGCTCGCTGCCACTGGTGACGATTTTCTCAACCGGTCCTGCGCCTCCCCTGGGTCGGCTCGGCCTCAAATGAGCACCCAGCGCGCCGTGTAAACATCTCCGCTGGGGAGACAAAGGCGGCCGGGCGCGGTGCTGGCCACCCGTCCCCTTCGTGCGCCGTGCCGGCCTTCATGGCTGCCGCTCGCTAGCGGCACTTGACCCTACGGTCTGTTAAGGCTGCACGTGGGGATCTTTGTCTTGTGTGGGTTTCGAGTGGTGTATGTATGGTCAAAGCGGCCAAAGCACAGCAAGTTGGCACGGTAGGGAGCCAAGGTGGTGCATCTGCCAGTCAACTCAGTCAGGCAGCCCGTGACACCTGGGTCTGTCCTGTGACCTGTCGGCGAGCCTCCGACGCTTCACGCGATAGCCTCAAGGTGCACATGGCCTGGGACAGGCGCCGTGGTGACGTCACCGCCACCTCGCGCCGAATTGCCGTTGTTGTTGGTGTGCGTGGGGAGCGGTGGCTCAGCGGTTAGCGCCACAACCCCGGCGACCCGAGTTCGAATCCCGCTCGCGGCCGATGAGTGAACGCGCGAGTTTGGTGTGAGTGAGCGCAGGCAGGCGGATGTCCGGAGAACGGAGGAGACGGATTCTGAAATCGTTTTACAAGCTCGCCGTCACAAACTACTTCTCTCCGGGCCCCGTGGGCACGGGGGGCACGGCGGCCACCGAGCCTGGTACGGCGCTCACCGGTTCTCACGAACCTCGGCCACCACTACCACCACCGTCACCACCGTCACCGCCACCGTCACCAAAGACAACACAAAGATCCCCCGTATAGGCTTAACAGACTGTAGGGGCAAGTGCCGCTAGCGAGCACCTATGAAGGTCGACCCGGCAC
>JAZEWU010000003.1:16289036-16299621 GCA_036362915.1 Geotria australis | reverse complement strand
CTTTAAGAAAATGGTCAAGAAAGCAGCATTTTTGCGTGAGAAAAAAAAAACGATATAGTAGTAATAATAAATAAAACATCTTCGAGAAAGTTCAGGACGCGCCGAGCGTTTGCGATTGGACGCCGCGAGGAAACGCCTACCTCCTCCCCCCTCGCTGAGAAAAAAAAATAGGTTAAGGCGAATAATAATTGGCGCCTTCACGTCACGATCCCTGTCAAGTAATACTTGGTATTAACCTGCAAATTATAGCAAACAATTAGAAGCCAAAGAGCTGAAAGACAACGATGTCCCAGAAGCTCAACAGATGCCAGAAGCCCCTCAGTCTGGAGCAAGAAGAGAGGCCAATGCCGCCCGCTTTAAGGCCAGCACTGACTGTTATATCTCTAAATGTTGAAGGGCTGTCTGCGACTAAAGAAGAACTTGTTGCAATGGGAAACAACTGTCCTATAACCATCACGCTTCGAAGAATCGAATCGAATTCGAACAACAACAAAAAAATCGCAAATCGGTAGACCGGTGGAACAAAAAAAACCAACTGAACTAAAAAAAACCCCCGAGAGACAAAACAAACGTTGCTTTCAAGTTCAAGTCCAAAGTCCGCGGAGCTTGACCCACGCACCCGACACTACCGCGGCCCCCTTCCCTCGGCTCGCGACAAAGTCCAAGCGGCGCTCACCGCCCCACTAACCGCCCCACCAGCGTCACACAAGGCGGCGATGGCACCGAGGAGCCCCGGGGGGGCGGGGGGGGGCAAGCGAGACCGAGACTGCTGACGAGGTGGCAAATGTCAAAACCGGCCCCCGAGAGAGAGAGAGTGAAAGAGTTTTGCTAGCAAAAAAAAACTTTTTAAAAGTTACCTCTTCTCCGGCAACAAATAAATAACAATATTTTTACATTTATAACGCGCACACACACACACATTCATTCACCGTCGAAGGTACTCATTCGACGACAGAACGACTCGGAGGCGCAGCGAGGAAAGCGCAGAGAGGCGGAGGAGGAGGCAGCCAGGCGGTGTTGCCGGCGCCATATTGCCACACACTGCTTCCTATACATTATGATGTTATCGGCCAAATAATTAAGGAGTTGTTTTTTTTTAGGTCGTGGGAGGAAACCGGAGAACCCGGAGGAAACCCACGCAGAACAGGGGGAGAACACACAAACTCCAGACAGAAAGGCGTCTGAGCGGAGACTCGAACCCGAGGCCTTCTTGCGGTGAGGCGCAGATGTTACCACTGCGCCACCCTGCAGCCCAAACACAAAGATCCCCTGTGTTGCCCTGACAGACCTTAGCGCGTAGCTCCTAGAAAATCTATAATTGCACACTTTCACAGGTGCCGCTAGATATGTGTTTATTATTACAGCAGAAAAATACCCAGTGAGCTTGCAAGCTCTTTACGGGATTCCTGCATTGACACAATAAACATGACTACGGTTTGGCGAGGCTACACGGGGGATCTTTGTCTTTGGACCCATCGCTGCCGAGTTTGCACCTGCGAGGGGGGCCGTGGGGTCGACGCGATTATGTAACGCGTTGATTATAATGTGCGTTGTGGGCACGGATAACGAGACGGGGTGCGGGGCCCGCCGATCGCGCGTTTTCTACGGAGTGCGAACCGTTGACATCTGCACAAAAGCATATCGCGCGCAGTCAGCATGAGGGGCCACGACCGACCCACCACAAGACACTGCATGCCAATTCGCCACCGCGTCACCTACAAAGCACAACTAATACGCCACTGCGCCATCCACACATGACACCCACAGTACCTCGCGTCGGTACTCCGTAATCCACACAGGACACCCACAATACCTCGCGTCACTACTACGTGTCATCCGCAAGGGAAACCCACAATACCTCGCGTCACTTCTCAGTAATCCAAACAGGACACCCACAGTGCCTAGCTACATCACTCCGTGCCACAGCACACCCACGATACCTCGCGACACTACTCTGTAATCCACACAGGACGGCCACAGTACACTGCTCCATGTAATCCACACAGGACACCCACAGTACCTCGCTACATCACTCCGTGCCATCCAGACAGCACACCCACAATACGTCGCGTCACTACGCCGGCCGCTGACGCCAACACAAACGCCGCAGTCGACGCGGTTCATCGCGGCACCGTTTTTCCAGCGGGCGGGATCCCTTTAAATGATTAACAAACCTGCATCTGATAATATCTGATTTACAAACTTGACCCTGGCGATAAGTTGTCGACAGCGATTTTCAAAAACAGCAAACGGATGCAAAAAGGGAGCCCGGGGTCTCGCACGGCGAGATAGAGAGAGATCATTAGCCGCTCGGATGACACGGGGGTCGACCGGTACGCTGCCGTGGCAGAACGCTCAATTGTTGTTGTTAACACATCCCCGTCAGCCGCTCGTTCGACCCTCTCGGGAACCCGTGGCTTAGCAGAATCGGTTTGACAGGAACCGAACAAATAATAATAATAATAATTTTGCATTTATAACGCGCACATATTCATTGAATGTCGAAGATATTCATTCGACGAGAGAAAAGACTCAGAGGCGTAGCGAGGAAAGCGCAGAGAGGCGGAGAAGGCAGCCAGGCGGTTCTGCCGGCGCCATACTGCAACACGCTGCTTCCTATATATTACGATGTTATCGGCCAAATAATTAATTAGTGGGGTTTTTTTTACTTGTAGGAGGAAAACGGAGAAGCCCGGAGGAAATCCACGCAGAACAGGGGGAGAACACACAAACTCCACACAGAAAGGCGCCCGAGGTGGGAATCGAACCACCTCGGGCAAAAACCATTCTTCCTGTGAGGCGCAGATGTTACCACTGCGCCACCCTGCCGCCCAAATGTTCTTATAGAGCGCATACTGTGAAGGGATTTCATCGTTTTGTGAGGCCATCGCAAAACGAGGGACCACTGTATCTGTATGTATGTATGTGGGGAGCGGTAGCCCAGCGGTTAGCGCACTGGGCTACGAATCTGGCGACCCGAGTTCGAATCCCGCTCACGGCCAACACCAGTAACGATGTTCTAAACCGGTCCCGGGCCTCCCCTAGGTCGACTCAGCCTCAAAATGAGTACCTAGTGAGGTGTGTAAACATCACCACTAGGGAGCCAAAGGCGGCCGGGCGTGGTGCTGGTCACCCACCTCCTCGTGTGCCGTGTCGGCCTTCATAGGTGATCGCTAACGGCACTTGCCCCAACAGTCTTTGAAGGCTATACGGGGGATCTTTGTTTTTTTTTGTCTATGCATGAATAGTGAAAATGTTCTTATACAGCGTATACCGTTAAGTCTTCTTCTTTGCGATTCTTCAAAGCACGATGGGCAGCTTCTGGACATCGTTGTCTTTCAGCTTGGCTTCGAAGTGTTTGGTAGAATTCGCAGGCAACACCAAGTATTACCTGACAGGGATCGCGACGTGAACGCTTCTACCTTGACCCCCTACCGTTAAGTGATTTCATCGCATCGCGAGGCGGTCGGCAGAGCGAGTTGACAAACCATATCACAACCACCACCACCACCATCATCATCATTATTACAAAAAAAAAATCACCGGAAGATGTCGGGCTGTCGAACGAGCGTGGTGTCCAGGACGTGTCCGTGCATGAACTCGTAGCAGAGGCCGTTGAGGAAGGTACAGTAGAGGCTGGGCGCGCAGCCGTAGGCCTGCAGAACCTGCACCGTCACACGATCGTCAGTCAGGGCGTCGCAACGCGAGCGGAGGAGACACCGCGTCGCAGCAATACATAGACAGATCCATAGTAAAGCTCTGTTTCAGGATTTAGGGGATCAAGGTAGAAGCGTTCACGTCGCGATCCCTGTCAAGTAATACTTGGTATTACCTGAAAATTCTACCAAACACTTTGAAACCGAGGAGCTGAAAGACAACGATGTCCAGAAGCTCAACATATGCCAGAAGACCCTCAGTCTGGAGTGAGAGGCCAATGCCCGCCGCCTTTAAGGCCAGCACTGACTATTATATCTCTAAATGTTGAAGGGCTGTCTGCAACTAAAGAAGAACTTGTTGCAATGGGAAGCCGTCATGTCACCATCACGCTTCGAAGAATCGAAGGGTTTAGGTCATGTGAACAAATACGCAAGTGTTGTATACCCGTCGATATGTTGGAGAATCAAGCGGGGCACAAACAGCACTTGCCTCCAAAGATGTTACGGACGTTTCGCTGGAACTTACATCAGAGGCCTTTGTCCTCTGATATTATTTAAGAGCAGTTTGGAATGGGAACGCTCTTTACAAACCCTGAAGACGCTAGATGTAAGTTCCAGCGAAACGTCGGTGACCCCTAGCCCCAGCACCCCCCTCAGCCCGGCCACCCTCACCTGGAAGCTCTTGAGCTCGTTGTCGCGATCGACGAACAGCTCGGTCATGTTGCCGTAGACGCGGATGAGCACCACGTCGTCCCGTCGCTCGCCCTGCGAGCAGCCCACCAGCTTGTTCGTGATGCCGTCCGTGAACAGCTGCAAAGACAAAGATCGTAATAATATTACATTTATAACGCGCACATGTTCATTCAAAGCGGCACGGTGGCGTACTGGGTAGCTCTGGCTGCCGTCTCTAACGCTGGCTTCTGTCTAACACTCCGGCTCGGCTGCTTTCTGTCTGTGTAAAGTTTGCGTGTTCTCCCCGTGTCCGCGTGGGTTTTCGCCGGGCACTCCGGTTTCCTCCCACCGTCCAAAGACATGCTGCCAGGTTAATTGGCCTACTGAGTAAATTGCCCCAGGTGCCCTGCGATGGACTGGCGTCCCACCCGGTGTATAGCCCTGCCTTGCGCCCCGTGTCTGCAGGGATAGGCTCCGGCTCAACGCGACCCTGTACACTGTACAGGATTAAGCGGTTTCTGACAATGAGATGAGACATATTCATTCAACGTCAAAGGTATTCATTCGACGAGAGAACGACTCAGAGGCGTAGCGAGGAAAGCGCAGATTGGCGGAGGAGGCAGCCAGGCGGTTTTGCCGGCGCCATATTGCCACACACTGCTTCCTATATATTATGATGTTATCGGCCAACTAATTAATGGGTGTTTTTTTTAGTTGTGGGAGGAAACCGGAGAACCCAGAGGAACCCAACGCAGAACAGGGGGGGGGAAACACGCAAACTCAGCGCAGAAAAGCGCCCAAGGCGGGAATTGAACCGCCTCGGGCAAGACCATTTTTTCTGTGAGGACGCGCGGATGTTACCGCTGCGCCTCATGCCTGCCACCCAGCTTCTCCTTTAGTTCGAAACACGCGTGTGCTGCCCTTACTGTACTCGGGTATTATCCGTCTCGCTTTACGACACGTGTTCTGGAACGGCTTAAACGATCGTCAAGAGAGGGGGACCACTGTAAACCGAGATGACCTTCAAGGCAACCCTAGCTCCGAGTCCTGGATGCCTCTCCGCGAATGACCCCGACTGCCAACGACGCTCATGGCTACGGCCAAATTTCAGTTATTTGCAGTGTCCCCGCCACACCTCCCCAGTCCTGGGGCGTCTATAGGGGGTCCCTGCCCATAGATTTTCTATTTCGATTCAACTTTATTTGTCAATGCTGTCCATATGTACAGGACATATAGAGCATGGGGATCAAGGTAGAAGCATTCACGTCGCGATCCCTGCAAATTCTACCAAACACTTTGAAGCCGAGATGAAAGACAACGATGTCCAGAAGCTCAACGGATGCCAGAAGCCCCTCAGTCTGGAGCAACAAGTGAGGCCAATGCCCGCCGCCTTTAAGGCCAGCACTGACTATTATAGCTCTAAATGTTGAAGGGCTGTCTGCAACTAAATAAGAACTTGTTGCAATGGGAGGCTGTCGTGTAACCATCACGCTTCGAAGAATCGAATTCACTGTCCAAGGTACTCATTCGACGAGAGAACGACTCTGAGGCACGGGGAAAGCACAGAGAGGCGGCCAGGCGGTTGTGACGGCACCAGTAGCTTCTTTAACGAACCCCCCATAACCGATCGTCGGCACACGCACGCACACACACGCAGCGCCGTGACAGGTCGCTGTACCCCCGTAGCTGAGCGACCGCTGCCAGGTTTACGAGCAGGACGCGAGCTAAAGCGGGCCATCGTAAAATCCCAAATCCTCATCGCCACGACCCACTTAACGCTGTAGAGGGTTGCGGAGGCGCCGGAGGCTGTCCCGGCAGACACGGGGCGGAAGACGGTCTGAGAGAAACGGTATTGCGATCCTCTATAGTCTGTATGTCCTGTACATATGGTAAAGTTGACAAACAAAGTTGAATTGAATTGAGTTCCGTTTTCAAAGTCTGTCCGCTAGTCGGAACGGTTACGTACGGTTCAAATATAGCGTCACTTAAGTCAAATGTTTATCTTAGTATATAGACCTTGCGGAGTTCAATGAAAATGCAAGGGGCTGTGTAAGAAAATGGGAAACTGTAATTTAACATCGCGCTTCGAAGAATCGCAAAGAAGAAGAAGAAGTATATAGTGTATATTTTACCTAAAACATGTTGAATGTAATAAAAAGGTAATAATAACAAACCGCTGAAAACGCGCAGTGTAAAGCTGTCCACCCGTCAGTTAGCACGAGCCATCGTATGTAACTCGATTTTTTAAAATAATAGGCTTTACGGAGGTCGGTACGGAAGTACGGGCGTTCGTAAGTCGGGCGTTCGTAACTCGAGGACTGCCTGTATACTGGATGGGACGCCAGTTCTTTGCAGGAAATTTTGCGGCAATGTACGTTTTCGGCGGGCCGATTACAAAACCAGGCGGCCGGTTGCTGTGCAGAGATGTTCTTTCGGGATAGCCGTGTCGAGCGCGTTTTCCCAGCCAGCCTGCCAACGCTGGGCGGTGGGAGACTAAGAAGCCAGGCGCAACCAGATATTAAGCAGCCCGCCAAAAGCCCATCACAAATCACTGCTCCCTTACAGAGTTAGCTGGCACCTCCTAGGAGCACGATTTTCTGACGACGTGAACGAACGAAGCGCGGAGGGAGCTCGCGTCGGACAGGTGCTTCGGTGCTTCGCGCGGCGGCAAAACGGCGCCACCGTCTTTCGTTTTCAAACACGACGACGACGACGCCGCCGTCGCAGCCATCGCGGTTGTTTGATAAACACAATCGCGAACAACCGGACGGATTACATTCCGTAGAATGTCCCCTTTTTATGGGGTCAGGGTCACGTAAAGCCGACTCCACACGACACAGCCAATTAACAAGGATGGGTGACGCGCGGGAAAAACAACACAGTTCCGATTCTTGACGACACTTCAGCTAATCACACCGCCATGTTGGAGAGCGAGCCCAACGCCGTTTTACGATTAAGGTACGACGTTTCGCCGATGGCTGCAATAATAATAATAATGCATTTATAACGCACGGCACATATTCATTCACTGTACATACGGTAGAGTTGAAAAATAAAGTTGAATTGAAATTGAAGGTACTCATTCGACGAGAGAACGACTCGGAAGCGCGAGGAAAGCGCAGAGAGGCAGAGGAGGCAGCCAGGCGGTTTGCCGGCGCCATATTGCCACACCCTGCTTCATATATATTATGATGTTATCGGTCAATTAATTAACGAGTATTTTTTTTAAGTTGTGGGAGGAAACCGGAGAGCCCGGAGGAAACCCACGCAGAACAGGGGGCAGCGCTACCCACGGCACCACCCTCCGGCCCAGAGAGAGACTAACCCTGCACAAAATGGGCGCCACGTCGCGGAGACGAATGTAGCGTCCAGTCCGCACAGCCGGAGGCTAATTTACACATTTTTCAGCCAAGTCTGAACATTTCTCCACCGTGACACGCGCGCGCGCTGGCCCGGCGATTAAACCCTACCAGGCATCGGACCTCCGCGACGACGATTTTTTGTTGTTGTTATTATTATTACTGGCATTCACGGTGAAGTAGAAGCGTTCACGTCGCAATCCCTGTCAGGTAATACTTGGTGTTGCCTGCGAATTCTACCAAAGGCTTCGAGGCCAAGCTGAAAGACAACGATGTCCAGAAGCTGACCATCGCGCTGCTTCGAAGAATCGCAAAGAAGAAGACCGTAAAACCCATTAACGTTTCCGTAGGATAAGTTCCTTAGAAAACTGGCGCGATTCCAGAAAAATCGCCGACACCATATTTACGTTACATTATGATAATAGCGTTTTATATAGCGCCTTTCACGCGAGGGTCGCAAAGCGCTGCACAAGGGCCGCGAAGAGAACGGCACGTCAACAACGAAAGAAAAAAAAACAACCAATAAAAACCAAAGAAAAACAAATTAAATTATTAAGGCTGCTTCGAATACACCGAAAGGTCGTGAAACTGGCAATCTTAAGATCGGCAACATTCTGACAGCGTCCCCTAAGATGACCGTCACTTCCTTGAAGAGATATATATATATATATACACACATAGGTGATGCACTTGCTTTAACTTTCAAGGGTTCAAAACGGCACCGTGATCGTGAATGATCCTAGTGCCGTTTTGAGAGCCTAAAAGTAAGAGCAAGTGGGCCGTTCCTGGTAAACTTGCCAGGGTAGCCTCCCAGGGGGCATCCTTAGCAGATGCCCGAACCACCCTCAACTGGTTCCTCTCGATCCAAAGGAGCAGCGGACTCTACTCCGAGGTGTTTAAAGATCTTAACACTTTTTTCTCATTGCCGGAAAGGGTTAAACCTCGTATATTCTACATTATCTCTCCTTCGCGACGTATCGCCTCCGGCGTTGGTGGCCATCGTCAGGGCTGATAACAGCAATTCGCGCGTCACGGGAAATTCCGTTTACGACGTACACCTGCGCAGCCACGTGGTTGAGCGTCAAAGGTGTTCGTTTCAAAGGCGCATCGCAGCCGCGGGTGTTACGGGTGTTGCGACACCCGCAATTTCAAACAAAAAGAAATAAAAACTCATTAATTATTTGGCCGCTAACATCATAATATATAGGAAGCAGTGTGTGGCGATATGGCGCCGGCGACACCGCCTGGCTGCCTCCTCCGCCTCTCTGCGCTTTCCTCGCGCCTCCGACTCGTTCTCTCATTGAACGAGTTCCTGAGGTAGTCTCGTATCATACGAGACTACCTGTTGCAACACCCGCACTTTCACGGAAACATGATTCCATCCCCCCCACTTTTTTGCTGTAACACCCGTGGTTTAGCCGACACCGACATGCTCCACTCTCTGTGACAAAGTGAGGAGCACAGAAATCCGGGACAACCTCAAGAGTAGAGTCGCTGCTTCTTCGGATTGAGAGGAGCCAGTTGAGGTGGTTCGGGCATCTGGTAAGGATGCCCCCCGGAAGGCTCCCCCGGGAAGTATACCAGGCACGACCCACTGGGCGGAGACCTAGAGGCCGACCCAGGACACGCTGAAGGGATTATATCCTTCGGCTGGCCTGGGAACGCCTGGGAATCCCTCCCCAGGAAGAGCTGGAATCTGTTGCTGAGGAAAGGGATGTCTGGTCCACTCTCCTTGGACTGCTGCCACCGCGACCCCCTCATCAGGACCAAGCGGTTTAGAACATGGATGGATATTCGCCAGACATTGCGTCCTGTATATTGTGATGTTGCGGGCCAATGAATTTTGGAGGTTTTTTTATTTAACAGTAAGAGGAAGCCCAAGCAGAACAGGGTCGTGGGGGGGGGTTGCCAACACACAAACTATGCATAGAAAAAGGAGTTTCAGTTCCCTCCTCAGGCACCTCGGGAAAGACCATCTTTAGAATAGATATTTTCACGAGTTAGGTCACGTGTAAAGTAAGTGTCGCAATTCCGCCTCCACCCGACACAGCCGATCGGTAAAGGGTTGTCGCGTGAACAAAACGTGCCGGCTCGATTCCCACCTCGGGTGCCCTTCTGTGTGGAGTTTGCGCGCTCTCTCTCCCCCTGTTCTGCGTAGGTTTTCGCCAGGCTGCGTCAACAGCGCCAGATTTAGCAGAACTCAGGTTCATAGCCTAGACCTACAGAAGCACCGCCACTACAAAACGAAACTCCCTCGTGGCACCAAGTAATTATTAAGCGACACCCTCGAAAATGTCACAGAAATTAAGCGATAATTTATTACGTTTATATAGTAGCGCCTTTCGCGCAAGAGGTTCCGAAGGGGCTGTAGGAAACCGCAGAGAGATGGGTAGGAGGGGGGGGGGGAAGGCAGCCAAGCAGTCATCTGGCGTCAACCCACCAGACACTGCATTGTATATTAAAAAAACCCCACTAATTGTTTAGCCGATAACATCATAATATACAGGAAGCAGTGTGTGGCAATATGGCGCCGGCAAAACCGCCTGGCTGCCTCCTATGCCTCTCTGCGCTTTCCTCGCTACGCCTCCGAGTCGTTCTCTTGTCGAATGAGTACCTTCGACAGTGAATGAATATGTGCGCGTTATAAATGTAAAATTATTATTATTATCGATGACCTGTCCCAGAAGGCTATGGAGCCGATCGTACATTATGTCTTTCGCGTCGCGGGGATAACTAACCGAAGGAATATCCTTTGTCCATCTATCGTTAGCTACAAAATATAAATCATTAACAACAACAACCAGCAAAGTACGCGGTTCAAACTTGACCAGCCGATAACCCGGAACGCGTTGCAAAAACAGCGAGCAAGTGCAAACACGCGTTCCTTATTTCGCCGAC
>JAZEWU010000003.1:16192560-16215909 GCA_036362915.1 Geotria australis | reverse complement strand
TGAATACAATCTTTCATTATCAGGTTCATAATGGCCGTGTCGGAGGCGTCATCAAGTCAAGCCACTCCACTGCTGGATGAGGGCCTCAGCAAACGCACCGTATGGGTGATTGCATGACCATACTTGCCCACGCCGGGCAGTGGCGGGTTGGTGAATGCGAGTCGCATACACGCGACGGGAACACAGGAGTACTGTACAGCATCAGCGGAGGAAGTTGCTGTCCAGGGTGGTCCAGATGTCTTGTGACCCCCGTTTAATTGACGCCTAACATTATTATTCCATCCTTCGCTCATACATTTATTTCTTAAACAACAATAACCGTAATTATTTATTTACTTCAGATTAACAACGTTCATATCGAGTGTAATTTTCACATTAATTACGTAACATTGCACAACACGCCCATTGTGTAAACCAGTGGTTCCCAAAGTGTGCGCGGCAGGACATTCCAAATTAAATGTAATAGCTAGGTGTTCTGCGATGGACTGGCGTCCCATCCTCGGTTTTCACCTGCCTTACGCCCTGTGTCTGCCGGGATAGTCTCCGGCTCACTGCGACCCTGTACAGGATTAAGCGGTTTCTGAAAATGGATGGATGGACTATATCCTTAGGCTGGCCTGGGAACACCTGGGAATCCCCCCCCAGGAAGAGCTGGAATCTGTTGCTGAGGGAAGGGATGTCCGGTCCACTCTGGAATGGATGGATAGTTAGGTGTTTTCTGACTTTGGGGCTGCGTGGACAAAAATCCTGATACAGACTAAGGGCGCCGTGAACCGATAAAGTTTGGGAACCACTGGTGTAAACAAAAAAATACCGTGTTGCGTTTCGGAGAATTATTATTGCTCCGCAATAAAAAAATAATGTTACATTTATAACGCACACATATTCATTCACTGTCGAAGGTACTCCTACGACGAGAGAACGACTCAGAATCGTAGCGAGGAAAGCGCAGAGAAACGAAGGAGGCAGCCAGGCGGTTTTGCCGGCGCCATATTGCCACACACTGCTTCCTGTATATTATGATGTTATCGGCCCAATAATTAATTAGTGTTTTTTTTTATGCTGCACAGGTTGCATCCTATAGCGTGACACGGCCATTATGAAAACCCTGTGACCTAAACAAGCAATTGTCCTGCATATATCCCAACATATATATAAACCAAACGCTGTTTATATATGCGTGTGCATATTGAGAGGCAAGACGCACAGAGTATTGGCAGAATGCAAATGAACGGAGAGTGGGGTTAGGCGATGGAAACGGATCGGATAGTTGCTATCCAAAGTCGCTCTTTCGGGATAGCCGGGTCGCTGAGCGCTCGCCCTTTCTCCTTCGCGACGTTTTGCCTCCCGCGTTGGAGGCATCCTCAGGCGTTCTGGGTGAAGCCGAGCATGTTGTGCCGTATATACAGCCCTCCGTCTTGCTTTGACATCAGAACAACATATGGGGCTGTATATATAGCACAGCTCCACACGGCTATCCCAAAAGAGCAGCTTTAAAAGCAACTATCGTTCATCGAGCTGTGAAAACATACATCAGGAAATTGATTTGATAACACGGATAGACACTGTGATATTCAAATGTATACTTACTCACTCACCTACCTACTCACTCACCCACTCATCCACCTACTCACCCACCTACTCACTCACCCACTCAACCACCTACTCACTCACCCATTCACCCACCTACTCACTAACTCACCCACCAACTCACTCACCCACTCACCCACCTCCTCACTCACCCACCTACTCGCTCACCCACTCACCCACCTGCTCACTCACGGCACGCGAGGGGGTGGGTGACCAGCACCACGCCCGGCCGCCTTTGTCTCCCTAGTGGCGATGTTTACACACACCACACTAGGTACTTATTTCAGGCTGAGTCGACCTAGGGGAGGCCCAGGGACCTGTTCAGAAAATCGTCACTGGTGTTGGAGGCCGTGAGCGGGATTCGAACTCGGGTCGCCGAGTTTGTAGCCCAGCATAGCGATAACCACTGGGCCACCCCCCCACACTCACCTTCACCACCCACCCACCAAGCACCGATAACTCACCTTGCCTCCCGAGACCGGAACCCCCCTCACCTTTGCACTCGAACTTGCAGCTGACCACTGCGTCGCCCAGCGGGTTCTCGGCGAGGCAGCAGTAGACCCCGCCGTCGTAGGGCCCGGGTTTGCGCACCTCCAACGTGCACACGCCCTGGTTGCTGAACATGCGGTACTTAGGGTCGTCGCGGATCTCCACCTTGTTCTTCGTCCATCTGATCTTGGGCTGCCGGGCAATGTTTACACAGGAGGGGGGGGGTTACAGTCTTCTTCTTTGCGATTCTTCGAAGCACGATGGTTAGCTTCTGGACATCGTTGTCTTTCAGCTCGCCTTCGAAGTGTTTGGTAGAATTCGCAGGTAATACCAAGTACTACCTGACAGGGATCGTGACGTGAACGCTTCTACCTTGACCCCCGGGGTTACAGTAATATCCTGCTTTACGTCATGGATATATAAGGTGTGTGGCTATACAGGTGTATTAATATGCAAGTATATGGCTATATAGGTATGTGGCTATATAGGTGTATTACTATGCAAGTACAGTGTTACCCCGCTTTACGTCAAATTCGCCTTTACGCTACTTTTCTAGAGTAAATTTCAGTTCAGCGAACGTCATTACGTCCGACGTTACGTCACTCAGCAACGTCACCTACGTCATAATAAATATGACTAAAATGTGTTTTTAGTGTTCTTTAAGGTTTAGCGACGGCCTCAAGGCTCGCCTGTTGCGGCACGGTCTTACGGGGGGGTCTCCGTGCATCTCCGTGGTCCCTCGTCCCGTGCTCCGTCTCACCTTGGGGAAGGCCCGCACGCAGCAGCTGAGCGTGGCGTTGTATCCCGAGATGGCGCACAGGTCGACCAGTGGGTGCGTGAACTGGGGGGCCTCCAGGAAGTCGTGCTCCTTGTATTCGGGGGGGCGGTACACGATCCCTGGGGGGGCACACGATGGCCGGGTCGGCACGGCAACGACAACGATGGGCAACACACCGACGATGACCGGACGGAACGATGATCGTGAAGCTGGTGATGGTGATCATTTGTGGGGAGCGGTAACTCAGTGGTTAGCGCTATGCTGGGCTACGAATCTGGCGACTCTAACATATCGACGGGTGCACAACACTTACACACCTTTTCACATGACCCTAAACTCATAAACGAAGCTTCACTATGGATAACATGGGTCATGAAAGCCTTCGAGTTAACTTCACAGGTGCTACTCGCTAACGGCACTTGCCCCTACAGTCTGTTAAGGCTACACGGGGGATCTTTGTCTTGTGCGTTACCGGCTTTGGGGATGCGGGCGCTGTCCTTGGTGCGCGTGGGGTCGTCGCTCTGGCCGCACATGTTCTCGGCGTAGACGCGGAAGTAATACTCGTTGCCCACCACCAGATCCGACACGGTGCAGTGCAGCCGGCGGTAGTGCTCGTAAACCGTGAACCACTCCTGCACAGCCACCCGCCACGCACGCACAGGGCAGAGATGAGAGATGATCCATCCATCCATTTTCAGAAACCGCTTAATCCCGTACAGCAGGGGTGGGAAACCTTTTTTCGGCCATTTGGATATTTATAACATCATTCGCAGGACATACTAAATTATCAACTTAAAAATTAGCGTGCCATATTTGGTCAAACACTTAATTAACTCTACAATGACCCTCCTCCAACTGGCATGGGAATCCCCTCTGCTGAAGACCTCCCTCCTGGCTCAGCAGCACCATGGATTCAGTGGAAGAGACTCAACCGCCTGAGAACTAGAACGGGACGATCAAAAGATGCGTTGGTCAGATGGGGCTACAAGACCGGCCCAACCACCTGTGAACGTGGAGAAGCAGACCATACTATGGAACACTGCCTTGTCTGCACTCTACTACCCAACCTCTGCAGCTCAAAAGACCTTGCAGAGTTCAATAACATTGCAAAGAACTGTGTAAAGAAATGGGAAACTGTTATTTAACCATCGTGCTTCGAAGAATCGCAAAGAAGAAGAAGACCACCACCGCCACACACATACAGACGAAGGTCTCCGGTGAGCAGTGCCGGGAGAAGGCAGCAGGGGCACGGGGGGGACGGGACCCGGCCGGTGAGCCTCACCATGGTCTTCTTGTCGGCCTTCTGCACGGTGTAGCCGGAAATCTCGCAGTTGCCGTTGTCGCGCGGGGCGACCCACTCGATGGCGGCGCTGCACTCCCACACCTCCACGATGCGCACGCTCACGGGTGGGCCCGGCTTCTCTGTTGGGGGGCACGGCGGGGATCGAGGTAGAAGCGTTCACGTCGCGATCCCTGTCAAGTAAACACTTGGTCGAATTCGATTCGATTCTTCGAAGCGTGATGGCTACACGACAGTTTCCCATTGCACCAAGTTCTTCTTTAGTTGCAGACAGCCCTTCGACGTTTAGAGATATAATAGTCCAGGGGTGTCCAAACTACGGCCCGCGGGCCAACTGCGGCCCGCCATCCATTTTTAATTGGCACATATCAAAGTCTAAAAATATAATGGTCTATGGCCCACACATAATATTTGCGCTTAACTGTATTGTGAGTGGCCCAGTCCTTCGTATATTTTTCTGTATGTGGCCCTCAGGAAAAAAAGTTTGGACACCCCTGTAATAGTCAGTGCTGGCCTGAAAGGCGGTGGGCATTGGCCTCTCTTCTTGCTCCAGACTGAGGGGCTTCTGGCGTCTGTTGAGCTTCTGGACATCGTTGTCTGCCAGGTCGGCTTCGAAGTTTTTGGTAGAATTTGCAGGTAATACCGCACAGCTCCAAACAAAGATAAAGACAAAGATCCCCCGTATAGCCTTAACAGACTGTTGGGACAGCTCCCACACACAGCCACACACACACAACAAAACAAACAAAAGATCCCCTATATAGCCTTAACATATATAGCCTTAACATACACATACAGCCACACACACCACACACAACAACAACAACCGTCCTTCGCCACTAAGTGGCGGTGACGTGACCACGTCGCCTGTGCCAGGCCACATGCACCTTGAGGCCACGTGAAGTGTCGAAGGCTCGTCGACAGGAGGTCACAGGACAGACCCAGGTGTCAAGGGCTGCCTGACTCAGATGACTTGCAGATACACCACCTGAGCTCCCTACCGTGCCAACTTGCTGTGCTTTGGCCGCACACACACAGCCACACACACAACCACACGCAGCCATACACACCAAAGACAAAGATCCCCCTTATAGCCTTAACAGACTGTAGGGGCAAGTGCCGTTAGCGAGCACACCAGACACAGCCACACACACAGCCACACAGCTCCCACACACAACCACACACGCAGCCACACACACCACACACAGCCACACCCACGCACACCTCCCACACACCGCCACACACACCACACACACAGCCACACGCAGCGCGGGTGAGCGTGCGTCAGCGCGGGGGGGGGCGTACCGACGATCTGCACGGTGATGTTGACCGTGTCGATGATGTCCTCCACTTGCACGCTGAGCGCGTAGATGCCCGAGTCCTCGCGCACGCACTTGCGGATGAACAGGATGGTGTCCGTGTCGCTGTTGCGGATGTTCACCTGCTTGGCGTCCGGCACCTGCCCGTCCTTGAGCCACGTCACCTTGGGCCGAGGCTTGCCCTGTTGCACGTAGAGAAAATAATAATTAATAATAATAACATTTTTACACTTATAACGTGGCACATATTAATTCAATGTCAAAGGTATTCATTCGACGAGAGAACGACTCAGAGGCGTAGCGAGGAAAGCGCAGAGAGGCGGAAGAGGCAGCCAGGCGGTTTTGCCGGCACAATATTGCCACACACTGCTTCCTATATATTATGATGTTATCAGCCAACTAATTAATGAGTGTTTTTTTTTAAGTTGTGGGAGGAAACCGGAGAGCCCGGAGGAAACCCACGCAGAACAGGGGGAGAACACACAAACTCCACACAGAAAGGCGCCCAAGGCGGGTACTGAACCGCCTCGGTCAAGACCACTTAGTGTGAGGCGCGGATGTTACCACTGCGCCACCCTGCCGCCCAGGTAATGGTAAAGGTGCCGGATGACGACCAGGTAGCCTCTGTCGGGCGCGGGGGCAAGTGCGATTCAAGGAAGGTGGTGCGTGTGGGGTGTGGAGAGGCTTGGACGGTCAGGGTTTGTGTGTGTGTTGTTGGAGCTGGCCACCCACCCCCTCGTGTGCCATGTCGGCCTTTGTAGGTGCTCACTAACAGCACTTGACCCTACAGTCTGTTAAAGGCTATTCGGGGGATCTTTGTCTTTGTTGTTGGAGCGGCAAGTTGGCACGGTAGGGAGCACAGGTGGTGCATCTGCCAGTCATCTCGGTCAGGCAGCCCACGACACCTGGGTCTGTCCCGTGACCTCCTGTTGGCGAGCCTTCGACACTTCACGTGACAGCCTCAAGGTGCATATTGCCTGGCACAGGCGCCGTGGCTGACGTCACCGCCACCCAATGGCGAATGGCGGTTGTTGTTGTTGTTGTTGGAGCGGGCCCGGCCGCCTTTGTCTCTCCCCGGGTGGAGCAGGACTTACGTGGAAGGGCACGACGATGTTGACCGTCTCGCCGACCTTCTTGATGTAATTCTGGCGGAGGTGTCGCGGCACCATGATCTTAGGGGGGACTGCCGGGGACACGGAGACACGGAGATACGGAGACACAAAGACAGGGAGACACAGACACGGAGGCACAGAGAGACACGGAGAGAGAGGGAGGGTGAGATACAAAGTTGTGATACCCATAAGGTGGCCCTTAATAATGATGGTGATGGTGACGGTTATGGTGACGGTGATGATGGTGTGATGTACGTACACACGAGCTCGTGGATGGTGATGGCCTGCGAGGTGGTGCACGGCTGGCTGTCGCCGGCGGCGTTCACCGCGATCACGCGGAAGAAGAGCTTCGCGTCCTTGGGCAGGTCGCGCACCACGTACGAGGTGCCGTCAATCAGCTTGTCCGGGTTCACCTTCACCCAGTCCGTCGCTGAAACACACATCGCCAACATCGTCGTTAACATCATCGTCATCATCGTTATGGTCATCATCGTCATCATCATCATCAACATAATGTAGAATATACGAGGTTTAACCCTTTCCGGCAATGAGAAAAAACCTCGTATATTCTACATTATTTGTACAATGGCAAAAAAGGTCCAGTAATCATCAATCTGCAGCTCAAAAGACCTTGCGGATTTCAATGAAAATGCAAGGGGCTGTGTAAGAAAATGGGAAACTGTAATTTAACATCGCGCTTCGAAGAATCGCAAAGAAGAAGATCAACATAATTGTCATCATCATTATGGTCATAGTTGTCAACGTCATCATCATTGTCACCTTCACCCAGTCGTTCGCTGCAACACACATCGTCAACATCGTCAAAATCACCACCATCATCAACATCCCCATCACCGCCCCCATCGCCGGCCCCATCACTCACATCCCTCGGCGCAGTACTCGATGCGGTACCCATCGAGGCCGGCCGCCCCGATGCGCTCCGGCTGTTTCCACTTGAGGCAGATGCTGTTGTCGGTGATGTCGTCGGCGATCAGGTGGGACGGCTCGCTCGTCGGCGCTGCGCACACACGCGCAACACACACGCGCCACACCGCACACACACACCGCACACTTTAGATGATGTGTATTATTATCACAGCAGAAAAAATACCCAGTGCGCTTGCAAGCTCTTTACGGGATTGCTGCAATGACACAACGAACCTGCGAACTGACGAAAATAAAAATATAAAAAGAACAAATTAACCGAACAAACAAACAAACACATTTACACACAGCATTGCACAAATTAATCAAATAAACAAGTAAAAATACAGTTATGCATCTGCGATGGGAAAAACTTAAACATATTATAAGGTAGCGTATTCAACAATGCGAGTGAGCGGCAACGTCCATCGATCCATCCATTTTCTAAACCGCTTGTTCTGGTGAGGGTCACGGTAGCAGCAGTCCAAGGAGAGTGGACCAGACATCCCTTTCCTTAGCAACAGATTCCAACGTGACCGATGTTTCCACCCAAATGAGCTAACCCGTACCTAAGGGCACGAAGGGCTTGGAGGGCTCGCTGGGGAGCGACATGCCGATGGAGTTGACGGCACAGATCCTCATCTCGTAAGGGACGCCCTCCATCATGGCCTTGGCCTCGTAAGTCAGCTCCTTCCACACGTCAAAGTTCAGACGCATCCAGCGCTGGCTCTGCTTCTTCTTGCGCTCGATCACGTAGCCTGCGACGGGGAAAATGTGGGGCGAGAAAATAACAATAATTTTACATTTTTAACGCGTGACACATATTCATTCAATGGACTGCTGCCACCGCGACCCTCACCAGGACAAGCGGTTTAGAAAATGGATGGATGGATGGAGAGAAGGACTCTGAGGCGTAGCGAGGAAAGCGCAGACTCTACAGTCTGTGCAGTCTATACGGGGGATCTTTGTCTCTTTTGTGGGTGAGAGTGGGTGGGTGAATGAACTAATGACCGAGCGTGTGTGTGAACGTGCCAGCCTTCATGGGCACTGCTTGCTAACAGCACTTGACCCTACGATCGGTTGAGGCTATATGGGGCGGAGGGTGCTTTGTCTTTGTTTCCTGACCGAGGATGGGCTCTCCGCCGTCGTACACGGGAGGTTTCCAGGTGGTCACGCAGCAGTCCTCGCCGATGCTGATGATAGCCGGAGACTCGGGAGGGTCCGGAATCTCTGACACACAAAGATGAGATAGATAGATGTTTATTATTACAACAGAAAATATCCGGTGAGCTTGTAAGTTCTTCCCAGGATTCCTGTAGTGACACACCACTGGCTTCTGTCTCTAACACTGGATAGATATATGTTTATTATCACAACAGAAAATACCCAGTGAGCTTGTAAGCCGTGTGTGTCCGCGCCACTCACCGACCACCTTGATGTTGACGTGCATATGTGTGCACACACAAAGATGTCTATGTCATCTTTGTGTGTGCACACATATGCAGCCGTGTGTGTGTAGGCACCACTCATCAACCAACCGACCACCTTGATGTTGACGTGCATGGTACGGGTGTGTGTTTGAGTGTCCTCCCGTGTGTGTGTGTAGGTCACCCACCCCCTCATGTGCCGTGTCGACCTTCATAGGTGCTCGCTAACGGCACTTGCCCCTACAGTCTGTTCAGGCTACACGGGGAATCTTTTTGTCTTTTTGTGTGTACACCTGTGTGTGTGTACACCCGTGTGTGTGTATGTACACCTATGTGTATGTGTGTGCACCCGTGTGTGTGTGTAAACTCATGTGTGTTTGCACACATACGCAGCCGTGCGCGTGTCGGCGCCACTCACCGACCACCTTGATGTTGACGTGCATGGTGAAAGTTCCGGCGGCGTTCTGTGCCGTGACCGTGTACTTGCCCGTGTCCCCGCGCTCCGCCACCTCCAGCACCAGCGAATCCTTCTCCATGTGCACGCGGCCCGTCGTGGGGGGAATGGTCTGTGGGGCGCGGGGTGGATAGATAGATAGACGTTTATTATTACAGCAGAAAATACCCGGTCAGCTTGCAAGCTCTTTACGGGACTCCTGCATTGGACATACACACCGCACTAGCTACTCACCGCACTAGCTACTCATCATTTGAGGCTGAGTTGACCTAGGGGATGGCCCAGGACCGGTTCAGAAAACCGTCACTAGTGTTGGTGGCCATGAGCAGGATTCGTACTCGGGTCGCCAGATTCGTAGCCCAGCGCGCTAACCACTGGCCTACCGCTCCCCATATCCCCCGGCCATCTCACCCGCTCTCCCTTGTTTCCGGCCACCATGGGCGCGGGGTCCCCAGAGACGTGGAGCTCCACGCGCAGCTTGTTTCCCGCCACCACCACGATCGTGTTGTCTCCCGTCTTCTTGCCCAGGTCCAGCTCCATCTTGGGGGCCTCTGCAGGGCACACGCGGGGGGGGGGAGACAAAGACGGACGGGGAACGCGCGCGCGCACACACAGGAAGAGGCACGGAGAGATTCGAATTCGATTCGATTCTTCGAAGCGTGATTTGTCTTTCAGCTCCTCGGCTTCAAAGTGTTTGGTAGAATTTGCAGGTAATACCAAGTATCCCCTACAACCTTCAAAAAACGTTTAAAAAGTCACCTCTTCACCGACTCACGACCAACCGACTGAGCCAGGCTTCGCGCCTCCGAATAAACGGGCGCAACGTGCCCGGAGAATATGCGCACGTTATTATTATTATGAAGGCAGGCGTGCCACACACGCACAGACAGTAGGCGAGGGAGACACGCAGACACACACGGGAGACACACGCACACGACACGGGGAGACACACAGACAGACACAGGGAGACACACACACAGGGATAGGAGACACACAGACAGACGCACAGACGGAGGTGGCGGTAGCTCACGCATGATGTGGAGCTTGCTCTGCAGAGACACGTCGAATCCGGAGGGGACGAACTTGTAAACTCCCTCATCCTCCACCCCGCACTTCTCTATCAGCAGCTTGTGGGTCCTGGAGCACACACGGACCAGCATCATCACCACCATCATCACCACCACCACCACTACCATCACCATCACCACCACCACCACCACCATCACCACTACCATCACCACCACCATCACCATCACAACCACCATTACCACCTAGGGGAGGCCCAGGACCGGTTCAGAAAAGCGTCTGCCTTTTGGCAGAAACTGGCTGAACACAGACCGGGTTACAGAAAACGCCGTCTGGTGTTGGGCCAATAAGTTTGAAGGACAACGCATTATCATAGCATTAATTGGCATGGTTTTGCCACAAGCATATGTAGCTGCCTGCAAACTGCAGCCTTTGCAAAAAGGTGTCCACTTCGTGTTTAAACATCTTAACACTGTTTTCTCATTGCCGGAAAGGGTAAAACCTTGTATTTTCTCCATTTCTTCTGGACATCGTTGTCTTTCAGCTCCTCGGCTTCGAAGTGTTTGGTAGAATTTGCAGGTAATACCAAGTATTACTTGACAGGGATCGCGACGTGAACGCTTCTACCTTGATCCCCAATTTATAATAATACAAAATGTATTAAGTAAGGAGAGAGGAAGGCGCGACTCACTTCCCGTCCTTGATGACCTTGACGCGCTTGTCGGGCTTCACCTCGACACCGTCGCGGTACCACTTCCCCTGGACGTCCTCCGACACCTCCAGGATGAACTCGGCGTTCTCCCCGGGCTTCAGGGTCACGTTCGACAGGTCCTGGAGGATGTGGATCTGTCGCTCTGTCGACGGAACGAGGGGGCGACAAGAATAATGATAAGTAATTAACTAATTTTACATTTATGACGCGTGGCACATATTCAGTCAATGTCGAAGATATTCATTCGACGAGAAAAGGCGTAGCGAGGAAAGCGCAGAGAGGCGGAGGAGGCAGCCAGGCGGTTTGCCGGCCCCATATTGCCACACACTGCTTCCTATATATTATGATGTTATCGGCCAACTGATTCATGAGTTGTTTATTTTCAAGTTGTGGGAGGAAACTGGAGAGCCCGGAAGGAAACCCACGCAGAACAGGGGGAGAACACACAAACTCCACACAGAAAGGCGCCCAAGGCAGGAATCGAACCGCCTCGGGCAAGAGCATTTACATACCTTTTCACGTGACCTAAACTCATAAAAAGAGCTAAACAAGTAAAACCCCGCTTTACCCTCTGGTCAAAGACGCTATATAATAATAATAATAATAGCATTTTATAGAGCGCCGTTCACCCGAGGGTCACAAAGCGCTGCACAACAACAGAAAAAAAAAAACAACTAATAAAAACCAAAGCAACAAAAAATTAATGATTAAGGCTTCTACGAATACACTGAAAGGTCGTGAAACTGGCAATCTTAAGAGCGGCAAAAATCTGCCAGCGTCCCCTAAGATGGCCGTCACTTCCTTAAAGACAAACATGGAGGGGAGACAGGGAGGGAGGGTGAGCGACAGGGGGAGACATAGGGACACAGAGAGAGACAGGAAGACAGAGAGACATACACGAGGGGAAAACAACGCCAATCTAAATTAAACAATAAACGTAAAATGCTATTATTATTATTATCCCCCGGCTCACCTTCGACGACGAGCTTGGCCTGCGACTCCCCGCCGTTGGCCGTGATGGTGTAGGTGCCGATGTCCTCGAGAGACGGCTCCGTGATGATCAGCGTGTGCTTCTTGCCCTCCTGCTTCAGGCGGTACTTGAACTTGAAGCGCTCGAACGAGATCTCCTGTCCGTCCTTCCTCCTGCGAGGGAAATAAAATAAAACGAGACTGTCAAATCCATGTTGTTTATGAGTTTAGGTCACGTGAAAAGTTACGCAAGTGTTGTGTATCCGTCGACGTGTCAAACTGTTACGCTGTTGCGTTTAAAAAAAAAATCTACGATGTTCGTTCAGTGGCGAAGGTGTTTGTTTGAAGAGAAAACGACGAAACCGCAGAAGGGGGGGAAGGGGAAGGCAACCATGTGGTTAGCCCGAGCCAACATTTGCCAGACACTGCCACCTATATCTTATGTTATCGGCAAACACCAACGTCTCAAATTAATACCCGGTGCGGTGTCTGTTAAACAACATCGCTACCGCGGAGACAAAGATGGCCGGACGCGGTGCTAACCGCCCACCCGCCCGCGTTGCCCTGCCGGCTTTCACGGGGCACTTGACCCTACAATCTGTCGAGGCTACCCGGGGGAGCTCTGTCTGCGTGTGGCTGGCGAGAAACAACACGGCTGCCCGTACCAGATGACCTGAGCGTCGTCCTCGGACACCTCGCACTCCAGCTCCACCCGCTCTCCCACCAGCACGTTCTTGTCCTCCAGCGCCTTCGTGATGGTTACGGGGGGCTCTGTGGGGGGGGGAGGGCAGAGGGGGGGTGGGGGGTAGGGCATCTCAGGGACTGGCATGGGAATCCCCCCTGCTGAAGACCTCCCTCCTGACTGAGAAGCACCGTGGATTCAGTGGAAGACACTCAACCGCCTGAGAACTAGAACGGGACGATCAAAAGCTGCTGCTTTGGTCAGATGGGGCTACAAGACCGGCCCAACCACCTGTGTGAATGTGGAGAAGCAGACCGTACTATGGATCACTGCCTTGTCTGCGCTCTACTACCCAAACTCTGCAGCTCAAAAAACCTGGCAGAGTTCAATAAAAATGCAAAGAACTGTGTCAAGAAATGGGAAACTGTCATATAACCATCACGCTTCAAAGAATCAAAAAGAATAAGACGGCTGAAGCTCCATTCAGGAATCCCAAAAAGAGCTTGCGAGCTCACGGATTATTTTTCTGCTGTAATAATAACACATCTATCTATCACAGCGGGCGGCCCCCGCTTTTATAGCTTTGGCTTTTATCCGGGGCAGCGTGACCTCGACTGACCTCTGACGAAGAGCTCAGTGCAGGACTTCTCGTCGCCGACCTCGATGGAGTAGGCCGCGTCGTCGTTCACGTTGCAGTTGCTGATCGTTAGGATGCGCTCCAGGCCCTTAGACTCCATGATGTATCTGACAGGGCAGAGTTGGGGGGGAGCGGTGGTGCAGCGGTTAACACTTGGTTAACACCTGTTAGGACCAGGCTATAATAATAATTTTACATTTATAACGCGTGGCACATATTCATTCACTGTCGAAGGTACTCATTCGACGAGAGAACGACTCGGAGGCGAAGCGAGGAAAGCGTAGAGAGGCGGAGGAGGCAGCCAGGCGGTGTTGCCGGCGCTATATTGCCACGCACCGCTTCCTATAATGAGTGGGGTTTTTTTAAGTTGCGGGAGGAAACCGGGGAACCTGGAGGAAACTCCACGCAGAACAGGGGGAGAACACACAAACTCCACACAGAAAAGCACCCGAGGTTGGGATTCGACCCCGGGAACCTTCTTGCTGTGAGGCGACAGCGCTACTCCAAAAAACCCCCCAAAAAATGTTGCTGCTTTTCTGTTCTCTGTCGTTATTGACATGCCGTTCTCTCCGCAGCGCTGTGCAGCGCTTTGTGACCCTCGGGTGAAAAGCGCTCAATAAATGCTATTATTATTGTTACTCACCGCTAGGCCACCTAACCGCTTCGCCGAATCGAGCGTGAAAAGCGCGGGACGTACTTGCCGCTGGGACGAATCTCCTTGCCGTTCTTGTACCACTTGAAGTCCGAGTTGGGGTCCTCCAGCTCCACCACCATGCGCACCTTGCCACCCTTGTCCACCTGGTACGTGGGTTCCAGCTTCTTCTTGAAAGCTGCCGGAGGAGGAGGGGGTTGGTGGTTGGGGGGAGGATGGGTGAGATGCGCGGGCCCGGAGGAGACATCGAGTCAGTTGTTGAGCTGAGTGGCATCGCCGGCTCGGGGGAGGGCCGAGGATGACGGTTGATGGTTTAGAACGGGCACGGCAATACGCGAGTGGGACGGGGGTGGAGGTCAGGGAGCAGGGCAGGGGGAAACCTCGCTCCTGGCAAGGAGGCCCGAGACTCGGCGAGGAGGCTGAGCTGGTTCGAGGAGTTTGAGAAACTGGGACTTGAGTTTACGCGTGTCAAGCGTCGAATTGGAGATCGGCGTGATGGTGGTGGTGGTGATGATGATGATGACGATGATGATGGTGGTGGAGGTGAAGATGGTGGTGATGATGACAGACATGGTGGTGGAGGTGACGACAGTGACGATGATTACGATAGCGGTGGAAGTGACAACGACGACGCTAATGGTGGAGGTGACGATGATGATAATGATGATAACA
This sequence comes from Geotria australis, assembly GCA_036362915.1. Taxonomy (NCBI): domain Eukaryota; kingdom Metazoa; phylum Chordata; class Hyperoartia; order Petromyzontiformes; family Geotriidae; genus Geotria; species Geotria australis. The sequence continues at coordinate 16,201,166 of JAZEWU010000003.1, read as the reverse complement.
ACGGAGGTGAAAATTATAATTAATGATATAATAGCGATTTATATAGCGCCTTTCACGACCAAAAAAAAACCAACTAATAAAAACCAAAGCAACAAAAATTAAATGATTAAGGCTGCTTTGAATACAATGAAAGGTCGTGAAACTGGCAATATTAAGAGCGGCAAAAATCTGCCAGCGTCCCCTAAGATGGCCGGTGGAGGTGATAATGATGATGACGACGATGATGGTTGAGGTGAAGATGACCATGGAGGTGACAATGACGCTGAATAAGACGATAGTGGAGGTGACGATGACCATGGTGACAACATTAGTGGTGGAGGTGACGACCATGATGACGATGGAGGTGGTGGACGCTCAAGTAATTTCCGGGTTGGGTACGGGACGTCAACAGGGGGGGTCACCCCAAAAAACGCCGACACTTCTTATTCAGTTTCCACCGTCAACGTCCGAGCAACGTCGGTTTGACATCCACCTAACGTTGGCCCAACGTTGCACCAATGTTCGCCGCAACATTCGTACAACGTTGGCCCGACGTCGCGTGTGGGTTAGTGGGACGGTGCCGGCTTGAGACTACGGGAGACTCTGACATGTCCCGAGCGCCGCGTCAACGTGCGTCTGTGTGGCTAAATTCAGGCGGGAGTTGAGTTCCTCAAAGTTCGCCCCAACGTCGCCCCAACGTCGTCCAAACGTCGCGCTAGCTTGCGACTAACAACCTCACGTGTGTGTGTGTGGTTTGTCCTCGAAATGACGGTGGGCAGGTGTATAACCTAGTGGCACTTTGGGCCAACGGGTCGAACCACAGAACACCCCAAAGCTTAGAAAGTGAACCGCGTACAAAGCAATGCTGACTTGTGGTTACCCGGATAAACATGGAACGTTGGTGCTACGTTGCTCCAACGTTGGTCCAACCACATGCTAACGTTGCTCCAACTTTGGTGCAACATTGAACCAACGTTGCCCAAACGTTGGTCCATGCTCACGCTAACGTTGGCGCAACGTTGCCATGTTTAATGGGTCGTAACCGTGTCTTTCCACACGTCGCTAGATAGAGCTTCCACAGGGTTGGTCCACGTTCATGTGACCCCCATTTCATTGTCGTTCCTAACAATTGTTTTGCTTTACGTCATTTAAAATAACCCTTACTTGTTCGTTTCAGAGAAATAAGGTTAATTCGTGTCTTTTTTTTCCCACTATTACATTTACATTACACACGCATTGGTACGTGTACAAAAATATTAAGTTTCAGGCAATTAAATGGGGGTGACAAAAAACATCTGGACCACCCTGGACAGTCATTTAAATGTTGAGCCTATGGGAGGATTTAACATTTAAGCCTATGGGAGGATTTAACACTTAAGTCTATGGGTTGTCATTCTCAACCAGTGCGTCGCGACCCATCAGTGGGTTGTGGGTGCCACCTAGTGGTCCGTGGAGAACAGAACCGATTGGGCCTTGAGGTGCAAAAGGTCGAAACCCCTGACCGATTACAATACGTAATGGGCCCAAAAATTGCTCACACATTTCCAAGCTTACGTAAACGTGTTATTCTTTAAATTTTAACGGCACACGGTGTTATTTACGAGTGCGTTGTTTTTGTCAACTCTGCCTATGGAACCCTTTCAACATAAGGGCAAAACATCGCCAGAAAAATCAATTTGTAACAACTGAAACTAGCGCCTTAACACAAACATTTAGAAAATCTGCATCGCCTGTAATTCCCTCAGAAGTCACTGGGTTCGGTCGCATTAGTGTATTTGCAATGGGGATCCCCTCAAAACAAGTCCCTCAATCTAGCGACAAACGTGAGTTGGCAACACCGCTCCACAAACCTCACACGCCAGTCCATTCAGTAGAGCCCTCTATGTAAACATGCCAACGTCGGCTCAACGTTAGTTTGGACGTTGTGCCGACGTTCGTTGTTTACCGGGGCTGTAACTGCAGTAGCATTGCGCCGCGCGGTTCAGAATCTGCTTCAGTTTCAGCTCTGTGTATGTCTTTAAGCGTTTTATTTAAATATTTTAGATTATTAAAATCACCACTGCTACTGTAATACAAGGTGGGATATGAATACCATTACGATTCTGCCTGTGAATAATGGCTTGGGTTGTGGATACTGCGTAATGGATAACGTACCTTCGTAAAATCACCCGTGTAGACAGCCATGGTATTTTGAGAACACGGTACTGTAATCAACACGATCTATACTGTACTCATTAACCTTCTCTGAGGGGAATTCGTCTGTGAGGATATCAATTACCTACTCGATATAACTGACCACCAATATACACCAACTAATATTCACTTTTAAGCGTTTATCTGTGTTAATATAAGTCGCATTGGATAAAGGCGTTCTCTAAACAACTAATAATTTTGTTGTAGTCGCCATTAACATTTTCCCTCCAATTTACTCATTTTCGCGCCAAAAAAAATGTTCCCGCCTGAATTTCGCTACAAAACGTCGGACGAACGTCTCTCAACGTTTCCATTGACCTGCAATCCCGCGCACCTATTCATCGCAGCCGTCGAGAGGAAACACGATAAGAAGTTTGTCTGACTTGGCAGGTAAAAAACATTCATAAACATGCAGCGAATTGGGCGGGGTGAGGGGAGGGGGTTGTCACGTCAATGTCGTGTGGGGCCGTCTGTCGATTCTTTCAAAAAACTAAAAAAAAGCTGAGAAAGAATTCTTTGACTGTCTTGCATATAACCAAAAAATGAGGGACGATGTATGTACGGTACATCAATTGGTTTTAAATTTGAGAAGAAAAAAAACCCGATTTTTTTTTTGGTTTGTTTTACGGAAAACATTGATTATATGCAGCGATGGCCGGATTCGTTTTTGAGTTCTCCACCTCGCTTGTTTGGACTGACCTTTGTGAACCTGTTGTGAGGAATAATCTACAACAAATCACCCGCTTAATCTCACTCTACGCCCCTCTACGCTCTCCCCACTCTCATCTCACTATTCACCACCACTTGGTTGTGTCAATGCAGGAATCCTGTAAAGAGCTCGCAAGCTCACTGGGTATTTTTCTGCTGTAATAAACATCCATCTATTCACACACTCCACCCCTGCACTCTTTCGTTACTCGGGTGTTTGGGCCCGATACTTGGGCTCCTCCTGCTCTGTCTCTGTCACCTCGTCCTCACCTCGTCTCTGTTTCCCCGTCACCTCGTCTCTGTCTCCCCGTTACCTCATTTTCACCTCGTCTCTGTCTTCCCGTCACCTCGTCCCCTAGCGTAACGCGGACTGACTGACGGACGGAGACAACTGTTAACTTTTTGATGTGAATTCAACGTGTCCTCTATCTCCGCTGGCGCCACCCCACTCCCTTCCCCCAGCTGTCTGCCTCTCTTCCTATCCCCGGCTCAGGACCTACCTATGTGTGGTATCTCTATAATAATACGAACGAAATAAAACGCCTTATCAGGTAATGCTCAAGGCACGGCTAGAAAAAAGTTGCAGTAAAAAACAAATCCTACCATAATTTAAATAGTAAAAAATTAAAATAAATTATATCTCCTTTCTCTACATCCGCTATTCTCAACCGGTGGGTCGCGACCCATCAGTGGGCCGTGAGCGCCACATAGTGGTCCGTGGAGACCCGAGTGGGTCAAGTGTGCCTTGAGGTGCAAAAGCTTGAGAACCTATGGTCTATAACCACGGGATCTCTCTCTGGATCAACATCAGAATATAATTCCTTCGCTGAACGCTTCCGCGAAAGTGAGGCGTGAACTCAAAAACAGAATGGTGGCTCTTTGATCATTCATAGAAAAGAGGAGAAGAAAAAAAACGGGCAACAAAAAATGATAACGATTGTATCTCTACCAAACCGCTCTTGTCGTCAGCAGCGAAGATATTCAGTAAAGAGACACACAGCACCGGACACAGGGGGGGAGAGAGAAAAAGTCACATCCCAAACTCGGCTCTCGGCAAAAAAAAAAAAAAATCCCAAAAAGTTTTTTAAAACATTGGTCCGGCGGACTTCGATTTTGGGGAGGGGGGAGCACGGGGAGAGAACGAGTCGGAGAAAAAAGTAATCGATCAAAATCGGGTGATTTTGATCGGCGTGCCCGCCCTTCCCGGCCACCCACCCCCGGTTGGCACCGGGGTTTGGGGCTGGGGGAGGGCTCACCCACCGGAGCGAAGCCTTTGCCCTAGACGGAACTCCGTTCAGTCGCGTCGGGAGCTCGTTGTGCGGAGCGGTGGTGTGTGTGTGTGAAGAATATGGCTCTGAGTGTGGTGATTTTTTTTTAGTGGTTGCGTTTCTGGGGAGGAGTGGAGTTTGAACATCGATAAAATCCTCCGTTCGATGCGATCGATCGATTATCCTCTGGACATATCGATCGATCGATCGAATGTCCGGGGCCGATGCCAGTGATCGATCGTCCGGTACATTCTCCGTGGTTGTTGTTGTGTTGTTTTGTAAAAAAAAAGATAGGGAGAGAAAGTGAGGGGGTAAAAAGTGATAAAAGGAGTTAAAAAAATATCCGGGCATCTCGCGAATGTTCCACGGCACGCTGGGGGTCAGAGGTCACAAGAGGTCAGAGCGAGGTCACGCGCGCCCGTCACGTGACGTCGTCGGCCGGCACGGCACGGATCCTGCAGTGGAAAAAAAAAACCGACAAACCTAGCGCCGCCTGGGCCATTGCAAGACTCTCGGCGATCGGTGCGTGTCTGAACGAGCTTAGCCGCCGCGAATCTTGATTCGTGTTCTAAAAGGTTCCAATTTTTTGCACCCTTCCGTCTTAACGTTATGTTTACCCTTAATATGGTTTAGTTTGTTTTCACTATCGCAATGCACAGCCTTAATCTTATATGGCTATTTGGAGAAAAAAAAAGTGCAATGCTATGTATTTTGTGACTATTTTATTTGAAAAATGTGTGCAATGGCTACGTGTAAATGTATTTTTTTGTTGGTTAATTTAAATTTTGTTTATTTATGAATCTTGTATGCAATTTAATTATCGTCAGCGATTCGCATGTTTGTTGTGACGCAGAAGTCCCGTAAAGAGCTAGCAAGCTCACTGGGTATTTTTCTGCTGTAATAAAAAAACATCTATCTATCTACATCAGTACATTGTTAAAAAAAACCACTCATTAATTATTTGGTCGATAACATCATAATATATAGGAAGCGGTGTGTGGCAATATGGCGCCGGCAACACCGCCTGGCTGCCTCCTCCGCCTCTCTGCGCTTTCCTCGCTACTCCTCAGAGTCGTTCTCTTGTCGAGTGAGTACCTTCGACAGTGAATTAATATGTGCGCGTTATAAATGTAAAATTATTATTATTATTATTGCTATCGTTGCTGTTACAGATGTCGAGGGCGTAAAGCATTAACGCCTGATGACTCTTCCAACGCGAGAGCGCTCGGTGACGCGAGCTCTGAAGAGCGACCGTCGCGAATCGAGCCGCATCGACAAACCGCACCTGGGCTCTTCTGCACCTCGCGCTTCATGCGCTTGAGGCGCCTCAGCAGGCCGCGCAGGTCGGTGATGCCGTACTGGAACGCGATCTTCTCGAACTCGGACGGCTTCGCGTTCTTCAGCAGCTCCCACACGTCCACGTCCGGCTCCTGCTGCTCGGGGCCCTTGGCCTTCCTGCGCCGACGGAAAGGGACGGGAGGTCGGTTGATCGGTCGGTCGGTTGATCGGTCGGTCGGTCGGTCAGTTGATCGGTCGGCCTTTCGCTCAACCGGTCAGTCACCCAATCAGTCGGTCACTTGCTCGGTCGCCCGATCGCTCAGGCAGCCGCTAACAAACTCGATCGATCGACCAGTCGGTTGACACGAGTTTACACAGGTGTTATTGGGTGACTGATTGGCTGAGTGAGTGAGTGAGTAGGTGAGTGGGTGGGTGAGTGAGTGAGTGAGTGAATAGGTGGGGGACTGAGTGGGTGACTTGCCACGGCTATCCCAAAGCAGTATCTCTTAAGAGCCATTCTGAGATTTACGGGTTGGTCCGGACCCCTGACACTGCCATTCCGAGCCCCCTGAGAGATGAGAGAGAAGGGGAGAGACACTTACCCTTTCTTCAGAAGGCCACTGAAATCCAGCTCCCCAGCATCCTCACCCCCACTTCTGCGATCGACAACACATCACGACTCGTGTCACATTCACAGGTCTCAGAGATGGGGATACAGGAAAAGCGCCTGGCTGCCTCCTCCGACTCTCTGCGCTTTCCTCGCTACGCCTCTGAGTGGTTCTCTCGTCGAATTAATACCTTCGGCATTGAATTAATTTGTGCCACGCGTTATAAATGTAAAATTATTGTTATTCAGAATCAAAGTTTGGAGACCAGGCTCCAGAATGAGAGTTTAGAGACTCAGTGAGGACCGGGGATCAAAGTCTGGAGACTTGGAGAGACCAGGTTCCAGAATCAGAGTTTACAGACTCAGGATCATAGTCTGGAGACTCTTGGAGACCGGCTTCCAAGAGTCGTGAGTCGAGAAGCTAGGCCGCAGCAGACAGGGTTCAGGAGCCGTGCGCGGGTCGCGGGTTTCACTCACGATCTCCTGAACGCAGCTCTCAGATCCACGGCGGACTCGGCGGGAGCTGAAAACACACGGAAAACAATAATAATAATAACGTTAAATGTATAACGCTGCTGCGTGGCACGTATTCATTCAACGTCGAAGGGTATTCATTCGACGAGAGGAACGACTCGGAGGCGTAGCGAGGAACGCGCAGAGTGGCGGAGGAGGCAGCCAGGCGTATTGCCACACTGCTTCCTATATCTAACATCGAGACAGATTAACAGCCGCGCGTTCCACCGCCCGCCTCACCTTCCACGGTGAGGTCGAAGTAGGCCGTGTCGGCCTTGTCACGGACGGACACCTCGCAACGGTAGCTCCCGGCGTAGCTCTCCTTCGCCTTGATGATTCTCATCTCGTACGTGTAGATCTGCACGCGCGCCGACGGCAGGCAGCGGAGGTGTTGGGGCGGGCCGCGGTCGGCGGTGTTTGGTGCGCGGTGAGTCGCGTTTGGTCGAGAGCGGTTTTTTTGGAGCGGTGTTTTGGTCTCAAGAGAGGGGGCTTGGTTTAGGGTTGTGTTTTGGTCTAGAGCGGTGGATGGGTCTAGAGTGGGGTTCTGGTCCGGAGTGAGTGGTGTTTGGAGGGGGTGTTTTGGTCTCGAGAGGGGGTCTTGGTTTAATAATAATAATAGCATTTTATAGAGCGCCTTTCACCCGAGGGTCACAAAGCGCTGCACAAGGGCCGCGTAGAGAACGGCATGTCAATAACGAAAAGAAAAAAACAAGCAATACAAACTAAAGGAACAAAAAAATAATGATTAAGGCTGCTTCGAATATACTGAAAGGTCGTGAAACTGGCAATCTTAAGAGCGGCAAAAATCTGCCGGCGTCCCCTAAGATGGCCGACACTTGTGGCAGAATTGACGAAATAAATTTGAACTGAATTGAACTGAGTTCGCTCTAGAGTGCGAGTTTTCTTAGCAATAGGTGCGCGTCTCACCTTGGTGTTGCGGTCGTAGTTCTCCTTGAACTGCAGGTGTTTCCCGGCCTTGCTGGCCAGGTCCAGCCACTTCCCCTGCGCCGCCGACCACGACACACCGTCACGAGCGTCGAAACCCGCGCAACGCTCCGCCACCGGTGTCTCAACTCTACCGTCGGGGAGGCTCGGTGGTGGTGGCGTGGTGAGTAACAATAATAATTGTACATTTATAACGCGCACATATTCATTCACTGTCGAAGGCACTCATACGACGAGAGAACGACTCGGAGGCATAGCGAGGAAAGCGCAGAGAGGCGGAGGAGGCAGCCAGGCGGTTTTGCCGGCGCCATATTGCCACCCACTGCTTCCTATATAATAATAATGATATGAATTTATATAGCGCCTTTCACCCGAGGGTCACAAAGCGCTGCACAAGGACCGCGAAGAGGACGGCATGTCACAAACGAAAGAAAAAAACAATAAAACCCAAAGCAACAATAAATAAATGATTAAGGCTGCTTCGAATATACTGAAAGGTCGTGAAACTGGCCATCTTAAGAGGGGCAAAAATCTGCCACCCGGTGCCCTGAGATGTTGTAACTTGCTTCCCCCTTGGCCCCCACTTGCCCCCTCTCCCCCCTTGCACCCCTCGCCTCGTTTAAGAACCGACCTTGAACCATTTGACGACCGGCTTCTTCCCGACCCCTTCTCCGGACACCTTGGCCACGAACAGCGTGTCAGCTCCTGTGACGGAAGCCAAGTGAGCGGGTCAGTGGCTGGCCGGGTGAGACTGTAGGGGCCCTACAGTATGATAAGGTCTATACGGGGGATCTTTGGGTGGGTGAGAGAGTGAGTGAGTGGCTGGGTGAGAGAGTGAATGGATGAGTGTTATGAACGGAGCATTGCACCCGGCACCGTTGGCTCGAATCCAGGTGAGGTGTGCGGGGGTGAGGCGAGGCTTACCCACGGCCACGCTGCCGGTCTTGGGCACCTCGAGGAAGATCCCCGTGCTGGGCTTGTTCTCCTCCACCGGCGGTCCGGACGTGGGCTCCGTCATGTCTTCACGGACAAACACACGACACCACAGGTCAGTCGGTCAGTTCTCTCATAGCTTCACACACACGTCAGTCATTTCCAAAGTAGCTTCACCAACA
>JAZEWU010000003.1:16015922-16036621 GCA_036362915.1 Geotria australis | reverse complement strand
CACAGTGTTAGAGATAGGAGTCACAGTGTTAGAGATAGGTGTCACAGTGTTAGAGATAGGTGTCACAGTGTTAGAGACAGGAGGCACAACGTTCGAGGCAGCAGCCAGTGTTGCATAGCCGGAATCCCGCAACCAGAGCTTGCAAGCTCACTGGGTATTTTCTGCTGGAATAACAAACATCTATCTATCTATCTCTAACACCAGTGACAGTTACGCGACCCGGCCTTGGGCCTCCTCTAGGTCGACTCAGCCTCAATGTAGACTTCCCCGTGCAATGTGCGAACATTGCCACTGCTCTGCCGGCCTTCGTATTTACTTCTAGCTAACAGCGCCGTGTTCCAGGCGATCCAGAGATGTTTATCTTCGCATGTGTGGTGGCTGCGTTACTACAGTCCCCTCTCCGGGCCTCCTTCCTCTTCTGTCCTCTGGCTGAACAACAAGAACAGTACTCATGCTGGGAGGATTGTCGGAGATGGGAGTCGGAGTGTTTGTTGTTTGTTGGAGATTGTGAGTGGCAGTGTTTGTCAGAGATGGGAGTCGCAGTGTTTGTTAGAGGCGGTATCGCGGTTTCTGTGGGAGAGACGGAGATCGCTCCGTGGCACAGTTATCCCGAAAAAACAACCACCATGAATCTATCCGTGAAAACCCACATCTATCTGCTCGCGCACAGCATCCGTGCCAAGTATCGCGACTGTTTGCATGGGGGTCCCGCCAGGGTTTCTGCTTTGTGACGGTGGTAACGATGTTGGTCCCGTGTGCGATCCCAATTGGGGGTCATTTCCAGACGAACGCTCGCTGACGGAATGCTGGGCAAACATCACCGCGACCCTGTACAGCATTCATCCATCCACCGTCAGAAACCGCTTAATCCTGTACAGGGTCGCGGTGAGCCGGAGCCTATCCCGACAGACCCAGGGCGCAAGGCAGGGCTATACCCCAGGATGGGACGCCAGTCCACCACAGGGCACCGGGGGGCAATTTAGTCCGCAGGCCAATTAACCTATGCAGCACCAGCGTGTCTTTGGACTGTGGGAGGAAACCGGAGTGCCCGGTGGCGAAAACCCACGCGGACACGGGGCGAGAACGTGCAAACTCCACACAGAAAGGCACCCGAGCCGAGATTCGAACCCGGGGGCTTGCTGCTGTGAGGCGGCAGCGCTACTCACCGCTACGCCGCCGTACAGCTGCGGTGTACGGTGGCGTCCAAATTTTCCACATATGCCATGTTATATTTTCTGACTTTGAGAGGCGTGGCAAAAAAAAACCCTGATACAACGAAGTGCGCCGTGAAACCGAGAAACTTTAGAAACCGCTACTGTACAGGATTAAGCGGTTTCTGACGACGGATGGACGGACCTCACGCGGTGGCGACTCGCCGGCGTTGGAGTTTGGCGCACGGTCACTCCCCGGCACGCCGCGTCGGTTCGCTCCGGGCCTGTCCGGTTTCCTCCTTTGCCGCCGGAAAGATGCTGATATGACGTGGCTGAGACGGTCAGAACGTGGCAAACTCCGCACAGAAAGGCCCGCCCCGAGCCGAGATTCGAACCCGGGACTTTGTTGGCTGTGAGGCGGCAGCGCTACCCCGCGCTGCGCCACCGCAGTGCCGCCCATTGAATGGAATATGTGCGTGTTAGAAATGTAAACATTTTATTAGAGGCAGGAGCCGGCAACGCCGGTCGCGTATACAGTGCGCCCTCCCCCTTGCGCATTTAAACAGTGAACCAGCTGTTTACAGGAGACGGGTGTCGACGGGAGACGCCGTCTATACGGGGGAAAGAACCGTGAATCTCTTGGCGTCAATCTCGCGGCCCATGACCAGGCGTGGAATTGTCTTGACCTTTCACTGCGGTTTAGTGAAGTGTGTGTGTTTGTCACGGTGGCTCGATGTGTGATGAGAATCCACTCCCAAGAGCTGCTCTTTCGGGATAATAATAATAATGTTACATTTATGACGCGTGGCACATATTCATTCAATGGCGAAGGTACTCATTCGACGAGAGAACGACTCAGAGGCGTAGCGAGGAAAGCGCAGAGAGGCGGAGGAGGCAGCCAGGCGGTTGTGCCGGCGCCATATCGCCACTAGACACTGCTTCCTATGTATTATGATGTTATCGGCCAACTAATTAATGAGTGTTTTTTTAGGTTGTGGGAGGAAACCAGAGAACCTGGAGGAAACCCACGCAGAACAGGGGGAGAACACACACACTCCACACAGAAAGGCGCCCAAGGCGGGAATCGAACCGCCTCGGGCAAGACCAAGCTTTCTGTGAGGCGCGGATGTTACCACTGCTATGCCACCCTGCCGTGTCACTGAGCGTTCCTCCTGCCTCCTTCGTGGAACATAAACAGCACTTGCCTCTTGACAACCTCTTTCACGGTTGTGCGGCGGAAATTTGTGGTGTTTGTGTACTGTATAGCGAGCGGTTGGGCTGACTGTCCTCACACACTGGTTCTGACAAACAGGGTTTTCTCACAGTGACAGAGTGCTGCCTGTCACCATCAACACACTAAACTGGCCCCACCAGTTCGCTAACCGCCTCCGTGGAACAGCCTATTAACATGAATTCGTGATCTATTTTAATATATGTTTAAGATTTTAAAAATAGTTTTATAATGGTTGTGTACGGGCACGGAAATTGGAAGAAAAACACTTCGCTGTGGGAAGGCAGCCACGCGGTTAGCCGGCGCCAACATTTCACACACTGCTTCTTATGTGTCTCTACGCATCTCATAGACACCGGCCAATTAACCTATGCAGCAGCGTGTCTTTGGACTGTGGGAGGAAACCGGACTGCCCGGCGAAAACCCACACGGACACGGGTGGAGAACATGCAAACTCCGCACAGAAACGCACCCGAGCCGAGATTCGAACCCGGGTCCGTCTTGCTGTGAGACGGCAGCCCTACTCAACGCTACGCCACCGTGCCGCCCATAAATCGTTATATCAAATTGTGATTGGGTTGGCTATTAACCGGGGCGGCCCCGTGGGGTTCGAACCGCGCACCTCGACAACAACACGCGGCGGAGACGCGACGCCGGGAGCCAATCGGGGAGGCGGAACGCGCCACTGTACGCGCCACTGTACGCCCCACGTGTTCCCCCTCGGGGTGGGAACACACAGACAGAGACACGACACACACACAGACAAAGTTCCCCCATATAGCCTTAAGAGACCGGAGGGTCAAGTGCTGGGTGGCGTTGTGGTAACAGCTGTGCCTCACAGAGAGAAGGTCCTGCCCGAGGCGGATCGATTCCCGCCTCGGGCGCCTTTCTGCGTGGACTTTGTGCGTTCTTGCACGCGGGTTTCCTCCGGGCTCTCCCGTTTCCTGGCACAACAAAACAAAACCCCACAGATTAATTGGCCGGTTACATCATAATATGTGGGACGCGGTGTGTGGGAAAAATGTTGGCGCCAGCTAACTGCGTGACTCCCGTCCGTCCCTCCTCCCCCGCTACGACTCGGAGTCGTTCTCTCCTCGAATGAGCACATTCGACATCGAATGAACGTGTGCCACGCGTTGTAAATCGTGCGCGTTATTATTGAGTGCTATTAGCGGGCTGCTATGGAGACTGGCACGGCACACGAGGGGGTGGGTGGCCAGCACCACGCCCGTCGGTCTCGGTGATGTGAGCCTCGAGTGTGGTATGTGGATGTCTGGTTGTTTGCGTCGGAAGGAATGTAACACTCACTGCTTCCCGTTGTTAAGTACGTTTTCGCTTCCTGGATTTTGCCCCTTAATGTTTGGGCAGTGTTTCGATAAAACGTCAAGTGTGGCTGATATTAAATGTAAAAAATAATAACACCAGTTCCGTTGCACAATGCGCCGTTAAGCTTGTCGAACGATAGAGAGGCGGGGGGCAGTGCAGCCCTGTGGTTAGCCGGTGCCAACATTCGCGAGACACCGAGTCTGGTTTATACAAGTGTTCGCCGCTGTGATTATTCGTGAAGGGGAATGCAACCCGGGTCACTGGGTTCGTAGTGCAGCGCGCCAATGCTGCACACACACGATGAGGGTGGTGTGTGCCAGGTTGTTGGCTCTCTTCATACCTGCACCTTTTTGGGAGCATTCGTTCCTTCCTCTGGCACCTTTTGGGAAGCATTCGTTCCTTCCTCCTGGCTTGGATTGTTGGAGTGGGTTATCGGTGCCGTGCCGAGATGTTGGCTCTCTCTCTCTCTTCTGATCTGTGTCTGCTAGGGGACATTTGTTCCCTCCTTGCTTGTTGTAGAATTATTATTAGTTTCCCTGTTGCATTTTCTTTTGTCCTTTGTCTTATAATTCGTTGCTGCCGCTTGACTCTCCGTTTTCTGTCTCCCCGTTGTTGTTGTGCCGTTCTCTCCACAGCTCGGGAAAAAAAAAAAACCCCAAAAAAATTGTTGCTGATTTTCCGTGCTCTGTCGTTGTTGACATGTCGTTCTCTCTGCATCTTTGTGCAGCGCTTTGTGACCCTCGGGTGAAAGGCGCTATATAAATGCTATTATTATTATTACGTGTGTGCACCCCCTCGTGTGCCGTGTCGACCTTCATAGCTGCTACTCGCTAACGGCACTTGCCCCTACAGTCTGTTAAGGCTATACCGGGGATCTTTGTCTTTGATCTTTGTGTGTGCAAGTTCTCCCCCCCTCTCTGCGGCATTCGAATTGATACCTCTGACATGTGAATCTGTTTGAGTTGTGTGTGTGTGTGCCATGTCTACATTCATAGGTGCTGCTCGCTAACGGCACTTGACCCTACAGTCTGTTTAGGCTACACGGGGGATCTTTGTCTTTGTAGAGGTGCTGCTCACTATCGGCCACTGTCAGCTCAACAGACCTTGCCAGAGTTCCATAAAATTGCGAAGAACTGTGTGAAGAAATGGGAAACTGTCGTATAACCATCACGCTTCGAAGAATCGAAAAGAAGACGACTATCGGCACTTGACCCTACAGTCTGTTAAGGCTATACGGGGGTCTTTGTCTTGTGTGTGTGGTGTATGCCCCCCACCGCGGAGGTGTGCAGCCGGCGCAGAGTGACGCTGACATGTGCCGCTCCGAGAATAGCCGAGAATTGCGACCACACACACACACAGCAGCAGCAACAGCAATACATGCAGGCACCGTGTCACACAGCGAGCGTACAGCAAATACATTGTGCATGATGAAACCTAGGGGCGGCACTGTGGCGCAGTGAGTGACGCTGGGTTTTCGCCGGGCACTCCGGTTTCCTCCCACATTCCAAAGACACGCTGCCGCATCGGTTAATCCGCCTGCGACTAAATTGCCCACGGTGCCGCGTGATGGACTGGCGTCCCAGCCTGGGGTATAGCCCTGCCTTGCGCCCAGTGTCTGCCGGTACAGGCTCCGGCTCACCGCAACCCTGTACAGGATTAAGCGGTTTGTGACAATGAGATGAGATGAATTATGCCACCCTTGTCCCGTCAGGCGGGGAGAACGGGAGCCGCCGGCGCTCGGATGCGAGCGAGGAAGAGTTCACGACCCCCGAGCACGACCCCATCATGCCGTCCAGCAACCCGCTCACCACGCGGGTGAGCCGACACTCACAACCCCCGCTCACCGCCACTCACCAACACTCACCGTCGTCACTCACCACCACAGCACTCCTCCGGGCACGCGGGCCTGTGGGCCTCAATAGACCTTGCGGGCCGCATTGGGTGCCTGTGCCGCATTGGGTGCCTGTGCCGCATCGGTGCCGTGGGTTCTGTTAGGGCCTGGGGTCACGGGCCTCATCAGGCCCGTGGGCCACAGGTCGTCTATCCGCCGCCGCCGCCGCCGCCGCCGCGCGAGAGCGTGGACTGGATCAGGTGGAGCGGCGCACGGCGCCAAGAAGGCCCTGGGTTCGACTCCCGGCTCGGGCGCCGCGTTCGCGCGTTCTCTCCGTGTCCGCGTGAGTTTGCGCCGGGTTCTCCCGTTTTTCTCCACCCGCCAGATAACAAAAAAAAGTAATTAACTAATTGGCCGATAACATCAAAATATATATGTATGACGTAATGTCTGGCGAATGTTGGCACTGGCTAACCGCAAGGCTGCCTTCCAGCCCCTTCCCGCCCCCCGCTCCCCCCCGCCGCCTCTCTGCGGTATTCGAATTAATACCACTGACAATGTTACTGATGTATGTTTTCACGGCTCGATGCACGATGGTCCAATAGCTCAATCCAAAAGAACAGCCTTTGAAAGGGAACCATCATCACCTTCGGCACTAAACGACTACTGTGCCACTCGTTGTAAATCGCAACGTTAAATCATTCAAACGATTACCCTGATTAATATAACGTGGCGGGTTAGCGCTAATCCGCGGTTTTGACGCAAATGCCCGATTCCGCGCTCCGCCGCCCGCCGCTCTGTGCGCGATTCGCGGCCGAAATCCACCGTAATCCAGCGACAATTGTGCATCCGAACAAGAGGCAAAGCTCCCCCGTGTAGCCTTAGCAGGCTGTCGGGGCAAGTGCTGTTAGCGAGTAGGGCCTACGAAGGCCGGCACGTCACGCGAGGGGGTGGGTAGCCAGCACCACGCCCGGCTGACACCTGGATTTAAACACAGGATTCCCAGCGGTGTTAGCTCAGCGGCTGTGACCTCTGTGACTTCTGCGACAAGAGGCTATGATGTTGATATTTAATAATACAGGCAGTCTCTAACTTACTAACGTCCCACTAATGACCGCTCGTACTTAAGAACGCGCTCCCTTAAGATATTATTAATTTCAGTATACGGTGTACTGCATGGGGGTTTGCAGTAAATCATTATGTACCATGTTCCGTCTTTGTTTCGTAAACTATACATATCTACAACGGTGCAAATAATGTCAGAATCCTGAAGGCAGATGTTTATAATTATAGCAGAAAATACTCAATGAGCTTGAGAGCTCTGGATTCGGGATTCCTGCGATCTGAAACTGGCTTCCGTCTCTAACGCTGGTCCCCGTCTCTAACACTGGCTCTCGTCTGTAACACTGGCTCGTGTCTCTAACGCCGACTCTTGTCTCGAACGCCGACTCTTGTCTCTAACGCCGACTCTTGTCTCTAACGCCGACTCGCGTCTCTAACGCTGGTCCCCGTCTCTAACACTGGCTCGTGTCTCTAACACTGGCTCCTGTCTCTTACACTGCCTGAGGCTGTTGGACTCCCACTTCGGGTGCCTTTCTGCGTCGAGTTTGCGTGTTCTCTCCCCCCTGTTCTGCGTGGGTTTCCTTCAGGTTCTCCGGTTTCCACGAATAAATTGGCCGATATTATCGGCCAATTAATTAGTGGCTCCGATCTCTAGCACTCGCTTCCGATCGATCGACTTCCTGAACCTGCGATTTGTGATGCGAACCACCGGCGTGAATATTCGCGCGAACGCAGCGCGAGCGTTTGTCACGGCGGCGTCACGCCGCAGCGGACACGCGGCGGCAGCCCGTGTCGACGCGTGTCCGACACCCGGACTCTAGAGACAGTCGGAGGTTCGTACGGGAGACGGAACGGGTAGTCGGCGTGCGATCGGCGAGGGCGGGGACAGAGTGCCGGGCCCGGCTTGGCACCCCACGCGAGCGGGCGTGGGACCAACAACAACTCGACGTTGGCATTTACGTAAACCTCGGCGGTCGACGGAACGGCGCGCGTGGGTCGCGGACACGGCACAAGCGCTGGACGGGCGCCAGCCGCTCCGCGGGAAGCGGCGCTCGCTGCCGCGCCGAGAGCGGGCGGCCTCTCTGGCGTGGAGTGCGTGCGCGTGTTGTGTGTGGCTCCGCGCGTGGCTCCGCGCGTGCGTGTGGCGCGCGTGTGCGCGCCGTCGCGAGGCCGAGCCGGCACTAACGGCGCGTGTGTTTTCCGTTGTGCCGCCCGCAGCTCCTAACGGAAACGTGCGGCAGCGGCCACGGCCATCGTGTCCCCACGGTAGGGCTCCGTGTGCCACTCGAACCCGGCTCTCTCTCTCTGCGCGTCGCTCAGATCTTCCCGTGCCGTCGGTCTGTCGCTCGGAACCACCCTCCCCGTCTAAGGTCTATCGAATCCGCCGTTGCGTCGCTCTGAGATAACCGTGTCCCTTAGGCCTGTGTCACTTAACACCCCCCTTGTGTGTCGCTGAGAGCCGAGTGTGACGCTAACGTTCCGTCGTCTCTGTCACTGAAACAACGTGGATTTTTGTCGCTTCGCTCGGAACTTCTTTTCGACGTGTCGCTCAGAAACTAACGCTCTGCGTCTCGCTAAACTTGCCGCGTGTCGGTCAAGACTGCCCGCGTGTCACGAGCGTGTGTCACGAACCCCGCGTGTGTTCGTCAAATCCAGGGATTGTGCTGCCGTGTGTCACTAATGGTCTTAACCGTAGACAGGATAGATGGTTGTTATCGCAGCAGAAAAATACCCTTGTGACACAACAAACATGAGAATTGTCAAAAATAATTAAAAATAAATAAAAATATAAAAATAACAAATTAATTAAACAAAAAAAACCACTTAAACACAGCATTGCACATAATTGATCAACTATACAAATACAGTTATGCATTGCGATCTGAAAAACTAAAACATATTATAGGTAGGAGAGCACACCAGGCAATTGGAGGGGGCCCCCATGGCAGGGGTGGGGCAAATGTCCGGCCGTTTGTCCGAGCGACTTTCAGCACAGACAATTTCGCAATCGTTTCACAATCTGTCACGTACACACGAATGCTTGTTTCCCGGCCCGACGCTCCGTTAGAATACACGTGTTAAAGATGAGAGCCGCAGGCCGTGTGGACTGCAGTCCGTTATTGCGACATCCATCCGTAGGGAGGGGAGTCGGTGATTTTAATCGGTGTGGCGTCGCTGGGGGTCATCGTTGAATTTTATCTGGGGCCACAGAATTGCTCAGGTCGGCCCGGCCCGTGTGCAAAGCGCTCCGGTGCCCTGTGCCGTTCCGCGGAGAACGAGCGCGTTCCTCATCGCGACCCCGTCCCCTCGTGACTCCGCGTACGCCATGAAACTACGACAACAAAAATACCGACCGAACAGAACCGATTATACCGATGTGGAACCGATTACGGCCTATTTTTACGCGGCACAAATAGAAGATGTTCGCTTCCCCAGCGCGATGGTCGCTCTTTAACGCCATCAGAAGAGTGACTTGCTACGGCCGCACCCGTTACGTTCCTTCAGGGCGGGAATGGTGATCCGATCTGCGACCCCCAGGAACAAGTTCACAGGTTTGTTGAGCATTTCTGTGAAGTCCTGGGGGAGGGGAACCCCCTCAGTCCTGATAACACCATGGGGCAACGTGGGGGTGACCCTGCTGGGGCTATGGTGCCTCAAAGGTTGAAGTAGCCACCCCCTGCGAGTGGCTGGCCGAAGTCCAATCTGTAGAGGAAGTACGTAAGGCGATCCAGAGCCTGCGACCAGGAAAACCGCCGGGCAGAGATGACCTCCCAAGCGAAATGCCGAGGGAGCGTGGCGTTTGTTTGCAGACTGCCACTAGGGAGACAAAGGCGGCCGGGCGCGGTGCTGGTCACCCACCCCCTCTCTGTGTGCCGTGTCGACCTGCATAGGTGCTAGTGTCTAACGGCACTTGACCCTACAGTCTGCCAAGGCTACACGGGGGACCTTTGTCTTTGTGAGCGAGTGTGTTCGTGAGCGGCTGGCCGGACTGACTAAGTGCTCCGAGCCCTGCCTCTCCCGCGGCGGTGACGCGAGGCGAGACATTGAATCCCGCGTCCCGCCTCGGGCCGCGTCGGCTCGTCAAGAAAACGAGAGCTGGAGGGAGAGAGCGTGGGAGAGCAGGGGGAGAGAGTGGGAGCGGGAGGGAGGAAGAGGGAGGGAGATAGAGAGAGAGAGCCCAGGAGAGCAGGAGAGAGAGCGGGAGCGCGTAACGATGGAGCGGCTGATCGAGGTACGGTGGTGATGACGGGCGGTTTGACGGAAACTGCCTTCGTGGCGGAGAGGGAGAGGGGAGGGAGCGTGAGATGGGCGATGGGGAGCGATGGAGCGGCTGCTGATCGAGGTAGGGTGGAGACGGGCGGCTGCGTGACGCGACCGCCTGCCCGCCTGCGGAGCGTTGTGAGCGACGATGAATCTCCTCTCTCGGAGAATCGGAAAATTCCTGCTGTCGTGCATCCTCCCATCCCCCGTGCGAGTCTGTGGGTCTCTGTGTGAATCTGTGGCTCTCTGTTTTGGTTTGTGGGTCTCTGTAGGTTTGTGGGTCTTTGTGCGTCTCTGTGTGAGTGTGGTTCTCTATAACCGCACCACTATTCGCATACTAATTCAATCCGCAACGTTATCACGTTTACACTCTCTCGTAACGAAGTACTAAACAGTTTACGTCGCGCGAGTGGCGTGAGCGCTGTGGCTGCGAGGGAAGCGGAGGAGCAGCGCATTCTCTCACCGGCGTCACGTAACCATGATCCCCTCGTCAATAATGCATCAACAAATGCATCGCTACGGCACCCACTCGGAGGCGTGGCGAGGAAGGCGCAGAGAGGCGGAGGAGGAGGCAGCCAGGCGGTTTGCCGGCGCCAACATTGCCACTAGACACCGCTTCCTATATATTATGACATTATCGGCCAATTAATTAACGAGAGTTGTGGGAGGAAACCAGAGAACCCGGAGGAAACCCACGCGGAACAGGGGGAGAGGATAAGACACAAACCCCACGCAGAAAGGCGCCCGAGGTGGGAATCGAACCGCCGGCCTTCATAGGTGCTGCTCGCAAATGGCACTCGAGGCCTATAAGGGGGATCGTTGTCTTTGTGACTGTGGTGGTGACGATTTTGACGATTGCGACGATGATCACGATGTTCACTACGGCAGCGACGTTGGTGATGGTGATGACAGTGATGACGATTTTCACTATGGCGACGATGGTGTTGACGGTGTTGACGCCGGTGTGCCGGTGTGTGGCGCAGAGCGACTCCCAGCGCACCGAGACGATGTACTTTGACGACGGGCAGCGCAAGATCGACTACGTGCTCGCTTACGAACACTACGTGGGCAAGGAGGCCGAGAAGAAACTGGTGAGCGGGTGGCGGGGGCGGGAGCGCTAGGGCGGGCAAACTGGTAACATCCAAGCCATTCATCCATCCATTTTCTAAACCGCTTGTCCTGGTGAGGGTCGCGGTGGCAGCTGTCCAAGGAGAGTGGACCAGACGTCCCTTTCCTCAGCAACAGATTCCAGCTCTTTCTGGGGGGGGGATTCCCAGGCGTTCCCAGGATGTAATCCCTCCGAACATCCGAGCCTCCTCACAGATAGAAAGTCCTGCCCGAGGCGGTTCGATGACCATATCGAACGCCGGCTTGAACCCACGTCCACACCCGACGTGAGTCATCGGCGGCAGAGGAGGGGGAATGAGGATGCATCGTCACTGAAAGCCAAGCCAAGTGTGTTGCGGGATGTGAAGAATGTTTTCATTGTGTGTGCATGCGCGGTCGGAGAGAGGACGGGACGTCACTGGCGTGGGGGTTTCAGGAAGCCGACGTGGGAGGAGAGAGGCGCAACGCTCGATGACGCCGCTGTCCTTAAATAGCAGCCCTTGACAGGATAGATGGTTTGTAACGATGCGGGTTTTCATGTTTAGTGTTCCAGCAAAAAATGCCGCGTGAGCTTGCAAGCTCGGGAAGCGGGCTCCCTGCGATACAACACTGCCTCCTGCCTCTAACACTGGCTCCTGCCTCTAACGCTGGCTGCCGAGGGAGAACGCTCGGTGACCTGGCTATCCCGAAAGAGCAGCTATGGGGAGCGGTGCTCAGACGGGGGCGATGTTACACTCAAGCTGTGTTTAGAATCATCTCTGCTGCCGCCTGGCTTCCGGACAGGAAGCCTCCCACCCACGCTTCCGACCCCGCGACCCCACCCACATCCGTGTGTCACGCTGTGCGTGTGCGTGTGTCTTTAGCTGTGTGCGTGTGTGTTTAGCTGTGTGCGTGTGTTTAGCTGTGTGCGTGTGTTTAGCTGTGTGTGTGTGTGGTTAGCTGTGTGTGTGTGTGGTTAGCTGTGTGCGTGTGTGTGTGGTTAGCTGTGTGCGTGTGTGTGTGGTTAGCTGTGTGTGTGTGTGTGGTTAGCTGTGTGTGTGTGTGTGGTTAGCTGTGTGCGTGGGTGATTAGCTGTGGGGACGCCACTCCGGATAACCCGCGGTAAACACCACCAGGAGCGAGAGGGGGACATACAAAATACAAATCCCCGTCTAGCCTTAACAGACTGTAGGGTCAAGTGCCGTTAGCGAGTAGCGCCTATGAAGGCCGGCACGGCACACGAGGGGGTGCGTGACCAACACTAAGCCCGGCCGCCTTTGTCTCCCTAGTGCCATTGTTTCCGCACAGTGCTAGATACTCATATGAGGCCGAGTCGACAGAGGGGAGGCCCAGGACCAGTTCAGAAAATCGTCACTGGTGTTGGTGGCCGTGAGCGGGATTCGAACTCGGGTCATAGCCAGATTTGTAGCCCAGCGCGCTAACCACTGAGCTACCCCACCCCCCCATCTGTCCCTCTCTCCGCTTCTCATCCAGGATCGACGCAAAACCTTTGAGATCAACCTGGAGAAGAAGTACGGCCTGAACCTGGAGACTGTGGACAAGAGTGTACGTGAGCCCTTCAGATTCGGCGCGCTCCCTCCTCGGTCATCGCGCGTGTTGAGCGTTAATAACACGGCGTCGCGTCGCTTAGAGAGAGAAGGCGACGCGGAGAGAGGCGGAGGATGGCTCGGAGAGAGTGAGAGACCCGTAGACTCGTACAGAGACCCATAGACTCGTACAGAGACCCGTAGACTCGCACAGAAACCCACACTCAAAGAGAAGCTTAGCCTCGCACAGAGACCCACAGATTCACAGCAAGACCCACAGGTTGACACAGATCTCCTAATCTCACTCTACGCCACTGGGGATCAAGGTAGAAGCGTTCACGTCGCGATCCCCGTCAAGTAAGTACTCGGTATTACCTGCAAATTCTACCAAACACTTCGAAGCCGAGGAGCTGAAAGACAACGATGTCCAGAAGCTCAACAGATGCCAGAAGCCCCTCAGTCCGGAGCAAGAAGAGGCCAATGCCCGCCGTCTTTAAGGCCACCACTGATTATTATATCTCTAAATGTTGAAGGGCTGTCTGCGACTAAAGAAGAACTTGTTGCAACGGGAAACTGTCGTATAACCGTCACGCTTCGAAGAATCGAATCGACTCTTCGCCGCTCGGCCGCCGGACCTGAAGGAGGCCTCACCCGCCCCCCTCCTCCTTCCTCAATGACACCGGGGAACCACTTCTGCCGGCGCCATCGAGCGTTTCCACGACCACAAGTGTCGCCGCGGCGCACCGCACGGCTGCGACGGCGAGACCGCGAGTCGCCGCGTTTGCGGAACACAGCGGCGGTGATCGCGTCGAACGATACACGCGGCTTGGAAGGAGGCCGGCACTGCACACGCTGCCGGGGCTGTGTCTCGCTAGACTGCGAATGTCTGGCAATCCCCCAGTTAGGAGCTGCCTTGTTGGTGGCTGTGGCGGTGTGTGTGTGTGTGTGGCGCAACACGGGGCTGGAGAAGAGATGGGACTGATGTGGTGCAGAAGGATGTGGCGCTGATTGGACTCGCCGATGACTGGTACCGGCGGTGTCGAGATCGACCTCTGTGGAGGAGGTTCGTGAAGGACGCTACTGGGCAGTTGGAGGCAGTCGCCCTCCAACAACCATAGAGGGTGGAGGAGCGACGCTCACAACAGCGAGCCGAGTGCCGGGTGGCTAAAGCTCAGCGATTTGGCACGGTAGGGAGCACAGGTGGTGCCTCGGCCAGTCTTCTCAGTCGGTCATCTCAGTCAACCCCTGACAACTGGGTCAGTCCCGTGACCTATCAGCCAGCCTTCGACACTCTGCGTGATAGCCTCAAGGCGCCCATGTGACATCACCGCCACCTGGTGGCGACCGGCGGTCGTTGTTGCGTGTGGCGTGTGTGTGTGTGTGCCTTAGCGGTGTGAGTGTGTGTGGTGTGTGTCTGTGCCGTGAGTGTGTGGTGTGTGCCATGCCGTGTGTGTGCCGTGCCGGGTGTGAGCGGTCACCGTGCCGTTGCAGGCCGCGACCGACGGGAAGACCTACTTCGTGAAGGTTCACGCCCCGTTCGAGGTGCTCTGCAAGTTCGCCGAGAAGCTGCACATCAAGGTGAGCCTCGTCAATCGAGATGGAGAGAGCGGTGGTGATGGTGGTGGTGGTTGTGATGGTCGCTGGTGACAGTAGTCCTGGTGGCAGTGGTGGTGACGATGACGACCTTGACGGTGACAGTGTGTGTGGCAGTGACTGTGACACCGGTCCTGGGCCTCCCCTAGGTCGACTCAGCGTCACATGAGTACCTAGTGCAGTGTGTAAACATGGTCACTAGGGAGACAAAGGCGGCCGGGCGTGGTGCCATGTCGACCTTCGTAGGCGCTCGCTCACAGCACTTGCCCCCTACAGTCCGTTAAGGCCACACGGGGGAGCTTTTGCGCGTGTGGCGGTGACCCTGCGCGCGGCGCAGGTGCCGGTGAAGGAGAACCAGGTGCAGCAGGACACGACGCTGCGCTCGTGCATGGAGAAGCTGTACAAGCTGAGCCCGGACGTGATCCGCGCCGACGTGGAGTACTTCACGGCGCCGTTCCAGATGAGCCACCGCGACGCCTTCCTCATCCACGACCAGGAGGCCTTCTTTAGCGAGACCACGCGCAACCGCATCGTACGCACGCGCACGTGTACACACGCGCACATGTACACACACGCACGTACGTGCACACACGCACACACGCACGCAGGTACACACACTCACACACACAAAGATTCATCCCCCATATAATAACAACAACAACCACCACCATTCGCCACTAAGGAGCGGTGACGTCACCACGGCGCCTGTGCCAGGCCATATGCACGTTGAGGCCGTCACCTGAAGTGTCGAAGGCTCGCCGACAGGAGGTCACAGGACAGACCCAGGTGTCAAGGGCTGGCTGACCAGGTCCGCGCACAGACGCGCGCGCGCGCGCGCGCGCAGGCGCACGGACACTGGTGCACTCGCACACTGTGCGGCGCCTGTGTGTGCGGTGCGTGTAGGTGTACTACGTGCTGTCGCGCTGCGCCTACACGGAGGAGGAGGACGAGGACAAGGTGCGCTTTGGCATCGAGCGCCTGCTCAGCAGCGGCGTCTACCACGCGGCATACCCGCTCCACGACGTACGTACACGCGCACGTGTACACGCACACACACGCGCACAAATATCTACACACACACAAAAAATATCATGGTGATGTGGTGGTGGTGGCGATGATAACAACAATTGCATTTTATAGAGCGCCTTTCACCCGAGGGTCACAAAGCGATGACGGTGAGCGGTGGCGCGGCGGTTAGCGCGCCGCACTACAAACCTGGCTGTGACCCGAGTTTTGAATCCCGCTCACGGCCACCACCACCACCACCACCAGCGACTACGATCTCAACCGGTCCTGGGCCTCTCCTAGGGGCGCCTGTGCCCGGGCGACCGGTTTGTCGGAGGCTTGCCGCTCACCACCCGGCTTGGCTCTTGCCGCCTCGCCCCCTCCCCACGCGCACCCACGCCTCGCACGTTCGCCTGGCACGCTCCCATAATGCCGTGCGTGTGTGGCTCACCTCGCTGACGATTTGCGGGTCCCGGCGGGGGTCGAACTCGGCGCGCGCGTTGGCGCGGTGGTCACGCACGCACGCCCGGCCCGGCTCGGGTACGGTCCAGCAGTGGAGAAAGCGGCAGGTAGGTGTGAGCAAGGGGAGGTGGGTTTGGCCGTGGGAGCAACGCTGGGGAGGTTGACATGGGGTGGAGGGTGGTTGGAAGGTGGGTGGAGTGGTTGGCGATAGTCTGGGTGACGGTGAGCATCTGTGTGTTGCCGTGTGCAGTCGCTGGCTGGTGCTGAATCACTGCTAACTTCCGATATGGAGGTGGGTATCACCTCATCAAAATGACCGCTCTCCCTTCTACCCCATCGTCATTTTGATAATCTGTCCGGCGCCTTGCTGGCATCGTTCCTGCAGCCTCCTCCTTCGCTCTCCCTTTCATTCTCCCCTTCGCTCTTCTCCGTGCCGTTTTAGAGCAAGTGGTTCCCAACCGTCGTGCGGCGGTGGTGGTGGCCGGCGGCGGTGGTGGTTGTTGTGGGGAGCGCTGGCTCAGTGGTTAGCACCCTGGGCTACAAACCTGGCGACCCGAGTTAAAAAAAATCCCGCTCACGGCCAACACCAGTTAGATAGATAGATGTTTATTTATTATTACTGCAGAAAAATACCCAGTGAGCTTGCAAGTCGCATATGTCATAAGTTGAGGAGCGACTACTCTGTACAGTACACACAGCCTATAGTCTACACACACAGTCTATAGTCTACACACACAGCCTATAGTCTACACACAGTCTATAGTCTACACGCACAGTGTATAATTTAATAATTCAATAAGGTTACTGGGACGGCCGTCGTAAGTCTGGGTGGTCTAAGTCGCATATGTCGTAAGTCGAGGAGAGACTCTATTATGTTGTTGCAAAGTATCTGAGCGTCTCCTGCATGGAGCTGCATCCCTCTGACAGCGTGGTTGGGAACCACAGCTTTGCTTTCAAAACCAGGGCCGGATTAGCTTTGGGGCGTGAGCATTATATTCGGTTCCTTTCCTGCACCGTTTAAACCACCAACTGTGCCTGATGATCACGATGATGCCGGTAAAATATTTGCTGGGCGGCCGCTCAGGTGGAACTCCACCAGAGGGCCCTAGCTCCACCAGAGGTCCCCGAACCCCTTGTTGGTGTCTCCCTGCCTCTGCGTCTGCTTCCTCACCTCAACAGCAACTGGGTGTACGGGCTGGTCCAGATGTCTTGTGACCCCTATTTTAATCCTGTTAAACCTCGTATTTTTGCGTACCCAGTGGGTGTGCGGTGCAATGCAAGCGATGCAAAGATGACGCACTCCACAGACTTTATTAGTCCGAAATATATAAGCGACGGTTGTTGCTTAAAACAGAAACGAATTAAGCAGAGGAACAAACAGGTTACGGCTGAAATTAAATGGGGGAGTCGCAACACATCTGGACCACGCTCTAGATCAGACACAGCTCTCTCACCCCGCTCTGCCATCCTCCCACTGCCCCCCACTGCCCCCCACTGGCTCCCCCACCAACCCTCGTGCGTACACACACACACAACAACAACAACAGCCGTTCGCCACTAAGTGGCGGTAACGTCACCACGGCGCCTGCGCCAGGCCGGGTGCACCTTGAGGCTATCACGCGCAGAGTGTTGAAGGCTCGCTGACGGGAGGTCACGGGACAGACCGACTTGTCATGGGCTGCCAGACCGAGATGACTGGATGGGGCACCACCTGTGCTCCCCACCGTGCCGTGTGTGTGTGTGTGTTCACGGCGCCCATAGCGTATCAAGATTTTTTCAGAAAATATAATATGGCATATGTCGAACGTTTGCAATATCCCACTGTGGCGCGCCTGCGAGTTCCTTGCGGCGCCCCGGAGCCCAGCGGCGCACACTTTGCCCTAGGGTACGGGGTACACAAGACAAAGACAAAGATCCCCCGTATAGCCTTAGCAGACTGCAGAAGCAAGTGGCGTTAGCGGGCAGCACCTATGAAGGCCGACACGGCACACGAGGGGGTGGGTGGCCAACACCATGCCCGGCCGTGGTGCTGGCGCACACGCGCGCGCGCACACGGACCTTCCGCGCGATCCCTCCAAACGACGCGCGCGGCACCGTCGATCCCGCGACGCTCTCTCGAGTCGGCGTGACCGCTAGACTCCGGGTGACGAATACGGGGACGGTGCCCCGGCTTACGAACCCCAGACCTATGAACCCTCGTACTCGCGAACGAGCTCCCGAAAGGTGAATATTTTTTTCTCGACCGTTAAACAAAAATGCGTTGGCCGACGCTTTGTTAAAACTGGCGTGCCCGCGTGTTGTTTACGAGGCGTGCCCGCGTGTTGTTTACGAGGCGTGCCCGCGTGTTGTTTACGAGGAGTGCCCGCGTGTTGTTTACGAGGCGTGCCCGCGTGTTGTTTACGCGACAGAGTAAGTACTGGAAGGAGACGTCGGACGTCCACGGAGGCAGTGAGCGCCTTGTACTGTACAGCCAGTGGGCGCGCCCCACTCGCTTCTACAAGCAGCAGCCACTCAACTTCATCCGGTACGGGGGGCCGGGGCGGGCAGCGGTAGGCGGCACACACCGGCTCTCTCCTTCACGACGTTTCACCTCCCGCGTCGGAGGCGTCGCGAACCCGGACCTTGTCGCTGCGAGGCGGCGGCGGCGTCGCCCGTTGCGTCGCCGTTGCCGCCGCGTTAGTCTTGTAACGGTGGCGTCGTCGGAAAACCTGACGACGACTGACGCGGGGGGCGGAACGTCGCGACTGAGAGAGGGGGGGAACGCTCGGCGACGCGGCTATCCCGGAAGAGCAGCTCTGGAGAGCGATTCTCATCGCACATCGAGCCACCGTGACAAACGCACATTAACACAGAGGGGAAACGCTCAGTGACAAGGCTATCAACAAAGAGCAGCTATGGAGAGCAATCTCTATAGGCTAACTTAAAAAAACACACTCATTAATTATTTGGCCGATAACATCATAATATATAGGAAGCAGTGTCTAGTAGCGATATGGCGCCAGCACAACCGCCTGGCTGCCTCCTCCGCCTCTCTGCACTTTCCTCGCTACGCCTCTGAGTCGTTCTCTCGTCGAATGAGTACCTTGTACAGTGAATGAATATGCGCACGTTATATATGTAAAATAATTATTATTAATTATTAACACAGAGGAGAAACGCTCAGTGACACGGCTATCCCAAAAGAGCGGCTACCTGGGAGCGATTCTCATCGCGCGTCGACGAGTGACCGACCCCCTTCCCCCGGCCGTTGTGTTGTTGTTGCCGTGCGTGCGTGGCGCCGGCGCAGGAAGTACTTTGGGGAGAAGATCGCACTGTACTTTGCGTGGCTCGGCTTCTACACCACCATGCTGTTCATCGCTGCCGTCGTCGGCACCGGATGCTTCATCTACGGGCTGTGCACCATGGACGACGGCGTGTGGAGGTGCGCGCGTGCGCGTGCAGTCATGCCCTCTCTCCTATATGGCAGTGACATGTGGCCCACACCGGATGCCAAAGCAACTTCTGTTTGGTCGGGTAGAGGGGGGCTAAACGGGCGCAGCATGGCCTGATGTGGTGCGGAAGGACGTGGAGATGATTGGACTTGCCGATGACTGGTACCGGCAGTGTCAAGGTCGACCTCTGTGCAGGAGGTTCGTGAAGGACGCTACTGGGCAGTTGGAGGCAGTCGCCCTCCAACAACAACAGAGGGCGGAGTAGCGACGCTCACAACAGCGAGCCGAGCGCCGGGCGGATAAAACTCAACAATCTGGCACGGCGGGGAGCACAGGTGGTGCCCCGGCCAGTCATCTCAGTCAGGCAGCCCGTGACACCTGGGTCTGTCCCGTGACCTCCTCTCAGCGAGCCTTCGACACTTCGCGTGGCCTCAAAGTGCAACTGGCCTGGCACAGGCGCCCGTGGTGACATCACCGCCACTTAGTGGCGAACGGCGCTTGTTGTTGTAGCAAACAGCACTTGACCCTACAGCCCGTTAAGTCTACACGGGGTGGTGGTGGTCTGTGTCGTTGTCCTTCCAGCAAGGAGATCTGTGACGCCAACATCGGAGGAACGTTCATCATGTGCCCTCAGTGCGACAAGCAGTGCACCTACTGGAGGCTCAACATCACCTGCAGCTCCTCCAAGGTCAGCACCACGCACCACCCGGGTTTGACACCTGTGCAGGGTGCAGGAGGAGGCGGGCGGGGTAAGACATTCGGAGATTGGGGACACAGAGAAGTCGGGCGGCAGGGTTGCGTAGCGGTGAGTAATACTAATAATACTAATTCATAATGTAAATTTATAACGTGCACGTATTCCTTCAACGTCAAAGGTATTCATTCGACGAGAGAACGACTCAGAGGCGTAGCGAGGAAAGCACAGAGAGGCGGAGGAGGCAGCCAGGCGGTTTGCCGGTGCCATATTGCCACACACTGCTTCCTATATATTATGATGTTATCGGGCCAACTAATTAATGAGTGGTTTTTTTAAGTTGTGGGAGGAAACCGGAGAACCCGGAGGAAACCCACGCAGAACAGGGGGAGAACACATAAACGCCACACAGAAAGGCACCCAAGGGGGACTCGAACCTGCTCGGGCAAGACCATTCTTTCTGTGAGGCACAGATGTTACCACTGCGCCACCCTGCCGCTGCCTCACAGCAAGAAGGGCCCGGGTTAGAATCCCGGCTCGGTTGCATTTCTGTTTGAAGTTAAGATATTAAAGACGCCAAATTGGACACCTTTTTTTACAAGGAGGGGGTGGGTTGGATACCAGTGTGGGGTGGAGGAGGAGAACAGGGTAAGCAATTTGGAGTAAGGATGAGTTGGATTCCTGTGCAGGGTGGAGCAGGATAGGGTAACCAACTCAGAGATTGAGATGAATGAAGAAGGCACACACTTTGGGAACCACTGCGTGTCGCTCACAGCACTTGACCCTACGGTTTGTTGAGGCTACATGGGGGACCTTTGTCTGTTGCAGCAAACCTACCTCTTCGACAACCCAGCAACGGTCTTCTTCGCGGCGTTCATGGGCATCTGGGGTGAGCACCGGTTTTGGTCGCGGTGAACGGCGGTTGTTGTTGTGTGTGTGTGTGGGGAGCGGTAGCCCAGTGGTTAGCGCAACGGGCTACGAATTCGGCGACCCGAGTTCGAATCCCGCTCACGGCCAAC
>JAZEWU010000003.1:15975223-15998957 GCA_036362915.1 Geotria australis | reverse complement strand
GGATCGCGACGTGAACGCTTCTACGATAGAGGGGCGGGTCTGTGATTAGCACAACCGCTCTGTGATTGGTGAAGCCGGCCTTCGGGCAGGGCTTAATGAGGGGGTGCTGGAGCTCCAGACCAATCAGAAGACGGCTCGGCTCCCCCCCGCCGCCCCCACCGCGGCCCGCTTGTTGCCCTGGTGATGTGGCGCTTGTGTGCAGAGTTACGGAGGCTTGTACAGTAGACATAATGGTAAGTTATCACACACGAATGCTTGCTTATGGTTATTACGACGGGACGCCAGAGTGTCTGTGCGGTGGTGACATCTGCGCCTCGTATTCACAGAGAAGATGGTCCTTCCCGAGGCGGTTCGATTCCCGCCTCTGACACTGCCTCCTATCGCTAACGCTGGCTCCTGTCTCTAGCGCTGGCGCCTGTAGCTGACGCTGGCACCTGTCTAGTTGAGTGAGTGGGTGGGTTGGTGAGTGACAGGCCAATAACCAGAGTGAGTGGGTGGGTGAATGACTGGGTAGCTGGGTGAGTATGTGAGTGATTGGGTGATTGGGTGGGTGAGTGGCAGCAGCATGTCTTTGGACTGTGGGAGGAAACCGGAGTACCCGGCGAAAACCCACGCGGACACGGGGAGAGAACACACAAACGCCACACAGAAAGGCGGCACCTGAGCTTGGATTCGAACCCAGATGTTTATTGCTGTGAGGCGGCAGCGCTACTCACCGCTACGCTACCGTGCCGCTCATTAATAATTCTTCAAAATCATTACGATTATGTTGCGCGCTTGTTTCATAGAAATTCGGCTCAGCTATGTAATGAATTAGGTAAAGGTGCAGTCTTGCAAATCGGTGGGGCAGGTTCAGGTGTTGGTGGGCATGTTGCTGGTCACCCACCTCCTCGTGTGCCGTGTCGACCTTCATAGGTGCTCGCTAACGGCACTTGCCCCTACAGTCTGTAGGAGCAGGTTGAGGTGTTGGTGGGGCAGGTTCATGTATTGGTGGTGCAGATTCAGGTGTTGTGGTGGGGATCAAGGTAGAAGCGTTCACGTCGCGATCCCTGTCAGGTAGTACTTGGCATTGCCTGCGAATTCTACCAAACACTTCGAAGCCGACCTGAAAGACAACGATGTCCAGAAGCTGACAACCATCGTGCTTCGAATAATCGCACAGAAGAAGAAGACCACGACGCTTCAAATAATCGAATTCGAAAGGTGTTGTGGTGGCATCCGTATGTCCCCGAGGGGCTTGGTGCCAGGCGCGATGCTAACGTGCAGATGGCCGCGTGTGCGCGTCGCCCCGAGCAGTCGGCCAGGAGCGGGGCGGTGGCCAGCGGCAAGCGGCGGTCGGGAAAGCCGGACAAGCAGAGGAAGGAGGAGGAGGAGCGGCGCAGGCAGGAGGAAGGTCAGTCCCCCGGCGTCGCCTCTCAAGTGGGCGGCAGGGTAGCGCAGTGGTAACATCTGCGCCTCACAGCAAGAAGGCCCCGGTTTCTAATCTCGGCTCGGGTGCCTTTCTGTGTGGAGTTTGTGTGTTCTCCCCCTGTTCTGCGCGGGTTTCCTCCGAGCACTCCGGTTTCCTCCCACCGTCCAAAGACATGCTGCCAGGTTAATTGGCGTACTGACTAAATTTCCCCAGGCGCCCTGCGATGGACTGGCTGGCGTCCCGTCCTTGGTGTTCCCCTGCCTTGCGCCCTGTGTCTGCCGGGATAGGCTCCGGCTCACCGCGACCCTGTATAGTATTGGGCGGTTTCTGAAAATGGATGGATGGATGTTTATTATTACAGAATAAAAATGCCCAGTGAGCTTTGCAAGCTCTTTTCGGGACGCAGATGTTTGCCACCGCGTCCCCCCCTCGCCGCCTTCACAGGGTGCTCGCAAACGCCACTTGCCCCCAAAGTCTGTTGACGCTATACGGGGGCTCTTTGTGGTTGCATGTCGTTGCGCAGAGGAGGCACGCGCGCGCAGGGAGCAGGAGGAGGCGGAGAAGCGCGAGACGGAGCGGCTGGAGACGGAGGAGAGGGAGCGTCTCGAAGCCAAGGTGCCAGATTTTTGCATCATTTCATCCATCAATCCGTCATCGTCAGACACCGCTGAATCCCGCGCGGTGTTGCGGTGAGCCGGAGCCCATCCCCGGCGGACGCAGGGCGCAAGGCAGGGCTACACCGAGGATGGGACGCCAGGCCATCACAGGGCACCGGGGGTCAATTCAGTCCGCAGGGCGATTGACATATGCAGCAGCATGTCTTTGGACCGTGGACAAGGGGATTCGAACCCGGGGCCTTCTTGTTGTGTGGCGGCAGCGCTACTCACCGCTATGCCACCGGGCAGGAATCCCGCATCCAGAGTTTGCAAGCTCGCCGGCTATTTCCCGCTGTAATAAACAACCATCCATCTATCTCTCTCAAACACGGGCGGCGGCGCGTTACAAATCGCAACCATCACCATCATCACCATCACCACCCGGCAGAGGCTCGAGCGGAAGTGACCGGGCCGCGTTTCGTCGTCCAGGAGCGGGAGCGCCGCGACGGGGAACTGTGGGAGCTGAGCGAGGCGCTGGACGCCGTGCAGACGAGCACGCGGTCCGCCGACGGGGAGCGCAGGGCCCGCGCCAAGGTACGGGCCGCCCGCCATAGTCTAGAGTCCAGGGGTGTCCAAACTACGGGCCGCGGGCCAACTGCGGCCCGCCATCCATTTTCAATTTGCACGTATCGAAGTCTAAAAATATAATGGTCTATGGCCCACACATAATATTTGCGCTTAACTGTATTGTAATTCTTAGTTCCAACAAGGTAGTGTCTCCACAAAGCTAGCAAAGAAAAAATTTGCTGAGGGTCACCAGAAATGGCGGAACCAAAGAGACGCAAGATCGCAAGTGAGTCCAGAAAATGTCAGACTCGGTAGAAAAATGAATATTTTTTCATAGAAACCAAGGCAATGAAACGGTTGCCGTGATGAAAGAGTACAATGTACGACGACATTATGAAACGATACATCAGACCTTCACGTCCTCCACTGGCGCCGAGCGGGAAGAGATGGTGAAGCTAATGGCAGCTAGCCTGCTAACCCAGCAACAGTTTTTTTTCTTAAAACATGTTCAATTATCAAACGTAATTTACCTGCATTTGATTGATTTCACCAATATTAGTGCATTAGAAGTGAGGCAGTATACCTCATGTCTAGTGAGTGGCCCAGTCCTTCGTATATTTTTCTGTATGTGGCCCTCAGGAAAAAAAGTTTGGACACCACTGGACTCTAGACCATAGTCTAGTTCTATTTATGAACTAGGTCACGTAAAAAAAGTATACGTGTCGTAAACCCGCCTCCACCCGACACAGCCAATCAGTAAAGTGTTGTTACGTGAACAAAAACGTGCCATTTCGTTACTACTTCAGCACACCGGTCTGTTGGAGTGCCAGCCCACGACATTTATAATAAAGGTACGACGTTTTGCTGATAGTTGAATTTCTCACATGTTGTTTCCATTGAGTTCTATCATCGGCATGAGCCTCCCAGGAGGTTACGTCGATGATATTAAAGCAGACGTTACCCGGCGAATCTCGCAAGCTCTGGGAGCGATGATTCCCGATGACGAGCGCCGATATACCGCCTCCGCCGCCGCTCGGTGACGAGAGCTGCCGGTTCGCGCCGCGCGCAGTGGGAGCGCTACATGCGATGCGACGGAACCCCGGACCCCAGCGAGGCCAAGGAGATCAACACGTTCGTGAGCCTGTGGGCCCTCAGCCCCGTGTTGGACGTCACCGCCGTGCTGAACGAGTGCGGCACCGCGCTGGACGTGAGTGGGCACCGCCGCTACAGTGCAGCGGCTTTACGATGGCCTCTCAATACGATCGAGTCGAAGCGTGATGGTTATATGACAGCTTCCCATTGCAACAAGTTCTTCTGTAGTTACAGACAGCCCTTCAACATTTAGAGATATAATAGTCAGTGCTGGCCTTAAAGGCGGCGGGCATTGGCCTCTCTTCTTGCTCCAGACTGAGGGGGCTTCTGGCATCTGTTGAGCGTCTAGAAATCGTTGTCATTCAGCTCGGCTTCGAAGTTTTTGGTAGAATTTGCAGGTAATACCAAGTATTACTTGACAGGGATCGCGACGTGAACGCTTCTACCTTGAGCCCCCTCCATTCGATTAAATCACTTTACGACAGTGGTTGCCAAAGTGTGCTAATTCACAGGGGCGCCGCGAGATATTCCAAATTTTCGATATATGCCAGATTATATTTTCTGACTTTGGGAGCCGTGGAAAAAATCCTGATACACTAAGGGGCGCCGTGAACCGAGAAAGTTTGGGAACCACTGTTTTACGATATACGCTCTATTAGACCACAAGTATCACATTACAAGACAAAGATCCCCCGTATAGCCTTTACAGCCTGTAGTGTCAAGTGCAAAACCCCAAGCGGACACGGGGAGAACATGCAAGTTCCACACTGAAAGCCACCCGAGCCGGGATTCGAACAGGGGCCCTTCTTGCTGTGAGGCGGCAGCGCTACTCACCGTGCCGCCCCCTGCGTTATAAATTGTACATTTTAATGTCACCTAATTCTTACCCGGGGTGTGTTTGCGTGTGTGTGGTCCACGCAGCTGATCGAGGAGCTGGAGTCTGTCCTGGCTGACGCAGCGGAGGGAGGGCTCGGCGCTCAGGCCGTGTCGCAGCACCGGCACTCCGTCCTGCAGCTGCAGAGGATCATCGCCACCAAGCTGGACCAGGCCTCGCACCTCCTGCTCAAGGTGACCGTCACGCGCGGCGAAGCTTCGGTCGCACAGATTCTGCAAGCAGATGTTGTCTGTTACGGCGGTCCCTTGCTTTACGATGGCCTCGCAATACTACGCAATCACTTCACGATATACGCGCTATAATAATATTAGTATAACATTACACGGGGCGGCACGGTGGCGTAGTGGGTAGCGCTTCCGCCTCACAGCAAGAAGGTCCCGGGTTCGAATCTCGGCTCGGGGTGCCTTTCTGTGTGGAGTTTGCATGTTCTCCCCGTGTCCGCGTGGGTTTTCGCCGGGCACTCCGGTTTCCTCCCACCGTCCAAAGTCACGCTGCCAGGTTAATTGGCGTACTGACTAAATTTCCCCAGGCGCCTTGCGATGGACTGGCGTCCCATCCTTGGTGTTCCCCTGCCTTGCACCCTGTGTCTGCCGGGATAGGCTCCGGCTCACCGCGACCCTGTATTGGATTAAGCGGTTTCTGAAAATGGATGGATGGATGGATAACATTACACACACACACAGATACATACATACTCATACAGATACACACACACACAGATACAGTGGTCCCTCGCTTTACGATAATAATAATAATAGCATTTATAGAGCGCTTTCCACCCGAGGGTCACAAAGCGCTGCACAGGGCTGCGGAGAGAACGACATGTCAACAGCGACAGAGAACGGAAAATCAGCAAAAACTATTTTGGGTTTTTTTTTATCCACTAGACACTGCTTCCTACATATTATATTATGATGTTATCGGGCAACTTATTAATGAGTGTTTTTTTTTAAGTTGTGGGAGGAAACCGGAGAACCCGGAGAACCGGAGAACCCACGCACACAGGGGGAGAACACACAAGCTCCACACAGAAAGGCGCCCGAGGCGGGAATCAAACTGCCTCGGGCAAGGCCATTCTTTCTACGAGGCGCGGATGTTACCACTGCATAGCCACACCGCGCCTTCGCCGAGCGTGTGCTGGCCGTGACCTGTGCCGTGTCGGGGTGTGCCGGGCGGCAGCGTGCCAGCAGCGACGCAGACCTCGAGACGGGCAACCTGCAGGCGGTGGTGACGAGCCCCTTCATGACCCTCATGCTGTGGGGCAACCTCCACCGCAACCCCAGGTGCGGCGAGCGGCCCGTGCGGGCGGCACGCGACGGGGGCACGCCGCGCGACCCATTCACAGACAGACGTTCTGTTATTACGGCAGAAGCATTTCGCGGTGAGCTTGCGAGCTCTTTACGGGGATTCCCCGCGACGCGATGAACACACGAATCGACAAAAAATATCGGAACGAAGCAGTGGGTTGCCAGCGCCCGGGGTAAGGCAAGTATTGCGCCCCCTAACCCGCGGACCGTTAACACTCCCTGAGTCCCTTCCACCAGTCCAGTACTGAAACCCCTAACCCCCCCACCAAGCAGATGTATTGTATTTTAAGAAAATACCGACGTCGTCAAAGTAAAATGCATTTAATGCTAGTGTGAGGGGGAGGGCGCGCTGGGCGCTAATCGCGTCGCCGTCCGACCCGCCGCGCCAGGTTCAAAGGCTACGAGTTCGCGGAGGAGGAGTGCGTGCGGTTCGAGCTGCCCAAGCCGCTCGCCGCGTCTCCCGTCGCCGTCCGCTTCCTGTGGACCCGCTACGACCACCTGACCCACCTCTGCGCCGCCTCCGCCACCGACCTGGCGAACGCCCCCCCCGACCTCGCGCGGTCCACAACCGCGACGGACGGCGGAGTCACCGGGCCGGCCGCCGGGCCGGGCGAGAGGCCGCGAACCGGAGACGCGACGGCGGAGCCGCCGCGCGACCAGGAGGAGCGAGCGGTTGACCGCGGCGCGGAGGAGCCGGGGTCGAACCCTCGGCGCGACGGGGGCGAGCCGCGGACCGACGGGCGCCAGGTGACGGGGGAAGGCGGCGCGGTCGCGCGGCGTCGCTTTTGTGAGGTCGACGCTCAAAAAACGAAATAAAACGCGGCCGTCGCGTCGCCGAGCCGCGTCGGCACGGCGAGACGTCGCCGACGATCGCGACGTGACGCCGTTTACGTTCGCGAACTAACCCGGAGACGCGTCTTCGTGCGCCGCGTGAGCGCAGAGTGCCGACGGGGACAAGGGTGGTTCCGTTGCGGGCGGAGGGGAGGGGGGCGTGGGGGGCCCCGCGGCGGAGGGGGACACCACCGGCGGGGCGGCACCCCCACGTAAGCCCCCCACACGCTCCTCGCGACCACCGTGACAGTCAGTTACGATTTCAAAACTCCGGTGTGTTGGCGAGCACATGCACACGCACAACGTTCACAATGAAGTACGGTGGTCCCTCCCTGTGCGATATTAATCCGTTCCAGGACGCTTATCGTAATGTGAAACCGTCGTAAAGTGAGACCGATGATACCTTAGTACAGTAAGAGCGGCACACACGCGTTTCAAAGTAAGGACACTAACAAGCGCCGCTATTGGCCGAGAAGCTACCCGAGCGGCATGCGTTTGCATCGCCGATCGGCCGCCGCGCCACCCACGCACGCTCGCTCGCGCGCGGCCGTATCGCG
This sequence comes from Geotria australis, assembly GCA_036362915.1. Lineage (NCBI taxonomy): Eukaryota > Metazoa > Chordata > Hyperoartia > Petromyzontiformes > Geotriidae > Geotria > Geotria australis. The sequence continues at coordinate 15,991,701 of JAZEWU010000003.1, read as the reverse complement.
ACGCGTATCGTTGAGCGAAATGTGATCGTAACGTGAGACTAATGTTCTGCTAGAGCGTATATTGTAAAGCGATTTCATCGTACTCGTGAGGCCATCGTATAGCGAGGGACCGCTGTATCTGATAGCGGCTACGTTATCCTCATTACCGTTGTATTTTTGTAATCGTGACGACGTCGCCTGCGGTGCCAGAGGTCGCGGTGGCCGAGGAGGGGTCGCCGCGCGGTGACGAGGTGGACCTGAGACAGCAGTGGCCGCTGGGCGGCGTCCTCCACGTGGACCTGCTGCGGATGCCGCCGCAGCCCGCGCTCGTCGGAGGCTGGACCCTCACGCAGGCAGACAGCGGCGGCGCGCCACTCGGCCACCGACACGCGCGCTCGCGACACACACCGGCCGATGCACCGCCGGCCCGCTTACACCGCTCACCGCAACGCGCTCACATACTCACCTATTCGCTCACCCACTCACCCCACTCACACACTCACCCACACACTCGCACCACTCACCGCGACATCTGCTCAGCATCCGACGACCAAAACCAAACAACGCAGAAGGACGCTTTTCTCTAACCCGCGCCCACAACCTGGAGCAGCCCCAACACCGCGCCTTCGACAGACCACCACAACCTCGACCGTAAAGGTCGAGGCTCTACTTACAAAGCATTCTAACTTATTGACTAACCGACTGACTAACCGACTGACACAGTACATTATCATACCGTCTTCCGACTTGAGAACAAATCTACTTACGAACGGAATTTAGGAACGGAACCCGTTCGTAGCCAGGAGAACTGCCCGCGTAACATTTACCTTACGCTGTCCGAACTTGCGAATCGGCGTACGAACGGGACTCGGGAACGGAACGCGTTCGTGACCCGAGGTTCCGCCCCGCATTGCTGCGGGGGGGGGACCCGGTGTGTTCCCCCCAGGAGGTGGAAGGGGGCCTGCAGGCGCACCCCTACCGCGGCGTGGAAGCGGCGACGGTGGCGGCGCAGCGGGGGGCGTCGGCGGGCGATTCGCGGGGGGCGGCCGATGACGGCGACGGGGAGACGTGCCCGCCCCTGGGCGTCTCGCTCACGGTGCCCCCCTCGCTCCTGGTGTTTGAGCCCCCGCAGGTGGCCTGCTGGGACCCCCACAGTGAGTGGAACACGGAGGCAGCGCTACGTGCAGGGGATCGAATCGAGTCAGGTTCAGTCATTCATTCACCTCACAATTTTTAAATATTGTAAAATAGATAAGGCTTTACCTTTCCTGGCAATGAGAGACGTGTTAAGATCTTAAAACACCAAATGGACACCTTTTTGCAAAGGTTCCAGTTTGCAAGCAGCCACACGTGCTTGTGGCAGCCAGTCACACATGCTTGTGGAATGTGTGGCTCGCCGACAGGAGGAGGTCACAGGACAGACCCAGGTGCCATGGGCTGCTTGATTGACATGACTGGCTGGGGCACCACCTGTTTTTTAGCCGCTCAGCTCACACACACAAAGACAAAGATCCCCCGTATAGCCTTAACAGACTGTAAAAGCGTTCACGTCGCGATCCCTGTCAGGTAATACTTGTTACCTGTCAGGTAAACTTGGTAATACTTGGTATTGCCTGCGAATTCTACCAAACACTTCGAGGCCGAGCTGAAAGACAACGATGTCCAGAGGCTGACCATCGTGCTTCGAAGAATCGCAAAGAAGAAGAACAGACTGTAGGGGCAAGTGCCGTTCGCGAGTAGCACCTATGAAGGTCGGCACGGCACACGAGCGGGTGGGTGACCAGCACCACGCCCGGCCGCCTTTGTCTCCCTAGTGGCAATGTTTACACACCGCACTCGGTACTCACTTGAGGCTGAGTCGACCTCGGGGTGGCCCAGGACCGGTTCAGAAAATCGTCACTGGCGTTGGTGGCCGTGAGCGGGATTCGAACTCGGGGCGCCAGATTCGTAGCCACCGCTCACACACACACACACACACCTCAACCAACCTCTTCTCCGCCGATGCAGGGCAGTGCTGGGTGACGACGGGCGTGAGCGAGGTGACGTACGAGGAGGCCGCGCGGCGCCTGGCCTTCCGCCTCTCCACCCCGGGGCCCGTGTGCCTCCTGGCCGACGCCCACGTCAACATGCCCTACCACGGCTGGAAGCTGCGGCCCGCGCCGGAGGCGTCCCCCGGTGGAGGGGCCCTGTTCACCGTCATGGCCGCCTTCACCGACGTCGAGTTCGAGATACAGGTGCTACTCGCTAACGGCACTTGCCCCTAAACTCCTAAAGTCTGTAAAGGCTATACGGGGGGGGATCTGTGTATTTTTGAGTGGGTGAGTGTCTTTGTCTTTCTTTTTGAGTGAGTTGCTTTGTGTGTATGTGTGGGGAGCGGTGGCTTAGTTGCTAGCGCGCTGGGCTACAAACCTGGCCATGACCCGAGTTCGAATCCCGCTCACGGCCACCAACACCACTGACAATTTTCTTGAACCGGTCCCGGGCCTCCCCTAGGGCGACTCTGCCTCAAACGAGTAGTACCTAGTGCGGTGTGTAAACATCGCCACCAGGGAGACGAATGCGTTCCGGCGTGGTGCCGGTCACCCACCTCCTCGAGGTGGCATGTGAGGCCGGGAACCGAACCCGGGGGGCCTCCCGCCGCGAGGCACCAGCACCACTCACCCACCCGTCGTGTGCCGTGCCAGGCGGGCCGGTGCCGCGTGTGCGCGCTGCCGGAGGGCGGGCGCGACCCGCTGGCGACGCTGCGCGGCGTGTGGATGAGCCCCGACGCGCTGCGACGCGCGCTGCAGCGACGCGGCCTCAACGTGTTCCCCGAGCGGCACGCAGACAGATTCGTAGCCGTCAACGTCAAGGTACGGGGGTCACGGGGGCGTCGTCAGGGGTTGCGGGGAGAGGCAGCGTGGTTGTTATTTGTTGTCAAACACAATCCCCCACGGCCTTCAAAAAAACTCTTAAAAACTCACATCTTCACCGACTCACAACAAACCGACTGAGCAGGGTGTCTCCGCGCCTCCGAATCAACGGGTGCAACGCGCCCGGAGAAAATGCGCCGCGCGTTATTACAAACGTAGATTATTATTAACACCTGGCACAGGCGCCGTGGTGACTTACCGCCACCTCGTGGCGAACGCCGGTTGTTGCTGTGGCCCGCCAGGACGCGCAGGCTGAGAGCAGGGCCTACGAGCAGATGGCCCTCCTGGCGTCAACGTTCTCCTTCTCGTGGAGCCGATGGAACGCCACCAGGGCCTCTCACCAGCTCGTCATGCAGGTAATCATCACGATAATGCAGCCTACAACGCGCACGCACTTCTGATGGAATAGGCGCTGCACTGATGTAGGTTTGTCACAATGGCTCGATTCATGATGGTCGCTCTTCAGAGCTGTTGTTTCGGGATAGTCGTGTCACCGAGCGATCTCCGTCTCTCTCCCTCGCGACGTTTCGCCTCCCACGCCTGACGATGCTTCCAACGCTGGAGGCGAAACGTCGCGAGGGAGAGCGGGAGATCACTCGACACGGCTATCTCGAAATCGGTGTTCTAAGAAGATGCAAAGGTTTGACCCTTACGAGCCGTAACAAACCGACACCAGTACAATTCTCATTACGTTCCCGAGCATCAAAGTTGCAAATGTTGCACTCTTTCTTCCCTCTCAACGTTGAATGCGCTACTTTATTTGATGCATTTTTGCAATGCTGTGTGTAAATGTTTTTCGTTTGTTTGCTTAAATAATTTTTTTAAAAATCGTAAATTCCCATGTTTGTTGCGCGTCAATGCAGGAATCCCGTAAAGAGCCTGAAAGCTCACTATGTATTTTTCTGCTTTAATAATAAACATCTATCTGACTAATGTAAAACACTGAGACTAGGCTCTAACGAAAGCTGTCTCAAATGTTGGGCCAATTAGTTTGAAGGACAATGCATATGATCTTCTTCTTCTTTGCGATTCTTCGAAGCAGCACGATGGTCAGCCTCTGGACATCGTTGTCTTTCAGCTCGGCCTCGAAGTGTTTGGTAATGTGGCTGCCCATAATCTACATAACTATCTATCATCATCATTATTATTATAATTTTGATCTCGAATCTTCGCCAGGTTCAGGAGCACGGCTCCGCGCAGACCGTCGACGCGGGCTGGGGGCTGGCGCTGGTGACGGCCGGGCGATCCTGCCGGCTGCGAATGGCCGAGTCGGCTCCGGCCTTCTCCGAGGAGCTCGCCGACGGAGCCGAGCTGCACTCCACGCTGTGCCACGCGCTGCTCGCCGAGAGCGGCTCCGCTCCGACAGAAATGCGGGCGGCCGCGCCGGCGCTCGTGGCGACGCTGCAGCAGCTGCTTGCGTCCACGCGGGTCCTCTCGTACGCCTAGCGCGGCACACATTCATTCACTGTCGAAGGTACTCATTCGACCTGTGAATGTGGAGAAGCAGACCAACACTATGGAGCACACTGCCTTGTCCGTGCTCTACTACCCAACCTCTGCGGCTCAAAATACCTTGCGGAGTTCAATAAAAATGCAAAGAACTGTGTAAAGAAATGGGAAACTATCGTATGACCATCACGCTTCGAAGAATCGAAAAGAAGAAGATTAAAGAAGAAGATTCGACGAGAGAACGACTCAGAGGCGTAGCGAAGAAAGCGCAGGGAGGCGGAGGAGGCAGCCAGGCGGCGTTGCCGGCGCCATATTGCCACATAGCCGCGTCGCTGAGCGTTCCTCCTGCTGTGTCGATGTAGGTCTGTCACGGTGGCTCGATATGTTATGAGAATCGCTCTCCATAGCTGCTCTTTTGGGATAGCCGTGTCACTGAGCGTTCCTCCTCCTCCTCTGTGTTGATCCGCTGTTGCAGTTTGAATAAAAATAAGTGGAAAAAACACAATGCGTGATAGATGTTTATTCCACCCATCCATCCATTGTCAGAAACCGCTTAATCCTGTACATGTGGATTTACGCCGGGCACTCCGGTTTCTTCCCACAGTCCAAAGACTTTCTTCCCACGGTCCAAAGACATGCTGCAGCATAGGTTAATTGGCCTGCGGACCAAATTGCCCCCGGTGCCCTGTGATGGACTGGCGTCCCATCATGGGTATAGCCCTGCCTTGCGCCCTGTGTCTTCCAGGATAGGCTCCGGGGCACCGCGACCCTGTACAGGATTAAGAGGGTGCTGACAATGAGATGACGCGCGGAATCTAGAGGCTTTCCCTCCGGTAAGTGGCATCGCGTGTTGAGACGCGCGCGTCCTTCAGACTTCAGTCACCGTTCGCTTCACCCCTCGAGGTAAACAACAAACATTATCAACATCTGACTATTAAACGTTCGCGTTTCACACCAAATCGCCGCTTTCCTGCTAAAATCCAGAGCCCTGTACGAAACGCTGTGTAGACGTTCAGTCAATTTTGAGTCCAGGTCGGTACTCTACTCGCGATATTTGGGTCAGCGTTACAGTACGGTACAGTGCTATACAGTGGGAAAACAGATACAGCGTGAATGTTGATGGTTGCTCCTCCAAGTTGCTCTTTCGGCATAGCCGTGTCACTGGGCGCTCGCCATTCGTTGGAGGTATCTTCAGGCGTCGAATCAACCTCTCACGATGCCTCCAACGTAGGTGGCGAAACGTCGGAGAGCGCTCCGTGACATGGCTATAGACTGTATGTGTAGGCTATGGACTTGTATGTGGACACTATAGACTATATAACATGCTATTATTATAATGTGTTCACTATATATTGTATGTATAGACTATAAAATAATTATAATAATTTAATCATGTTTTTTTATACAACGCGCACATATTCATTCAATGTTGAAGGTATTTCATTCATTCGACGAGAGAACGACTCAGAGGCGCAGCGAGGAAAGCGCAGAGAGGCGGAGGAGGAGGCAGCCAGGCGGTTTGCCGGCGCCAACATATCGGCACTAGACACTGCTTCCTATATATTACGATGTAATCGGCCGACTAATTAACGAGCGTTTGTTTTTAAGTTGTAGGAGGAAACCGGAGGAAACCCACGCAGAAACAGGGGGAGATAAAGGGAGAACGCACAAACTCCACACAGAAAGGCGGCCTCGCTGTGTGTGTGTGTCAGATGCAGCAGGCATTGCGGGTCATGCGGGCCATTCGCATGCGTGAGTTCGGGCCGTCCTCCGTGCTCCGGCTGCAGGCGGACGTGCCCGTCCCCTCGCCCAAGGAGAACGAGGTCAGTTTCCGCACACGGTCCAATCACCCCCCGGCCACCTTTGTCTTCCCCATGTTACGACGGTCACACATCGCGCCAGGCGCTCGGTCGGGGTCCGCCTCGGTGGGATGTTAATTATTAGGTGGATAAATGACGGTGGCTCTTCGGAGCTATTTTTTTCGGGGGGATAGCCGTGTCACCGAGCGCTCTCCGTGTGTCTCTCCCTCGCGACGTTTCGCCTCCCGCGTCACGGTAGAAGCGTTCACGTCGCGATCCCTGTCAGGTAATACTCGGTATTGCCTGCGAATTCTACCAAACACTTCGAGGCCGAGCTTCTTCTTCTTCTTTGCGATTCTTCGAAGCACGATGGCTAGCTTCTGGACATCGTCGTCTTTCAGCTTGGCTTCGAAGTGTTTGGTAGAATTCGCAGGCAATACCAAGTACTACCTGACAGGGATCGCGACGTGAACGCTTCTACCTTGAGCCGAAAGACAACGATGTCCAGAGGCTGACCATCGCGCTTCGAAGAATCGCAAAGAAGAAGACTCCCGCGTTGGAGGCATCGTCGGGCGTTAACGTGGGAGGCGAAACGTCGCGAGGGAGAGAGACGGAGAGCGCTCAGTGACGCGGCTATGGACTGTATGTATAGACTGTGTGTATAGACTATATAGACTGTATGTATAGACTAGAGAGACAGTACAAAGTCCGTGCTTAACGGCGCCCGGTTCGGGAATCAAACCCACGGCGTGAGACTAGCGCCACCTCCTGGCCATCCCGGTCAAACTCCACACACACCCACCTTCCCGCCACAGCGATTGGCCGGATGGCCGTTCAATCAAACTTGACCGATAGGTTTTCAGGTGTTGGGAACTCAGTTTCGTTTCATCAGACTAACCCCGTAGATATGAGACTACCTCAGGAAAAAGTTTGGGGGGGGAATAATGTTTCTGTGAAAGTGCGGGTGTCGCAACACCCGCGGCTGCGACGCGCCCGACGCACACACAGGTGCTGATCCGCGTTCGGGCGTGCGGGGTGAACCCCGTGGACACCTACATCCGCACGGGCACGCACTCGCGGCGCCCGGAGTTACCGTGGACGCCCGGCGGTGACGTGGCCGGCACCGTGGAGGCGCTCGGCTACGGCGTGTCCTCCTTCAAGGTGCTCGCCGCCCACACCACCAGCGCCACTGCCACCAGCAGCATCACCATCAACACCGCCGCCACCACAACAACCACCGCCACCGCGTAGAACCTCGTCGCTGCTCACCGGCACCACGGCCTTCTGCGTGGGCCTAGTCTCGCCAGTGTCTGACACGGTCTCGCCAGTGTCAGACCTCGTCTCGGGTCGAGCCGTCATAACTACGGAGACCTTTGCCCCCTACACGCATCGTCTAACTTTAGTTTCTGAGCTCCGCCCGACAGCGACCGGCGGGCACGCGACGCGACCCAGCACGGGCGCGGCTCGCTCGCTCGCTCGCGCCGCTTACCCCAGCGGCGCGTGAACGAAGCCGCGCGGGGGACCCGTGTCTTTGCGTGGACAGGCGGGCGACCGCGTGTACACGGCGCTGGCGGAGGGCGGCTACGCGGAGTTCGTGAGCGTCAACGAGGACCGGGTGTTCGACCTCCCGGAGCCGCTCGACTTCTTCCAGGGCGCCGCGCTGGGCGTGCCGTACTTCACCGCTTACCGCGCGCTCGTGCACAAGTAACGCGCAGCCCCCCACGCTCGCTCGCGCCGTCGCGTCGCTCGCATTCCCGGACCCCGTTATAAATTGTAATGTTATTATTATCATCATCGCAGGGCGGCGACGAAGCCGGGCGAGACGGTGCTGATCCACGGCGCCAGCGGCGGGGTGAGACGCGCCCGGCACTCCGTCCGCGCCTGTGGTGGTCACGGTGGTGGTGGTGGTGGCGAACGGCGGTTGTTGATTGTGATGGTGGCGGCGGCTCGGTTAAACCAGAACACGTGGGTGTGTCCCGACAAGTGCCGTTAGCGAGTAGCACCTACGAAGGGTCGACGCGGCACACGACGGGGTGGGTGGTCGGCACCACGCCCGGCCGCCTTTGTCTCCCTAGTGGCAACGTTAACACACATCGCACTAGGTACCCATTTGAGGCTGAGTCGACCTAGTGGAGGCCCAGGACCTGTTCAGAGTCGTCGTCGCTGGTGTTGATGACCGTGAGCGGGATTCGAACTCGGGTCGCCAGATTTGTAGCCCAGCATAGCGCTAACCACTGGCCACCGCTCCCCACAAGGTGGCTGACACACAACACAAAGATCCCCTCTATAGCCTTAACCAGACTGTTGGGGCAAGTGCCGTTAGCCAGCACCTAACGGCACTTGAGTGTGTGTGGCTGACACACACGCACACACAACCCGCGACCCCGCTCCCGCGTCGAACTCGAACGTTGCGTGTGCGTGCGAGCGAGCGCAGGTCGGCGTTGCGCTGTGCCAGATGGCGCGCGCGCTGGGCATGCGGGTGCTGGGCACGGCCGGCTCCCCGCGAGGCCTGGAGTTGGCGGCGGAGCAGGGCGCGCACCACACCTTCAACCATCGCGAGGACGGATACCTGGATCGCATCCGCGTGAGTCGCGCTCCGTCCCGGTGGCGGCGGCGGCGGCTGCGACGCCGGTTTAAAACAAAAAAAAATTGGCGAGACGCCGCTTGGCGGTGACGCCGTGCGGGGATGTGCGCGGGCAGGAGCTGTGTCCCGGCGGGGTGGACGTGATCATGGAGATGCTCGCCAACGTGAACCTTGGGAGCGACCTCAAGCTGCTCGCACAGAACGGCCGCGTCGTGGTGAGACGTACAAACCTCGCCGGGGGATGTGCGGGCGCGCCGCTCACTCACTCACACCACTCGCTAACGCACACGCTGCTCACTCGCTCGCGCGCGCCCGAGACTCTCCGTGGCGAGCTGTGCCTCGCCGCCGGGCACCGCCGCCAGCGGCGGGATCCAGACGACCGGCGTCGCGACCCGCGTCCCTCCCCGCAGGTGATCGGCTGCCGCGGCTCCGTGGAGGTGAACCCGCGCGACACGCTGCTGCGCGAGCTCAGCATCATCGGCGTCAGCCTCTTCAACTTCAGCACGGTACGGACACATCCACAGATCCGTCCGTCCACCATTACCGTCGCGGCAGAAAATACCCGGCGAGCCCGCGACCTCTTTACGGGGATTCCAGCATTGACGCAACAAGCACGCGGCGGGTCTTTGTGGGGGGGGGCGGGCAGTGGCGTAGCCTGCGTGGGGCCACCGGGGCTATTGCCCCGGGCGCAAAATTTAAAAAATAATAATTGTAATGATAAAGTAAAACAATAGCGCGCCCTCCCCCTCACGCAGAAAATCTTCCAACGTTCGAACATTCTACAGTTTGTCAACACGACGGGGCAAATATACGTTGTCACGTAACATTTTTGCCGCGATTATTTTTAGACCGACGCGGCAGTCATTTCTTATTCGATACTGGACCGGTGGAAGGAACTCGGGGAGTGCTAACGGTCCACGGGTTAGGGGGCGCAATACTTGCCTTCGAAGTCGATTCGATTCTTTGAAGCCTGCTGGTGATACGACAGTTTCCCCATTGCAACAAGTTCTTATTTATTCGCAGACAGCCCTTCAACATTTAGAGATATAATAGTCAGTGCTGGCCTTAAAGGCGGCGGGCATTGGCCTCTCTTCTTGCTTCAGACTGAGGGGCTTCTTGGCATCTGTCGAGCTTCTGGACATCGTTGTCTTTCAGCTCCTTGGCTTCCAAGTGTTTGGTAGAATTTGCAGGCAATACCAAGTTATTACCTGACAGGGATCGCGACGTGAAACGCTTCTACCCTGATCTACCTTGATCCCCAATGCTTGCCTCGCCCCGGGCGCTGGCAACCCACGCTACGCCACTGGGGGGGCCGCCTCCCCGGCCCCCCTAACGGAGCGCGTGCGGGCACAGGCGGAGCGGCAGGAGAGCGCGGCGGCGTTGCGTGCCGGCGTGGAGCGCGGCTGGCTGCGCCCCGTGGTGGGAGAGCGCGTCCCGCTGGAGGAGGCGGCGCGGGCGCACGACCTCGTCATCTCCAGCAGCCCCACGCTCGGCAAGGTCGTGCTCGCCATGTGAACGCAAGACACTCGCTCGCCATGTGAAGACTTACCATGTGCACACGTGCCACTCACTCGCACGCACCACTCACTCATGTGCCTCTCACCCACTCATTTGCCTCTCACCCACACGCCTGTGAGGTCAGGGTTAACTCAAGGGCATAATGCCGGGGCGGCTACGTCGGGACATTTGTCTGATTGTATTGTCTGTGGTGTAATTGATCGCTACACTATCGTCAAGTCGAACTTATTGATCGCGCATCGTGGTGGGGGTTTGTGTTCCGTTGAACCCCGGAGCTACGTCACCCAGAATCCATCTTCTGATTTGGCTACATCGAGGGAACGTAATTAGGGAATCGCTACCAATGGCTAAACACGCGATGTCGTGTCACAACTGCAAAGGTGAAATTGTCACGATTGGTGTTCTTAAAATCCGATTGCGGTGTACGTCACTATGTGAACGGTAACAAATTAAACACGCTGTGAACGTAACCTGCGGAACGCACGGTTCTCCCTCCTTGCCGTACGTAGTCGTCGCAGACACTCTTTCGGGATAGCCGTGTCGAGCGCTCCTCCGCGACGTTTCGGTTCTGGGAAGAACAGCTATGCAGGGCAATTGTCAACTGACTTTTTTTTAACGATGTATGTTTGTCACGGCTCGATTCATGATGGTTGCACTTCAGACCTGTTATGTTGGGATAGCCGTGTCACCGAGCGCTCTCCCTCTGGACGCCTGAACATGCCTCCAACGTGGGATCAGCTCTGCGACGCAACCGTCCGCGTGAAGTGTAACGCAACCGGCAACAGACGTACCCGTTCGACGTTGACCGTTCAGGACGTGCCGCCTTGGAACTTTCAATACGTATTGAATTTTATTAACAATGTGTACATTGAAATCTAGTCAGTTATATGAACCTTGTAGGTTTGGAGCCCCCACCCCCCCTTTACGGAGAATGGCAATGGCCGGGATGCAGCTGCTCACGGACCCCCGCAGTTGACCACCGGGAGCCAAGCTGGGGCAGCGGGTCGCTCGGGTCGCGGGGGGGGGCCGAACTCACTCACCGATTCACCGCGATCCTTCAACCGGGTGGGGGGGGGCCGGGCGTGACCGGATACGAGATGCGGTGAGAGACGGGAGACGCGGATTAGTGTACGAGAGAGGCGCGGGTTTGAGCCGTTACCGTTTAAGAGAGACGTTAGTCAGATGTGAACCGTGAGACCTGAACGGTTGAGAGACGGAGACGGGAGATAGCGTTACGTCTATGATGCACCTCGCGACACAAGGTTCTACCTTTTCTGGCACCGAGACGGGTGTTAAGATCACACGGTGTTTTTAAGATCGTAACACGTGTCTGATTGCCCGAAAGGGTAAAAACTCGTATCTCTTTTAACATTAACGGGAGATCGCGATTCGTAAGGCGATAACGAGCGGAGGGAGAGCGGGAGACGCGCCTTAACGATCGGCGCGTCGATTTACTTTACGCGGGAGGCGAGCGGTAAACACGAGGCGAGACCCGCAGAATCCGTAGACGGGAACGAGAGTGAGCCGTTCGTGGGGAGCGAGAAATAACGAGAGGTGGAACCGAGCGGCGGCGACAGCTTTGCCCACTCGGGGCCGGTCTCCACGGACCGCTAGCCCGGCGCTCGTCGCGACTCGACGGGTGAGAACGTCCGCAATCGTCGCGACTCAACGCGAACGTAACCGCGGTGAACCGCGCCGTCTCCCGGCCGCCGTCGCTCCCCTATGCCCGCCTGGCTCGCGTGCCGACCTTCGTAAACCGGACGCGCGCGGAGGGAGGGGGGGTGCGTTATTAACATTGTGCGCGCAGAGTTTGCCAGTGGGGGAGAGGGGGGTGAATTCGAGAACAGCTCTCTTATGCCCGCGCCGAGCGGTGTCGGTGCCGTCGATACGTCGCGCGAACGCGTGGGGCGCGTCGCCGGCACGGCGGAGCGAGGCCGGCACGGTACGCGTGAGTTTCCACCGGGGATGTTGGCCGACGAGCGGAGTCGTTCTCTCGTCGAACGGAATACCTTCGACGTTGAATGAATGTGCGCGCGTTAGAAATGTAAAATTATTATTTTTATTATTAGAGCCGTAGCCAAAACGAGGCGACGCGATTGCGGTCTAGACGCGGCTCGGGGGACCGGCAGGGCCAGGGGCGGGCACGCATTCGTTGCGCGCGACGTCGGTCAGTAGGCAACGAGCACCAAACGAGTAGGAAACGATGACGCGACGATCAGCTAACGATCACGAAATGATGACGCAACGAGGCCTCGATAAGCACCCAATAAGTAGGCGGCATCGCGTGCGCACCGCTCCTCGTTTGCGGCTCCGCTTCTCCGGTGGAAAAACCAACCCTGGTGCCGTGCCGGCTCGGTTTGTGCCGGTGGAAAACAGCGGGGGCGCCGGGTTGGCACCGGGACCCGGCGAAAGCACGATTCGCAACGATTACGGGGGAGGGGGAGCGGCCGCGCCACACACGGGCACAGAAATCATCCGTTTACGCGAATCGTTAAAAGCGTGGATTTTAAAACCAGTGCCGTCGGCTCTCCTCTGCCTCCTGCCGGCGCCCCGGGGGCATGACGGGCCCCCCTCCCAGCGCCCCCCCGCACGACACACAGGGACCTTACCCAGCACGGGCATCACCGCGGCACGCTTTAGTTAAAATTCCCAAATCTATGCCGCGAACTTTCATTTTAAATTTTTTTTTTTTAGCTTTTAAGTTAATTTCACAAAAAAAACACGTCAGCAATCTACAAATTAAAATTCCTTCGCTCACCCCATTCCCCCCCCCCCCACACACACACACGTCATTCAACAGCGGGGGAACTCTTTAAAAACTCGTAAAATCGTAGCGACGCACGCATTCTCCGGGTTGTGACGCGGTCTCCGACATGAGCGGTGAGCGAGCGTCTCGATGTGTGTGTGCGTGTGTGCGGGCGTGTGTGCGGGCGTGGTGCTGACCACCCACCCCCTTCGTGCGCCATGCTGGCCGTCATAGGTGCTACTCACTAACAGCGCTTGGCCCTACAGCCTGTCAAGGCTATACATACGGGGGTCAGACTGGTATTATTTTGCCGGTTACATGTTAGAATCCGGTTGCTGCTGGCGCGTGGTCAGAGCTGGTCAAACGTTCCGAGGTTGCTCGTACGATCCGGTTGTGCGGTGACATCTGCCTAACTAACGTTCACCGGGCGCATCTTACCGTCCGCTGGGCGAGTTCGCGAGCGCGTCTGTCGCGTGTTTACTCTCCGTCCGGAGTGTCCCGCGGGGGAATCCGGAGAATGCGGCGGTCATCACGACAAACTCGCTTATATCTCTGGCACACGTCAACAACATCATCATCATCACCACCATCACCAACATCGTCACCGTCATCTCCGCCGGCGTTTCCGACGAGCGCAGAAAGCGAGCGAACGTAAACGTTCCGTCGCTTTTGTTCTTCCCCGCCACGGCGACCGGCCGAAAGTCGTCGCTCGATCGCCCGCCCGCCCGCGTTTGAGAAATGCGCCCGCTCGGCCACCTACTCTCCCCCACCCCCCATCTCGTCAACGCTCACGACCGGTCCTCGTCGCCGTTACAAAAAAAACAAAACGAAAAGCGGCAACCGAACAAATTTCCGAAGGAAGCCCGCCTCGGTTACGAGCGGGCCGCGCCGAGTCACTCCAAATTACGCGTGGCTCTCTCTCTCTCTCTCCCCCCCGTCTCGCGAGTTAAACTGGGCCGAACGAGCTTCGTCACAATCGGTTTGTACGCGAGTTGGCGGAGATGGAGGGAGGTGGGAGTTGAAAACCGGTCTCCCGTCTCGAAATATTTTTGCGAGGGGGGTTGGGTGGTCAGGTAGGGGGGGTCGGACGCGGTTCTGCTACCCCCCCCCTCCCCCGCGCCCCCCACTTCCGTGATTAACTTTTCCCGCCCCGCGTCCGGCGTTTGCTCGTTACCGTCGGAGGAGGAGGAGGGAGACGGAGGGAGGGAAGTGAAATTTACATGAGGACGCACTTTCTCTTCGATTTCTTTTTCTTCTTGCGGCCGTCTTTGCTCATGCGGTCCTTGTATTTCCGTATCTCGCGCACCAGCGTGTAGAACGCGTCGTCCACGCCCTGCGCGACACGAGCGGGGGTTACCGTGGCGCCGAGCGGGGGTTACCGTGGCGCCGGCCTCAACGGACACTCTCCGAGACAGAGGCAGACATTGTAGCTGCAGTTCAAAGCTGTTCGAGCCACGTTTAGGACTCTCTCTCTCCGTCGCGAAGGCTAACCCCGAAAAAAACAGCTTTGAAAAGCGTTGAGCTGTCAAAACCTACATCAGACAGACATTGTCAAGACAGACAACAGCCGCAACAGATAGACAACAGCCGCAACAAAGTGGCCATCAGAATTGACAATACAGACACAGATTCATCATCGACACAGTGTCAACACTGACACAGAGCCTCAACAATAACCCACAGCCTCACTACTCACACAGGGTCAACACTGACACACAGCCTCAACACTAACACTCCGCTCGCAGCACTACCATTGGGAATCACACGCCCACCACCGCCACTGCGACAGCCACCAGTCCCTCTCTCGCGAGCACCATAATAACAATAATAATTTTACATTTATAACGCGTGGCACATATTCATTCACTGTCGACTCGGAGACGTAGCGAGGAAAGCGCAGAGAGGCGGAGGAGGCAGCCAGGCGGTTTTGCCGGCGCCTTATTGCCACTCGACACTGCTTCATATATATCATGATGTTATCGGCCAAATCATTAATGAGTCTTTTTTTTTTAAGTTGTGGGAGGAAACCGGAGAACCCGGAGGAAACCCACGCAGAACAGGGGGAGAGAATAACACACAAACTCCACACAGAAAGGCGCCCGAGCCGAGATTCGAACCCGGGGCCTTCTTGCCGCGAGGCGCGGATGTTACCACTGCGCCACCCTGCCGCCGTCACCACGGCCTTCACTCCCACCACCCGCGACAGCAGCAGCCGTAGCTGGTGGTTCCTACCTGCCGGGTCTTGGCAGAGGTCTCGATGAAGGGGATGCCGTAGCTGCGCGCCAGCTCCTGCGCCTGCTTCGTGTCGACGGTCCGCGTGGGGAGGTCGCACTTGTTCCCCACCAGCACCATGGGCACGTCCTCCGAGTCCTTCACGCGCTTTATCTGTTCCCTGCGCGCCGCCCGGTAGCGGCGGAGACGGCATCGACAACTTCGTGTTCAACAACGACATCGTTACGGCGACAGCAGCAGCGTGTGCGGCAACGGCTTCTGGTGCAGCGAACCACCCGCACCTGTACTGCTTTGTGACCCTCGGGTGAAAGGCGCTCCATAAATCGCTATTATTATTACTGGTGCAGCACCGGTTCTGGTGCACTCATCCACCGGCACCTATGCTGGTGCAGTTAACCCCCGCACCGGTACTGGTGCAGGGAACCACCCGCACCGGTCCCGGTGCAGTTAACCCCCAGCACCGGTCCCGTTGCAGTTATACACACGCACCGGTTCTGGTGGCGCTATCCCCCTGCATCGGTTCTTGTGCAGTTAACCACCCCGCACCGGCTCCGGCGCAGCGCGCACACCCCCGCACCTGTACTGGTGGATGTCCTCGAAGGACTTGGAGTTGTTGATGGCGAAGACGCAGAGGAAGCCCTCGCCCGTGCGCATGTACTGGTCGCGCATGGCGCTGTACTCCTCCTGACCGGCCGTGTCCAGGATGTCCAGCAGACACGTCTCGCCGTCGATCACCACCTGCTTGCGGTACGAGTCCTGCGCGCGGGAGCGCGACACACACGCGCGCGTGGGGGTCAGCCAGCCGCGCGGTCGGTTACACACACACACACCGAGACCCACGCGTACACAGGTACCACGCACACAGGTACCACGCACCCACACAGGTCACACTCAGCCAGACACAGGTCACACTCACCCAGACACAGGACACACTCACCCAGACGCGAACTAACCAACGTAAACAACATATGAATTATTTAGCACGAAGGCTTTTGTGACCAACGTTCTCCGTGGTATATCCCTTTTGACGGGTTAGGTCACGTAAAAAATAAGCGTCGTAAACCCGCCTCCGCCCGACGCAGCCAATTTTTTTTTTTACGTGACCTAACCCGTAAAAAGGGACATATGCTGGATCATATATGAATGAATGAACGGACGTTGGGCACCAGTTGCCCCATCAGGGATCCCGTCTTCTTTGCGATTCTTTGAAGCGCGATGGTTAAATTACAGTTTCCCATTTCTTTACAGTTCTTTGCATT
>JAZEWU010000003.1:15707903-15721407 GCA_036362915.1 Geotria australis | reverse complement strand
GAACCCGGGACCTTCTTTCTGTGAGGCGGAAGCGCTACCCACTACGCCACCGTGCCGCCCATTATTTTCGTCAAAATACATGTGTCTTGTGTCGCAGGAATCCCGTACAGAAGCTTACAAGCTCACTGAGTATTTTTCTGCTGTATTAATAATCTGTCTATCTGATAGGAAACTCATAGTGGAGCTGTAATTATCCGACGGCGATGTTAATCATATGGAGATGATCTACACAGTGACAGCTTTTATCAGCACGTGTTGAATAATCTGTCTGCATCTGAATGGCTCCCACTCGCCCTGCGGGGGTCTCACCTTCCGTGTCTCGTGCTCATCGTTCAGAGTGATGACCAGATGTCCTCTGTGGTCTCCTGCGAAAGTGCAGACCATGCAGGCCAGGCTTGCGTCCTGCTTGCAGTAGAACATTAGCTCTTGTTTGTGCGCCTTGCATTTGCGTTTTTCAGGGTTCACGTCTGGTAAAACCAGGATGTGCTCGTTAAATTTGGAGTTTGTCAGGTGAGGCTTCAGATGGGTGTCACAGAAGGAAGTGTCACACTTGACACAGGTCTTCACTGCGGGAGTCTCACCGTCATCACAAGTGTCACAGGAGACAACTCCAGCCATCTTCTCTCCAGCTCTGCGCTGCTCCACCAGCTTGGTGAGCACAATGTTCCTGGTCAGCCGGGGTCGCTTAGAGAAGGTCGCTCGGCACTGGGGGCAGCTGAAGCTACTTTCTGTCTCCCACGCTCCGTCCAGACACTTGATGCAGAACGAATGACCGCAGCTCAGCGTGGAGGGGCAGTCAAACGTGTCCAGGCAGATGCAGCAGGTGAACTCACTGTATACACGATCACTGGGAGACTCGCTCGCCATGGCCCGTGGCTTCACTCAGAGTTAGTCGCTCACTGTCGCTCAGAGACGCTGTGTGAGGAGCTCACACAATGGAGACGAACCAGCAACAAGGAAATGAACTCACGTTACTCGCAGGTAAATTATAAATGTCACGAGCCACGCCCTGGAAAGTTCCACTCACCTTTGTCCCTTTTTCGTATTGCTGATGTAAGTGTTGAGCAACAACACCTACTGTACATCAGGGTGTGTATGCAGGAGTAACATCTACTACTCGGGGATCAAGGTATAAGCGTTCATGTCGCGATCCATTTCAAGTAATATTTGGTATTACCTGCAAATTCTACCAAACACTTCAAAGCCGAGCTGAAAGACAACGATGTCCAGAAGCTCAACAGATGCCAGAAGCCCCTCAGTCTGGAGGAAGAAGAGAGGCCAATGCGCGCCTTTAAGGCCAGCACTGACTATTATATCTCTAAATGTTGAAGGGCTGTCTGCAACTAAAGGAGAACTTGTTGCAATGGGAGTCTGTCCTGTGGCCCTCGCGCTTTGAAGAATCGAATCGAATTCGAATCTACGACTCACAGAATTAAGGTTCGGCCTGAGAGGGTTCGATTCCTGCCTCAGGCGCCTATCTGTGTGGAGTTTGTGTTTTCTCCCCCTGTTCTGCGTGGGTTTCCTCCGGATTCTGCGGTTTCCTCCAATAACAAAAAAACCGAATATATTTGCTAATGACATCACAATATGTATGAAGCATCCATCAATTTTCAGAAGCAGCTTAATCCTGTACAGGGTCGCGGTGAGCCGGAGCATATCCCGGCAGACAAAGGGAGCAAGGCAGGGCTATACCCAGGATAGGACGCCAGTCCATCGCAGCGCATCTGGGGCAATTTACCCAGTAGGCCAATTAACCTGGCAGCATGTCTTTGGACGGTGGGAAGAAACCGGAGTGCCCGTCGAAAACTCACGCGGTCACGGTCAGAACATGCAAACTCCACACTGAAAGGCACCCAAGCCGAGATTCAAACCCGGAACCTTCTTGCTTTGAGTCGTCAGCGATACCCACTGTGCCACAGTGCCGCCCTACATGTAGGAAGCAGTATGTGGCAATATATAAAGTGTCCCATAGACTCCAATGTTAAAGCGTCCCATAGACTCCAATTGTAAAGCTTCCCGTAAACTCCAATGTTAAAGTGTCCCACAGACTCTGATGTTGGCATGGGCAAACCGCCTGCTTGCCTCCTCCGCCTCTCTGTGCTTTCCTTGCTACGCTTCTGAGTCGTTCTCTCGTCGACATTGAATAAATATCTGCCATGCAGCGTTAGACATTTGTCGTACCCCAGGACAAGCGCCTGCTGTACCAGGTTGCGTGCACCAAAATAGCACAGCTTGACACGACCATATATGGGCATGTAAATTACACACACAATCGGAGGTCTCAAAGCATTTCGTCATCTCTGCCGAGTCCCCGTTCCACCGAGACGAGTTCAGACCGGCCGGGCGAGGGACAATCCATTCGTAGACCCCCAACGTAGCGGGCGTCGCTAGGTCTGGAGAAGAGGAGATCCAACACTATGACGCCTTACAAATGCGTATTGAGATAGCTATTTGGAAATTCCCCAAAGCAGATTGATGATCAATCAGTCCGTGTGGGCGGATGACCACACGGCCCGGAGAGAAGGGATTTTAAACAGCAGCACGGTTGTGGTGAGTGGGTTGTTCTGTGTGAGAGTCCCGTGAGTGGGACTGGAATCGTGTCGAGGCCGTGAAGGAGTGTGCAGTGTATGCACTGCGGCTCTACTGCTAGATGACGGTGAAGTTGCTCGAGTAAAATAAAGCCATGGTTAGAAGAACCACGTTTCGACCTCGTCTGTGTGAGAATGACGCGAAAGCTACACAGCTAACCACAGCTCCTGCAGCCTGTGGGAGACGACTCGGTACAAGGTGGCTCCCAGGCTATCGGCAGCGAAGGAGAATTGGTAACTCCTGGCATGACGCCGGAGGCGTTGGCCCTCAGTTTAATGTTGTCCAAATTGGCATATCCTGACGTGATGCAACCCCAGTCGGAGCATCCTGACAAGATGTCGACAAGGGGATCACTGTTGGTGGCAGAAGTGTGATGAGCTACACGCGATGAAAGTGAAGCGCAACGACCCATGGGGGTCATCATGAACGTGGGAATGCAAGAGTGCCAACTGAAGAGGTGCAACGGCACGTCCAAGGAGAAGTAGCAGCTGGACAGCATCATAGCACGACTGACCAGAGGGGAGGACGCCGATGAGGTCGGGGAAAGACTGAAGACGCTGCAGAAAGAAAAGCAAGACCAGCTTGTCGCCTTCAGGGAATGGCTCAAGCTAGTGGAGGAAAGTCACAAGATAGTGCAGCAACGTTTCGAGGGGCTGGAGAACGCCCAGCAATACCAGCAAGACGCCCTCACAGAAACGCTCGGGGTGATGAAGGAAGGGTACAGGGCACTACAGGAACAACATCTGGGCTTCACGAAAGAACTCGCGACCATGCAAGAAGACCTGCGGGTGCTGCAGCAAAGTTACCAAGAGTTGAACCGCCATCAACAAGCACTGGCTGTGCAGCCAAGGCAAAAAGGACCCGCAGTGACAACGGCGGTGTGGAGATGGGACAAGCAACCGCCCATGATGTGCTGGGAATGCGGGAGGAGGGGTCGCATACAGGGTTTCTGCTGGTGGCGGAAGCGATTGCAGCAGCGACTGGTGAACAACAGTGGGCCCAGGCCGAACCAACAGTAGGATTGGCAGCCGGTGACCAGCCTAAAGCACGTAGGGGTGATGAAAATGAGGGCAGGAGGACTGGAAGCGAAGGTGGAGGGGTTCGTCAGCGGATAACAAACCAGCATGCTGGTCGACACGGGGGCGACAGTCTTGCTGCTCAGCGATGCTCACTGTCGATGTGCAGGCATCCTCATGCACCATCTCAGAGCCCCAGACCGAGAACTGAGGCAGGTGAATTTCACAGTGCTGGACGTGCACGGGCGAGTGAAGCTGAGCATCCGGGTGGGAACAACAAGAGGCCATCACGAAATTAACGTTGTGACCAGGCTCTGCACCTCCAAATCTGTGGCCATGGTCCTCTCACGGAAAAGAGTGGGTTGCCCTCTTCAGGTGAGGGGAGAGCAGTTGCCCTTAGTGGAGGAGTTTAAGTATCTTGGGGTATTGTTCACGAGTGATGGTAAGCGGGAACGTGAGGTTGGCCAGCGGATTGCAGCAGCGTCGGCAGTGATGCGGGCACTGTACCGGTCCGTGGTAGTGAAGCGGGAGCTTGGTCCTAGGACAAAGCTCTCGGTTTACAGGTCGATCTACGTCCCTATTCTCACCTATGGTCATGAACTTTGGGTAATGACCGAAAGAACGAGATCGCGGATACAAGCGGCAGAAATGAGGTTTCTCCGCAGGGTTGCTGGGCTCACTCTCCGTGATAAAGTGAGGAGCACAGAAATCCGGGACAACCTCGGAGTAGAGTCGCTGCTTCTTCGGATTGAAAGGAGCCAGTTGAAGTGGTTCGGGCATCTGGTAAGGATGCCCCCCGGAAGGCTCCCTCGGGAGGTATTCCAGGCGCGGCCCACCGGGCGGAGACCTAGAGGCCGACCTAGGACACGTTGGAGGGATTATATCCTTCGGCTTGCCTGGGAACGGCTGGGAATCCCCCGGGAAGAGCTGGAGTCTGTTGCTGAGGAAAGGGATGTCTGGTCCACTCTCCTTGGACTGCTGTCACCGCGACCCTCACCAGGACAAGCGGTTTAGAAAATGGATGGATGGATGGATGGACCAGGCTCTGCGAGGATGGTGTGGTCAGCACCGACCTCCTCGAAACGCCGGGCCTGACCAAAGACATAGGCGAGCGCTGTGTGAGGCAAAGCGTAACAGGGGAGGAAACCCCTTTTGGAGAAGTCACGACTGACCAGACTGGCCCTGGCGAGACATCCACGGGGCAGAAACGTGACCTGACCATTGCAATGCTGATGGAGAGGCTGCACAGACTGCCGCGAAAACAGCACAACTGTAGTGACCCACCCGGCATCGTGGCAGTATGTGCCGTCGGGTGTCGTATGACAGTCATGTCCCCTGGTTTTGCCATCATGAAGTGGAGCGCCCAACTCTCGGGGCTCACGGCAGCAGCTTCCGCTGTTGCCTGTGCTCCTTCTTTATCCTGCGTGAGCCGAGATTTGCTGTTGCGTTTCCGCATCATCCTCACATAAGCCAGAGTCCGGAGCGTGCAGTCTTCCCAAGCAACTTGAAGTTTAATAGAAGTTTAATATTTCACAGGGCAGCGTGTCGTACAGACAGTTGTTCGGCGATCTCCGCAGCTCGGCTTCCTGTTGTCCCGGCGCACGCCCGTTTCCGTCTAGACCAGGAGTAGATCAGCTCTTCCAAGACGACTGGCCTCGACTGTCTCGTGCCTTTGCCTTATATCCTGTCAAAGCCCTTACGCAAGCTGTGATGTAACCCCTCCCTTGCGGTGATGACTCACTTCTGCATATGCACGCATCTGTTTGGCGCCTTCGGGATTAGTCACATTTCCCCCCCACCACGATGCACCCCTTCCAGTGGACACCCAGTGTGGTGGACACTCAATGTCGGAGACTTAATGTCGGCCCCCCTAATTTCTGGTCAATTCGAGGTCATTACACAACGACAAGATATGGCCATAGTCGCGGAGCCAGCTAACGGCCGAACAACGGCTGAATTGCGAGAGACGGAAAATGACCGCGAGCCTAGCCATAGGGACCTGCTGAAGGCGGCAAATGGCCCGATCCCTGGCCGCAAAGGCAGCCGGGAAAGGGCGGAGGTGACCGGATGCAAAAGCGGCCGCTACACTGGCGGCCGCCGTTGCACTCTGAAGCCGGCAGGCGACAGTGCTTGGGCGAAGTGCCGTGCTAGCAATATGAGCGGCAGCAGCTGCAGCAGCGCGAGGCAGAGGAGCAGGGGCAGCAGTACGAGCAGCAGCGGCCCTGGCGACGCTGCCGACGGGCGGCGGAGAGGTGGCAAGGGGCGACCACGGCGGAGAACGGTCGGGTGGCTGCGCAGCGATAGGGGAAGCAGCCATGGGACGTGATGCCAGCGGCGATCACACAAGTGGAGGATGATGGCTGGGGAGGAAGGGCTGGTGGAGGTGGCGATCGAGAGCGCGGCCCTGCGGCCCATGGGAGTGAGGCCCAACGGGTGGCCCCGTGCCGTATGGCGGATTGCGTTATGGAGCTGGCGGCTCCCCTGAACAGCGAGCCGGTGATGGACTGTACCGGTTGCAAGGCGCAAGAAACTGTGCATGGGACTGTGAGAACTGGGAGCTGTGACCCTGGTACTGACCGAATTAGCGAGGCAGACATGGTTGCAGTCGGCGTGGCCACTGTGGTTGCGACGGATGGTGATGGTGGCGATGTGTGTAGCAGAGCGTATATGTAACTCCGTAGGTGTGTGCTTATGTATATCACTGAGACAAAGGTGGCCGGGCGTGGTATTGGCGACCCACCCTCTCATGTGCCGTTTCTTGCCTTCATAGGTGCTTGCTAAAGGCATCTGACCTTACAGTCTCTTGAGACTATATGAGGGATCTGTTGCCCTTGTCTTTCTCGTGGCAGAGGATAATGACGAATATTGTCTGTGAATGTGTGACATTCTGTGCTGTTGAGTCTACCACGTGGTATAGTCTAAGAGACAGAGGCCTTTGGCCGCTCTTAAGATTACCTTGCGATTTGTATTTGAAGGATCTGAAATTCGGTGCTATCAGACAATGACGCGTGCATGAGCAATACCAAACCAAGTACACGTGGACGCAAGACAACCGACGCAAATTCATACCATGGTCTACGTGGCCACGCGCATTGTACAGATCGCGGGAGGTGCCGCGGTGCATTAGTCATTTTTTGCTGAGCGGCCAGATAGATTTGCATAAGGCCGTATAAAGCGCCGGAACCCCACGGTAATGAAATTCCATATTAGCGGAGGTTGGGAGGGAACAATCCGTGTGAGAGACAAAGAGGGTCTCGGAACCCCTGCGGTGATAGTGCCACGATGTCTGGTCGAAAGGGTATTCCATACAATGACCCTTACAAATGTGGAATTTACCCGAACCAGGTGGGGGGCGGGTGATGTCACGCCAGGTGTGCGACCCGATATAAGCCAGAGACATAGAGAAGGCAGGATCTTCTGTCTACGAGTTTTGAGCGGAGCGACGGTCCGAGTTTGTAGGGAGAATTCGAAAAATCGTGCACTGAATGCTGCAGGAGGATAAAGGGAAATATGAAGCAGTGTGAGTAAGAGATTAGACCAACTAATGCGAGTATTGTAAGAGACTAGTAACTGCTGTTAACAGAACGCCGGAAATAAATTGAAGGATGGAGACCAGTGACATCTGTGGCTGATTTTACTATACACAACAAGAAGAATGGATTTGTGTAATGGTAGATGTCTGCGTGCGATGGAGCAGCCAACGACATGTGTAGAGCCTGACATGCTGCGTTCAGACTTAAAGGAGCAGAACAGTAAGGCTCAAAACGGCACGGTGTGCAAGCACTCATTGCAGCCCATAGACTCAGAGAGTGCCGCACCACAAATGGTGTCAGAAGTGGGATTGAGGGTAGCGGCGTGCAGACCAAACAGCGACGACGTCAATAGCGGGGATGAACGAGGCGAGAACCCGAGACCAGCATGGGTAGCTGCGGTGCAACTCGGCCTAAGCTCGAAAGGCAATGCTCCACCCAATGAGCCTTGGATAAACGCCCTTCTGGAGGGTCTGCAAGAGTCACTGCAGCAGGGAAGAGCGGTGGTCCAAAGCGTGCATGAAGGCTCCTAACAGGTAGAACGCCGCTTCCAGAACCAGGACAGGGTGAACCGGGAAATGCAGGACCAGATGCGAGCCCTGCAGCTGGCCTAGCAGGAATGCGGACACTGCCACGGCACAGCGGTGAGCCGCCAACCAAGAGGAGGCAGAAGCAACGGCGCGGCGCAGACGGGACGAGGAGAGGACACCCGGGCACCTGTGATGTGCTACGGATGACACCACGGGGCCACATCCAACGGAACTGCCCGAATGGAGGATGCACGCCGCCGCCATTAAATGGCAATGCACCCTGGTAGGCAGGAATACTGAGGGAGCAAGATGGATCTCGACCAACAACAGGCTGCATTGCAACCAATCCAACAACAGAAAGAAGGTACACCGTGAGAAACATGACGCGTGCATTGGATCATTAACGGGAGGAACGGGGGGCCCCACCGTGATAATAATAAATAATAATAATAGCGTTTTATATAGCGCCTTTCACCCAAGGGTTACAAAGCGCTGCACAAGGGCCACGACGAGAACGGCATGTTAACAATGAAAAATAAAGAAATAAAAACCAAAGGAACAAAAAAAAAATGATTAAGGCTGCTTTGAATATACTGAAAGGTCGTGAAACTGGCAATCTTAAGAGCGGCACAAATCTGCCAGCGTCCCCTGAGATGGCCGTCACTTCCTTAAAGACAAACACGGAGGGAGATAGAGAGGGAGGGTGAGCGACAGGGGGAGACATTGGAACACAGAGACAGGAAGACAGAGACGATCTTAAAACACCAAATGGACACCTTTTTGCAAAGGGTGGACTTGCTGAAAACTGGTACCAGTGATGACAAGATCCGATCTCTGTGGAGGAGGTTCGTGAAGGACGCTACCAGGCAGTTGGAGGCAGTCGCGGGAGAATAGCTCTGAAGAGCAACCACCATTAATCGAGGCGTGACAAACCTACATCAGTACCCTGGCTGCATCCGAGAGTTGCCTCACCTACAAGTCCAGTGGTCGGTCAAATTTATTGCAGGTGCGTTGGTGATGCTGGCGGCTTGCACGCCTCGGTAGCAAGAGGGGAGGTGCTATCTTGCCCAGCTCTGAAACGGCCTAGTGGGGTGGTTCTCAAACTCTCTCGGTTCCCGGCGCCCTTAGTGTATCAGGATTTTTCCACGGCGCACAAAGTCAGAAAATATATGGCATATATCTAACTCGCCCCTGCGAGTTAGCCGTGGCGCCCCGGAGCGCCGTGGCGCACACTTTGGGAACCACTGGCCTTGCGTCTCCACGTTGTGGGAATCACGCTGTCCCAACGCGGTCGCTCGGCCAGAACCCGCGAGCTCTCGCCGGACGAAACCACGCGGGGCGGCAGCGAGCGTCGCGTCCCCACTGAGGTCGAGTTCGTAGGAGGGCCTCTACACACGACGACCGGGCTCAGGTGCCTTTCTGTGTGGAGTTTGCATGTTCTCCCCGCGTCTGCGTGGACTTTCGCCAGGCACTCCGGTTTCCTCTCACAGTCCAAAGACGTGCTGCGGTTGCATAGGTTTATTGACCCGCTAACTAAATTGGCCGCGGTGCCCCGTGATGGAGTGGGGTCCCATCCTGGGTATAGCCCTGGCTTGCATCCTCGTGTCTGCCGGGATAGGCTCCGGCCCACCCCAACCCTGTATAGGATTAAGCGTTTTTTTACAAAGATGATGACAATGATACCCTGGCAATGATGGTTGCTCTTCAAGTTCTGTTCTTTCGGGATAGCCGTGTCACTGACCGATCTCCATCTTTCCCTCGCGACGTTCCGCCTCGCACGTTGGAGAGGGAGATCGCTCATTGACACGGCTGTCCCGAAAGGATCATAGAAGGACACGTGAGGGGGAGACAGACGTCGATGATGCTTGACACGGGAGCGACGGTATCGCTCCTCAGTGCGCAATACAGCAGCCGCGTTAATATTCCACCAGACGCGTATAGTTGACCCAATTGAGTGTCTGATTAGGACGGTGCGGGTAGGAGAAAAAGAATGCCAGTACACATTCTATGTGGCAACGCAACTGTGCCACGACTGCGTACTAGGCCCGGACCTGATCATGGCATTGGACATGGACATCTCCGTGCCATGCCGATGCACCCAGCAGACTGATATGCTGAATGAGATCCCGTTTCGAGATAGCCCACGCTGCCCCTTGGACAGAGACGGAGCAACGGCGGTGGTGGCGGCTGGAGTGACAGTGGTGGCCCTGAACGAGGCCCTGCTACCGCTTTGGCTGAGACCGGGACGGGAAACAATGGGGGAAATTCTGCTCCTGCCCAACCCTGACCTGACCCTGAAATACGGTTTGATGGGAGCAGCCACGTTGGTCCACGCCGGGCAAGGAGGCTTGATGATGCACGTGATCAACCCCTACCACGCACCAGTCCACTTAAAGAGCGGGAGCGACGTGGCAACCGCGTACACCGTGCATCGACCCAAGTCTGTCTACACGGTGTGGAAGGAGGGAGAAGCACCAGACGAGGACACATCGGCGGATCGAGCGTGGAGAGTGGGAGGCGGGCTGCCAGAACCACAGATTCTCCTCCCAGATGATGTGCTGGTGGAATGGGGAAACTTCACGTTGGACGAAGCAAGGCGTCTCCAGGCCCTCCTCACCCAGTTCGACGATGTATTCACCCGACGTGAAGGGGATGTGGGGAGAACCAACCTGGCACAACACGAAATTGACACCGGAGAAGCCCGGCGCATCAAGCTGCCATTTTACCACATGGGGGCGCCTGAGCGCACACAGGTAAACCAGGTGGTAGCAGACATGCTGCGAGATGGAATCCTGCGACCCTCAAGAAGCCCTTTGTCTGTGCCGGTCGTACTAGTAGCCAAAAAGGATGGATCGACCAGGTTCGGTGTCGACTACACACGCTCGAATGCTGTCACTAAGGGCAATGCGTTCCCTCTCCCACACATTGGGGAAACGATTGAGAGCCTCGGAGGAGCCAAGTATTTTTTCACCCTGGACTTGGCTTCGGGCTTTTGGCAAATCGTCATGGCTGACGGAGACCGCACAAAGACAGTGTTCATCACCCTTATGGGGCTGTATGAGTTTCAAGCAACCCACCGGCGACATTTCAACGGCTGATGGAACAGTAACGAGGGGGCTACAGTGGGAACAGTGCCTACTCTACCTCAATGGCATTATTGTATTCGGGAAGGACATGGAGGAACACGTATCCAGACTGCGGGACGTGCTCAAACGACTGAAGGGAGCCCACCTGAAATTGAAACCACGAAAGTGCTGTCTCGTTCAATGGGAGGTGGAATATTTAGGGCACCGAATCAGCAAAAGGGGGTGCAGACCGATCTCCGGAAAGTGGACGCTGTCACCAAGTGGCCACAGCCCACGACTGCTGCCCAGGTCTGGTCCTTCATGGGACTGGCCACCTACTATCGTCGATTCGTGAAGGACTTCAGCACCATCACCCGGCCCCTCACGCAGCTCACCTCAACGAAGCGACCCTTCGAATGAACAGAACTATGCACGATGGCGTTCAAGGAAATAAAGCACTGCCTCACCCACACCCCGATACTGGCGTCCCTCGACTTCAACCGTGAGTTCATCATCGCCACCGACGCCAGTGGCACACGACTTGGAGCCGTACTGTTGCAAGAGGTCGAGGGGACCAAACGAGTCATAGCCTACGCAAGCCGGACACTGAGCGGAGCAGAGCTCAATTACTCTGTGATGCGGCAGGAGCTGGGAGCAATGGTGTTCGCATGTCAGCAGTTCCGCCTGTACATACACGCCTGGGGGTGTCGAGTAAAAACAGACCACTACGCCTTGTAGTTCCTCCTGAACTTCAAGGAACCCCGGGGGCTGATGGCCCGATGGCTCGCACAACTCCAAGAGTATGAACTGCGGCTACATTAACTGCCAGGGCACCAATGCACAAACGCTGATGCGCTGACCCAACGATCCACACGAGCGACGATGCAGAGGCAGGGCGACTCTGTCGCTTTGTGACCCTCGGGTGAAAGGCGCTATATAAATGCTATTATTATTATTATTATCCGGGGACGTTGCCACCGTGACACCAACAGTCCGCCGCCTCGAGAGGAACCACGGAGAAACGAATTAGCCCAATTGTGCGTGACTGAAGGGGTGTAGCAGCCCAGAGACGGCCAGCTGATGCCTGAGGCGCCCCGCAAAGAAGTCGGCTGTGAATTCCCTGGACTTACTGGCGAACAACTGCAGCACAGACAGCACCATGACCCGAAGCTCGCAGCCATGGCTGCGGCACTCGAGTGCCGCAACGCCGAGGTATGAGGGAGTTGTGCGCGACTATACAGCCACCTGGAGTTGCAAGATGGAGTCGTGTGAAAGGCTACGACGACTGGACAGCTGAGACCCATTTGTGCGCCCCTCGCAGAACGGACCCTGCTGTTGCGGTCAGTCCACGACCACTCGGTGGGAGGCTATGACGGGGAGCGACTCACGCAGGACACCCTCCGCCACAGTTACCTCTGGCCAGGGATGGAGAAAGATGTAACTGACTGGGTGTGAGGCTGCCAGCGTGTCAGCGAGCAGCCCCGAAACCACCTCGGTACGTGGCGCCCCCGCAGCCGCTGCGAGTCAGTCGGGTCAACCAGCTCGTCGGGATCAACCTGCAGGGGCCCATCCCCACCTCGAACTACTACATCATGGTGGAAAATCTAACTCGCTACCCCGTGGCAGTAGCAATCCCCAACAATACCGCCAAGACAGTCGCCACTGCGTTTCTCGAACAATATATCCTCAGCCATGGAGTCCCGGAGCGAGTAATCACTGACCCAGGCAGAGCGTTTGAGGCGACGATATTCCGCTGGGTCTGCTGCGCAATGGGAATCACCCAGGAGCGCACCAGGGTGTACCACCCCCAGGCCAACTGGATGGTGGAAAGATGCAATTGGACCCTGGGGGAGAAATTACGACGCATGGTGGCGAGAATCAACACAACTGGAATGCCCACCTCCCATACGCGCTGTTTGCGTACCGCACTATAATAATAATAATAATAATTTCAATTTATATAGCGCCTTTCACCCGAGGGTCACAAAGCGCTATGGTGCTCTCATCCACCAGGCAGACCCCATTCTTCCTTATGCACGGATATGAGGTGCGTCTGTCAGCAGATCTCCTGTTCGGAGCATCGTGTCCCCAACCCCCTACCCGCGGAGCAGCAACTCGCCCAGAGGCTGGACACACTCCAACAGGCGCGCTCCGACGCGTTTCAAGCCGGCGAAGTAGTGCACCACCGACTAACCCAAGCCGCCGGACCACGCACCGACCCGAGCTTGTCCCCAAAAGGGGAAAAAGTGTTGCTCCACTCCCCACGGGTGCAGCCCAGGAAGGCAGGCAAGCTCACCTCACTGTGGACGGGCCCGTACACTGTGGTGAAGCAACTGTCCCCGTGGAACGTGGTCCTGCGTGGGCAGAGCCGTAGGACCAACCGGGTGGTGAACGTACGACAGTTGAAACTGTGGCAACCATCCCCGGGGGAAGAAGCCCCACACCATTCGCAGAATGGAGGACCCAGGAGGAGAAGGGTTAAGACACAGCCAGGGATGGACCCCAGGAGTGAACCCCGACGGAAATGACGGCAGAGCCTACTAGGACCGCCGGGCAACCCGTGGCTTCCCCGAGTCCCGGCCATGACCCAGCAACCCGTAGGAACACGCCCTGGACCAATGGTCACCCGGCCCGGCCAGACAAGGTGACTACCGCCTCGCCTGAGGGACATTGTGAGCCCGCGCGCCCAGCTGGGGCGCGCGGGCTGCCGCTACCTGTGTTTTACGTATTTATTTAGCTTTAATTTGTTTTACATTTGTCACTTTTCATCTGTT
>JAZEWU010000003.1:15636540-15647572 GCA_036362915.1 Geotria australis | reverse complement strand
TGGATTGTTGGAGTGGGTTATCGGTGCCGTGCCGAGATGTTGGCTCTCTGTCTCTGCTAGGGGACATTTGTTCCCTCCTTGCTTGTTGTAGAATTATTTTTAGTTTCCCTGTTGCATTTTCTTTTGTCCTTTGTCTTATAATTCGTTGCTACCGCTTGACTCTCAGTTTTCTGTCTCACCATTATTGTTGTGCCGTTCTCTCCACAGCTCGGATAAAAAAAAAACCCAAAAAAATTGTTGCTGATTTTCCGTGCTCTGTCGTTGTTGACATGTCGTTGTCTCTGCAGCTTTGTGTTCCAGTCCATGTATATGCCAACACCGGGGTCACAGAGAAACGGCATTTCGATCCTCGATATGTCCTGTACATATGGCAGAATCTATATACTGTCATACCCCGCCCTACGTCAATAATTGGTTCCAAAAGCCGTGACGTAACCCGGGTTTTGACGTAAACCGGACGTATTGCCTTGAAGATGCCTTAAAACGAGAACAGACCCCGTAAACCTAGCGTAAATAACTGGCGAAAGAATTTGACTATCGCTAAACCTTAAAGAACACTAAAAACACATTTTAGTCATATTTTTTATGACGTAGGTGACGTTGCTGAGTGAGGTAACGTCGGACATAATAATAATAATAATTCAATTTATATAGCGCCTTTCACCCGAGGGTCACAAAGCTGACATTTACTCTAGAAAAGTGGCGTAAAGGTGAATTTGACGGAAAGCGGGGTATTACTGTATATAAAATCGTAAGCCCTTATACAATCCCCAGTTCGGATAAGCGGCCCTGTTGTGTTTGCTCGAGATAGACTTCGCCAAATCCCAACCAAATAGTGCGGGACCGTCGCAGAATGATGCCCCGCCGTCCAAGACCACTTTGTCTCCATCCCCTCAAGGTACGGTACGATCCGCGGCGCCGCCATTTGCAAAAAGGCCCGCAGCTATTACAATCCCCAGTTCGGATAAGCACCGCCGCCGCTCTTACAATCCCCAGTCCAGATAAGCAGCGCTGTTATTACAATCCCCTGTTCCCCTGCCTTTTACTGATTTTTAATCGATGTTTTGTTGCATGATGATTTATTTCAAGTTCTTTTATTGCACTGCCCGCCATCGCCTTCGTGTTAGTGAATTTCACGTCCATTTTTTGCACGGGGGGTAAACCATACAATTCGGGCCGGACAACGCACATGGATCAACCATGAATATTTACCCGGGCAACGCCGGGTTGCCCCAGCTAGTTGACAATAAAGTTCAATTGAATTGAATCCGGGCGGCACGGTGGCGTAGTTGGTAGCGCTTCCGCCTCACAGAAAGAAGGTCCCGGGTTCGAATCTCGGCTCGGGGTGCCTTTCTGTGTGGAGTTTGCATGTTCTCCCCGTGTCCGCGTGGGTTTTCGCCGGGCACTCCGGTTTCCTCCCACCGTCCAAAGACATGTTGCCAGGTTAATTGGCGTACTGACTAAATTTCCCCAGGCGCCCTGCGATGGACTGGCGTCCCATCCTCGGTGTTCCCCTGCCTTGCGCCCTGTGTCTGCCGGGATAGGCTCCGGCTCACCGCGACCCTGTATAGGATTAAGCGGTTTCTGAAAATGAATGAATGAATTGAATCCACGCCCTCTTTCTCTACGGACACGCCCACTTCATCTGTGGCCCCGCCCAAATCCTAGCCCTGCCCCCACTCCCTCTCCGATTGGGTTTCTGTCAATGCTGGAGCAACATATCTCGTCCGTTCAGTTGTCTCGTCTGAGCGAGGAGATGATGACGGGTCGCATGGAGCTCACGGTGACCTGGCTGCTACTGCTGGCTTCACCGCCGCTCACACAGGCAACAGGTACTGGATAGAGACGGAGACTTTTCAATTCAACTTTATTTGTCAAATCTGCCATATGTACAGGATATATAGAGGATCGAAATTCGTTTCTCTCAGACCCCTGTGTTGGCATATACATGGACTGGAACACAACAACAAAGGTTTAAAAATACTAGGATGCAAAAAACGAAATACTTTCATTGTAAGTTATGTGGGCTCGCTCTTCAACATACCGGTGTGCTGACGTAGTAACGAATTGGCACGTTTTTGTTCACGTGACAACC
Organism: Geotria australis; assembly: GCA_036362915.1. NCBI lineage: Eukaryota > Metazoa > Chordata > Hyperoartia > Petromyzontiformes > Geotriidae > Geotria > Geotria australis. The sequence goes on along the minus strand of JAZEWU010000003.1, from coordinate 15,645,477 downwards.
CTTTACTAATTGGCTGTGTCGGGTAGAGGCGGGTTTGCGACGCGTAAATATATTTACGTGACCTAACTTATAAAAAGATCTAGACTTTGGAAAATACTAACGTTTTTTTAATATTTACACGTTAAGGTAAGCTGAGGGTCGGGGGCAGGACAATAACAGGGCACAGATCTGGAACAAAAACTATAATTACAACAAATATAGTGCAAATAGAACTAATATAGTGCAGATATAATGAAAAGATGTGCAAGTAATATGCCATCTACAGACCAAGTAGCAGCGGTTTTTGTCGTGTCATGAACTAAGTGGTTAGTGCTGAGTGTAGGTGTGTGTGTGTGCTTATATGCTTGTATAAAAACGTTCTTATGGCTGGTGCTGTTGGACGTGTAAGTGGGTGGGATGGGTAAGTTACAGTCCAGACTTTTTGGAGGCAGAGGAGGTAGAGTTCAGCATCCTGACAGCCTGATGTGTAAAGCTGTTACATAGTCTGGTGGAGCGGGCCCGGAGGCTGTGTGAGGGATGGGTGGGGTCGCTCGCAATGCTGGTTGCTTTGCGGGCTAGGCAGATGTTGTAACCGTGTTCGTTCTTGGGGTTTTTGGAACCTAACCACACTGAAAAGTGTAACATCTGCGCCTCACATGGATGGCATATTACTTGCCCACGTTTCATTTATATCTGCACTAGGTTAGTTTTATTTGCACTATATTTGTGTAATAATAGTTTTTGTTCTAGAGCTGTGCCTTGTTATTGTCCCCCCGACTCCCAGCTTAGCTGAACTTGTAAATATAAAACAATTGTTAGTATTTTGTTTGTTTTATCCTAGTATTTTTAAACCCTTGTTGTTGTGTCCCAGTCCACGTATAATGCCAACACCTGGGTCTGAGAGAAACGGCATTTCGATCCTCTATATGTCCTGGACATATGGCAGAATTGACATTAAAGTTGAATTGAATTGAAGAATGTCCTACCCGAGGCGATTCAATTCCCGCCTCTAACACTGACTCCTATCTCTAACACTGGCTCCTATCTTTAACCCTGGCTCCTGCATCTAACACTGGCGTCTATCTCTAGCACTGGCCCCTATCACTACACCTATCATGGTGTATGTGCAGCGGTAACATCTGCACCTCACAGAGAGAATGTCCTACCCGAGGCGGTTCAATTCCTGCTTCTAACACTGACTCCTATCTATTACACTATCATCTACCAAAGTAAGCCTTAGAAGCTCAAAGTACTTTCTGTTCAATGTTGCTAGGTTCACTACGAGATATGGAGGAAAAGCTTTTGTGGCAGCTGAGCCAAGTTTCTGGAACAATATAGCCATGAGCTTGAAGCTACAGTCACTACCGTCCATTACTAAACTTAGATCCCAGTTAGAATTGACATTTCTGTCTAGTTGTGATTGCTAATCTTGATTCGTGTTCTAAATGTTCCAATTGTTTGCACTCGTCCGTCTAACGTTGATTATGTTCACCCTTAATATGCTTTAGTTATTTTTTCACTATCACAATACACAGCCTTAATGTGATATTGCTATTTGAAAAAAAATGTGCAATGCTATGAATTTTGGACTATTTAATTTGAAATGCTATGTGTAAATGTTTTTTGTTAGTTGATTTAAATTTAGATTGCCAGTTTCACGACCTTCAAGTGTATTCGAAGCAGCCTTAATCATTCATTTTCTGTTGGTTTGGTTTTTATTGGTTGTTTTTTCTTTCGTTGTTGACATGCCCTTGTGCAGCGCTTTGTGACCCTCGGGTGAAAGGCGCTATATAAATTGATATTATTATTATTAGCCATCCATTTTCAGAAACCGCTTAATCCTGTACATGGTCGCTGTGAACAGGAGCCTATCCCGGCAGACACAGGGCGCAAGGCAGGGGAACACCGAGGACGGGACGCCAGTCCGTCGCAGTTATTATTATTATGAATCTTGTATATATTTTAATTATTGTCAGCAATTCATATGTTTGTTGGGTCAATACAGGAGTCCCGTAACGAGCTTGCAAGCTCACTGGGTATCATTCTGCTGTAATAATAGACATCTACCACCCACCTACTCGCTCACCCACTCACTCACTGACCAACTCACTCTGGTTTCAACCCCACAGTCCATAAACACGCTGCTGCCACTCACCCACTCAACTACTCACACACATATTCAGTCACCGGCTGACCAACCCACTTATCCACTCTCCCACTCACTCACTCTCTCCAGTTTCCTCCCGCAATCGAAATATATGCTGCTGCAACTAATAATAATACTATTTGAAGAATGTTAACATTTATAATGCGCACATATTCATTAAATGTCAAAGGTACTCATTCGACGAGAGAACGACTCAGAGGCGTAGCGAGGAAAGTGCAGAGAGGCGGAGGAGGCAGCCAGGCAGTTTTGCCAGCGCCATATTGCCACACACTGCTTCCTAGGTATTATTATGATGTTATCGGCCAAATAATTAATTAGTGTTTTTTGTTAAGTTGTGGGAGGAAACCGGAAAACCCGGAGGAAACCCACGCAAAACACGGGGAGAACACACAAACTCCACACAGAAAGGCGCCCGAGCCGAGATTCGAACCAGGGGTCGGTCTTCTTGCTGTGAGGCGCAGATGTTACCACTGCACCACCCTGCCGCCACTCACCCACTCACAAACCTACTCAACAACCCACTCACTCAATCACCCATCCACTCACCCACCCACTCCGGTTTCCGCCCACAGTCCAAACACACGCTGCTGCCGATAATGCATGAAGTAACGTTTGGGGTAGATTCTGAACCCAGATAAAAATCACTTTCCATAGGTCAGCAAAAATAGCAAAATACACGGAGCGGTGGCGCAGCGGTTAGCAAGGCACGCTACAAACCTGGCGCCGGAGTTCGAATCCCGCTCACGGCCACCAACACCAGTGACGATTTTCTGAACCGGTCCTGGGACTCCCCTAGGTCGACTCAGCCTCAAATGAGAACCTAGTGCGGTGTGTAAACATTGCCGATTAGGAGACATAGGCGGCAGGGCATGGCGTTGGTCACCCACCCCCTCGTGTGCCGTGTCGACCTTCATATGTACTACTCGCACACAGGCGCAGTGGTAACATCTGCGCCTCAAAGAAAGAATGGTCTTACCCGAACAGGTTCGATTCCTGCCTTGGGCGCCTTTCTGTGTGGAGTTTGTGTGTTATTCTCTCCCCACCTGTTCTGCGTGGGTTTCCCCCGGGCTCTCCGGTTTCCTCCCACAACTTAAACAAATACTCATTAATTAATTGACCGATAACATCCTAATATATAGGAAGCAGTGTGACGTAATATGGCGCCGGCAAACCGCCTGGCTGCCTTCTCTGCCTCTCTGTGCTTTCCTCACGCCTCCGAGTCGTTCTCTCGTCGAAAGAGTACCTTCGACAGTGACTGAATATGTGAGCATTATAAATTTAAAATTATTATTATTAGAATATGGGGGATCTTTGTCTTTGGTGGTCCATAAATCCCTATAAAGTTTTGTCCAAATACGATACTGTTGAAAACATCTCAGTGTTGTTTTTGTTGGATGGACTTTCACAAACATTCCATCGGACATCTTTCATATTGTTTGTTTCCGCTTAGAGATACGAGTCACAGTATTAGTGATAGGATCCAGTGTTAGAGACGGGAGCCAGTGTTAAAGACAGGACCCAGTGTTAGAGATAAGAGCCAGTGTTAAAGACATGAACCAGTGTTAAAGACACCTGGCTGTGTTAGAGATAGGAGCCAATGTTATAGACAGCAGCCATTGTTAGAGATGGGAGACAGAATTAAGGACAGGAGCCAGCGTCAGAGATAGGGGCCAGTGTTACAGCTAGGGGCCAGTGTTAGAGATAGTAGCCATTGTTAGAGATGGGAGGTAGTGTTAGAGACATCAGCCAGTGTTAGAGACGGCACCTAGTGTTAGACAGGAGCCAGTGTTAAAAGAGCAGGAGCCAGCGTTAGCGATAGGACCCAGTGTTAGATATGTAATGACCTGTGGTCAGAGGCTGGTGGGGGAAGTGACCGCGTCACCCCCCCTCCCTACGGGGAATGAAGTAATGAGTGCAAATCCAGGCATGCCTGACCATCTCGCCAAAAACTGAGGGGGCAAAAGGGGAAATGGGGGCTCCTTCCTCTGCCCCTTACTGTTTAAGGGCATTAAAGATGACGATAATATTTACTCGTAGAATTCCGCTTCCTCCCCTCATTGTGTAAGGAGATCACAGTTGCTAAAGATAGATTAAAGACGCTAATCATTACCAGGAAGGGGGGTGATGTCAGAGGTGACGTCAGAGCCTTTGCATGATAAAAGGCGGGCGCCCAGGTACGTTAAGGGTCGGATCCTATAAGCGGATCGTCTGTGAGAAAGGCGTGGTGGCAGTGCCGACCAGCTGGGGGCTGGGTGGAGCGCGCTGCGCTCCACTGCTAGCTAGAAACTAAACGGCGTGCCTGTGAGTGGGGAGCTCGGTGATAGCAAGCTTGAGCGGTCGTAGTGACAGACTGCTGTTCATGTGAGAAGTCTTGCTGGTGAATTAAAAGACAATCTGCTTGGAAGCCTGCGCTTCGACCTTCATCTGTGGGAGGGTGCGTCGGTGGCTCCTGAGTCACGCCGACCAACGTGTGCTTTCGTGTCCGTGGCGTCTGAATTGACACCCGGGAACGTGGTAATAGACCCGACGGCTCATCCTGACAAGAGAGTCGACGTCGGTCCTTACAGATATAGGAGCCAGTGTTAGATATAGGAGCCAGTGTTAAAGACAGGAGGCAGTGTTAGAGATAAGAGCCAGTGTTAAAGACAGAAACCAGTGTTAAAGACAGACGCCAATGTTAGAGATAGGAGCCAGTGTGATAGACAGCGGCCATTGTGAGCGATGGGAGGTGTAGCCAGGGCTAAACTGATAAGTTGATTTGCACGTATGCATGGCGCACATATTGAGATACGAGAGGGCCTGAGTTCAATGTGGTGTATTCGGCAACGCATTTGACTGTGGGGGATTCTGGGCGCCAACCACTCGTAACAATGTCTGTCAGAGGAGCCGAATCGTCACGGTATACTTGGGTCGAGAGTTTGTAGCGGGTCTATATGTGCGATTATGATAGTGCAATTTAGGAGGGCTGAATGTAGCCAGGGCTAACTGTATGTTAATTTGCACGTATACAAGTCGCACACATTAGGATAATTAATGAATGGCGTTGATGCATCGGTATGGACACGCCCCGCGAACAGTGAGTCATGCCCACCCTGGTGGACAATGTGTTCGTTGATACGGAGATGTGGAATGGCGGGCGGGAGATGTTAATGATTGTGGCTTAACAACGCGTGGGCTGTGTTTGCAGAGTTAATAAATAGTTATTTGAGAGAAGACACGTGTTGGTGCGGAGTCAAGCCTCTGGTGGAGCAAGTGCTGTTGTGTGGAAGAGTTCGGCACAGTGGACCAAGCGGCGTGTGCAGGGCACGAGAGGATATTAAAAATAACACAACGCAGAATTCACCATCCATACACACACGCGCGTGATTGAGCTGGTCTTGCAAACATTTTAGTCAGCCGAGGCGGCGGCCTGCGATCTCTTGTGCGATCGGCGGCCATATAAGTGAAGAGAGACAAAGGCGGCTGTACGCATCGGTTACAGAGGCAGCATTAAGGACGGGAGCCAGCGTTAGAGATAGGGGCCAGTGTTAGAGACAGCTGCCAGTGTTAACGACAGGAGCCAGCGTTAGAGATAGGAGCCAGTGTTAAAGACACGAAGTAACACCGTCATACACGTATATTTATATACAGGGTGGTCCAGATATCTTGTGACCCCATGTCATAATTATCGAAATGCCGTTTCTCTCAGACCCCGGTGTTGGCATAAACATGGCCTGGAACACAACAACAAGGGTTTAAAAATACTAGGATAAAAAACACCAAATATGAACATTTTATTATATTTACAAGTTAAGCTAAGCTGGGGGTTGGGGGGGGGACAATAACAAGGCACAGATCAATAACAAATATAGTGCAAATATAACTAATAAAGTATTTTTTTAAGTTGTGGGAGGAAACCAGAGAGCCCGGAGGAACCCCGCGCAGAACAGGGGGAGAGAACATACAAACTCCACACAGAAAGGCGCCCGAGGCGGGAATCGAACCGCCTCGGGCAAGACCATTCTTTCTGTGAGGCGCGGATGTTGCCACTGCATCGACACCCTGCCGTTTTGAGCCCAAACTCCACTCACTGCAAGGCCTCACGCAAAGAATGGTCTTGCCCGAGGCCATTCGATTCTCACCTCGGGCACCTTTCTGTGTGGAGTTTGTGTGTTCTCCCCCTGTTATGTGTGGGTTTCCTCCGGGCTTAGATTATTATAATAATAGCATTCTATGTCGTGAAGGAGGGAGCGGGAACACTCGATGCCATGGCTTACCCTAAAGAGCAACTCTCGAGAGCGATTCTCATCACACATCGAAACGTGACAAACTTATATTACTAAGTGTGTAAATGCCACGATCGACATCTTGTCAGGATGCGCCGACTCGGGTCGTATCACGTCAGGATCTGCCGAGAGGTCTTCGCCTCTCTCTAGGTGGAAGGCTCGGAAGGACTCGTCTATCTCTATCACTTTTCGCTGGTGGCTGTAGCCACTTCCTATCACGGCGCTTTCGTGTCATTCTCACACAGACGAAGTCGAGACGTGGTTCTTCCAACCAACGCTTTATTTCCCTCGAGCAACTTCACCGTCATCCAGCAGTAGAGCTGCAGTGCCGCATGCTGCACACTGCTTCACGGCCTCGACACGTCTCTAGCACAGCACACGTCTCTAGCACAGCACACGTCTCTAGCACAGCACACGTCTCTAGCACAGACGAACCGACCCCCTCCTCTTCATCCCGCTGCCGTTTAAATCCCTTCTCTCCGAGCCGTGTCGTTACCCGCCCACCTGGACTGATTGATCATCAATCTACTTAGGGGAATTTGCAAATAGCCATCTCAATACGCATTTGTAAGGAGTCATTGTGTTGGATCCCCTCTTCTCCAGACACTGCGACGCCCGCTACGTCGGGGGTCTAGGAATGCATTGTCCCTCGCCCGGCGGTCTCAGCTCATCTCGGGGAACGGGGACCCGGCAGAGATGACTTCTTCTTTTTCTTCTTTGCGATTCTTCGAAGCGCGATGTTAAATTACAGTTTCCCATTTTCTTACACCGCCCCTTGCATTTTCATTGAACTCCACAAGGTCTTTTGAGCTGCAGAGATGACGACACGCTATACGACCTCCGATTGTGTGTGTAATCTGCATGCCCAAATATGGTCGTGCCTGGCTGTGCCGTTTTGGAACGACCGCACGTGGGTGCACGCGGCCTGGCACAGCAGGCACTTGTCCTGGGGCACCACAAGTGTATTATACAGAGTCGGGCGGCGCGGGTGAGTAGCATTGCCGCCTCACAGCGTTCACGTCGCGACCCCTGTCAGGTAATACTTGGTGTTGCCTGCGAATTCTACCAAACACTTCAAAGCCAAGCTGAAAGACAATGATGTCCAGAAGCTGCCCATCGTGCTTTGAAGAATCGCAAAGAAGAAGAAGAAGCAAGAAGGCCCCGGGTTCGAATCCCGGTTCGGGTGCCTTTATGTGTGGAGTTTGCATGTTCTCCCCGTGTCCGTGTGGGTTTTCGCCGGGCACTCCGGTTTCCTACCACAGTCCAAAAACATGCCGCTGCATAGGTTAATTGGCTTGCGGACAAATTTGCCGCCTGGTGCCCTGTGATGGACTGGCGTCCCATCTTGGGTGTAGCCCTGCCTTGCGCCCTGTGTCTGTCGGGATAGGCTCCGGCTCACCGCAACCCTGTACAGGATGAAGCGGTTTCTGACAATGAGATGAGTGGGTTGTCGGTGCCGTGCCGAGATGTTGGCTGTCTCTCTCTCTCTTCCGATCTGTGTCTGCTCGGGGACGTTTGCTCCCTCCTTGCTTGTTGTAGAATTATTATTATTGTTTTCCTGTTGTTTTTTCTTTTGTCCTTTGTCTTATAATTCGTTGCTATCGCTTGACTCTCAGTTTTCTGTCTCCCCGTTGTTGATATGCCGTTCTTTCCACAGCTCGGATTATATATATATAAAAAACAATCGTTGCTGATTTTCCGTGCTCTGTCGTTGTTGACATGTCGTTCTCTCTGCAGCTTTGTGCAGCGCTTTGTGACCCTCGGGTGAAAGGCGCTATATAAATGCTATTGTTATTATACAGGGTAGTCCAGATGTCATGTGACCCCATTTTGTTGACCCCTGACATTGTTTTTTTTCTATTCTCATTCAAATCAGTTTTAAACAATAATCATATTTTACACTATGGGCATATTTTTTGCCAGTATACAAATAATGTAGAATATATAAGGTTTCACCTTTTCTGACAATGAGAGACATGCATGTTTTTGCCACAAGCATATGCTTGCCAGAAAAGGTGATACCTTATATATTGTACATTATTTGTATGCTGGCAAAAAAGGTGCCCATAGTCTAAACAGCTAGACCCGAGCTACTAATGCATTGGTACTTGCATTGTCTGACAACTGCTTGCCTTTTGGCAACACTTGACTAAGCACTGAGACTAGGCTCCAACGAAAGCTGTCTCTAGTGTTGGGCCAATTAAGTTGAAGGAGAATAGTAATAGTAATCTACTTTTGTAACGCGCGCATTTTCTTCGGGTGGTTGCACCCGTTGATTCGGAGGCGCGGAGCCCTGCTCAGTCGGTTTGCTGTGCGTCGGTGAAGAGGTGACTTTTTCAGAGTTTATTTAAGGCTGTGGGGCACTGTGTTTGACGCAATAGGTGCGGCACGCTGTTCCAGGTTGTGGGTGCCGTGACCGAGAATCAGCGTTTCGCGAAGGTTGTACGTGAGCGCGGTGTATGGAGTAGGTGCGGTGCTGAGCTGCGGAGAGTACGGGATTGTGTTGATGCGAGTGGCCGGAGTAGT
>JAZEWU010000003.1:15623435-15636040 GCA_036362915.1 Geotria australis | reverse complement strand
AATAGGCTACCTTCGTCACCTTGTTGATGTGTGTCTCGAAAGTGAGTGAGGAATCAAGATTCACACCTAAGCTTCGGACTGCATTAGCAACTTCAGTTGTCTGGTCGCCAAGCATCAATTGGATAGGTTCAGCCTTCGACACTTGCTGCGGGGTTCCGACAAGCAAGACCTCTGTTATTTCGCCGTTTAGTTTTGGAAAATTTGAATTGAGCCAGGCCTTCACAGTACACAGTGAAGAAGACATGCAAAGACCAGACACATTGATGAATGGCTTTGCATGGATATAGATTTGGATGTCATCGGCATAGCAATGGTAGCTAAGATTGAGGCTGCGCAGGATTTGGCCAAGAGGTTGTAATTAGATGCTGAAGAGGAGTGGGCCGAGGACTGAACCCTGAGGAACTCCAGACAAAACCGTATGAATCTCCGAGTTTTGTCCTTCAAGGGTGACAAACTGCTTTCGGTCGGAAAGATAGGATCCCAGCCAATTCAAGGCAGATCCAGAGATCCCCATACTCTCAAGTCGCTCAAGTAGGATCCGGTGAGTGTTTTTTTGCCAGACAGCGCCGGGCAGTTCTCCGGAGTGAGGCCAAACGGGGTGACCTGTCTTTTTTGTGTCGCGTTCCTTGTTTCCTCGCGGCTTTTTTCCAGGTGATTGTGAGGTTGAGAGCCTGTCTATCCGGGTTCACTCCCTCCCGCGTAATAGTAATAATAATTTTACATGTATAACGCATGGCACGTATTAATTCGCTCTCGAAGGTACTCATTCGACCACAGAACGACTCAGAGGTGCGAGGAAAGCGCAGAGAGGCAGAGTAGGCAGCCAGGCAGTTTTGCCGGCGCCATATTGCCACTAGACACTGCTTCCTATATATTATGATGTTATCAGGGGTCAAGGTAGAAGCGTTCACGTCGCGATCCCTGTCAAGTAATACTTGGTATTACCTGCGAATTCTACCAAACACTTCGAAGCCGAGCTGAAAGACAACGATGTCCAGAAGCTAACCATCGTGCTTCGAAGAATCGCATAGAGAGATGATGTTATCGGCCGAACAATTAATTCGTGTGTTTTTGCGACCCGCCAGACAGCGCCGGGAAGTTCTCCGAAGTGAGGCAAAACGGCGTGACCTGGCTTTTTTGTGTCATGTTCCCTGTTCCCTCGCGGATTTTTCCCAGGCGACTGTGAGGTTGAGAACCCGTCTATCCGGGTTCACTCCCTCCTGCGCAAGACCGTGACCCTCCCCTGCCGCGCCCGCTCTCCGCTCTGCACGACCGACGCGGTCCAGTGGGTCAAGTACACGACATCCTGGAGCCTGAAGGCGATCCGGGAGTTTGACTCGAGCGCCTGGAATTTCACGAGGTCCGATTACCTGGGCAGGGTCAGCCTGGCCTCGTCGGATCCCCAAGACGCCTCGCTCAGTCTCACCAACGTCAACATCGACGACAGCGGGGTCTACATGTGCGAGCGTTGGTGGAAGCAAAAAGACAGATCCGAGAGGATCATGGCTAACGTGACGCTCAAGGTCACTGAATGTGAGTGGGGCGCCGCCCCCGCCCAACCCATTGTGGATGTGATTCTCAAGCCACTGAGGCGGGCTTGGTTGTCTATGCAATTCAATTCAACTTTAATGGCAATGTGTGCCAGATGTATAGGACGTATAGAGGATCGAAATGCCGTTTCTCTCAGACCCCTCAGTGTTGGCATATAATAAGAATCATAGTTTTACATTTATAACGCGCACATATTAATTCACTGCCGAAGGTACTCATTTGACGAGAGAACGACTCAGAGGCGCGAGGAAAGCACAGAGAAGCAGAGGAGGCAGCCAGGCAGTTTTGCCGGCACCATATTGCCACTAGACACTTCTTCTTCTTTGCGATTCTTCGAAACACGATGGCCAGCCTCTGGACATGGTCGTCTTTCAGCTTGGCTTCGAAGTGTTTGGTAGAATTCGCAGGCAATACCAAGTACTACCTGACAGGGATCGCGACGTGAACGCTTCCACCCTGACCCCCCACTAGACACTGATTCCTATATATTACTATGTTATCGGCCAAATTATTAATAAGTGTTTTTTTTAAGGGAGGAAACTAGATAACCCGGAGGAAACCCAGGCAGAACAGGGGGAGAACACACAAATTTAACACAGAAAGGCTCCCGAGCCGAGATTCGAACATGGGCCCTTCTTGCTGTGAGGCGCAGATGTTACCACTGCGCCACCCTGCCGCATGACTATATCAAAATAGCAGCTGTGGAGAGAAATTACCATATCTAGTCAGACGTGCGGAGGTGAGGGACGCGTGCCGTGATGTTCTCATGAGCAGCTCTCACGATCGCCTGAAAGTTAACTTACCCAGTTAATTCTTGTTGTTGTCTTTATATTTAATTTTCTTGCTAACGTTAGTTTTGGTAGTTGCTGCTAATCGTTATATTGGAAGTCTGAAACTAGCGCCTTAAACTTGCTAGCCACGGCCTTGCCCAGCTCAGAAGCCTCAGGCTTTCCTGAGGCCTATCCTGCCAGCTTTTCGCGTGGTGGCCGTTGCTTCTCATCACTTCGCAGCTCTACACCCGTCGTCATCCATACAGTAACCACACCGGATCACATCATATCTCCCCACACCGGATCACATCATATCTCCCTGCCTTGTTCTTTCTCTCTTTCTCAGGTGCTAATTTCTAGTCAATACCACACGAGTATTACAATAGGAACTAGTCAATACTTTTTGTGATAGATAGATATATAGATAAATATACCGGGCGCAGGCTGCTGCCCGTTCTCTTTAACAGCCTTAAGCAATTCATTCCTGTTGCTTTGGTCTTTATTTTTTTTCCTTTTAACGCTTGCAATTTTTAGTTTTATATATTCACAAACTATTTAGTTGAATCTTTATACATTAAGTTTAAATCGAAAGAGTCTACAACTCTACATATACCGTAGATTAACATCGTGTTTTGCACGGTTTTGTGCGGTTTGCTACGGTTTTTCAAATTCTGTGCCTCCCATTTCTAATGCTGGAACTCCCATCTCTAACGGTGAGACTCCAGTTTCTAACGCTGTGACTCCTATCTCCAACACTTACTGGCAATAGTCTATAGAATCTACCCATACAGCCTATAGTGTAGTGATGTGTCACATCAGACCCATGTTCGATATGATAACTTACATTTCCGCATTGCTGAAGAGGTTGATTCCTTCACCAGTTCACTGTACCACCAGCCTTCTCGCTGTTTGCCGTGAGCATAGGATACTTCGACGCCCTTGTTACATCCACCAAGGTGCTGACACAAAAAAGGCCACTGACCTGCCTACAGTTGATTTCCCTACCACCATCCCCGTCTTAAGCGCTATTTATCGGTTTCAGCTCGACGTTGCTTGATTAAAATTCCGCTGGTTAGAGTTCCTCTCCCAGCACAAACATTGCCTGCAACCGAAACCCACTTTGCTCTGCTCAATGTGCGCTCTCTGAACACAGAAAAAGCCCCACTCATTGCCGAGCTGATCTCAGACAACAGTCTGGATCTACTTTTCCTCACAGAAACCTAGTATCATCAAGACGATTTTCTCACATTGAATCAGGCTTAATCGCGAGACTTTACATTCCATCAGAAGGCTCGTTCAAATGGCCGTGGTGGCGGCCTTGCAATTCTCTACCATGCTTCTGCCGATATCCGACTGATTCCGTCACCGACCTTCTATTGATTCGAGCATATGTCTCTGGATTGAAGGTCGGCTCAACCTGTGAAGTTGGTGCCTCTACTTCTTTTGTCAATAAATTGTCTGAGCTGCTTTCTAAGATGTGCTCCTGTTCTTAAAGGATCCTGATTCTTGGCGATTTCAACATCTACGTTGACTCTCTAAAGAGCCCTCTTGCAAGGGATCTTATGGCCACTCTGACCTCATTGGGCTTCACTCAACACGTGACATCTCCCACTCACCGATGCGGCCATAGTCTTGACTTGGTTTGCTCCTGGAACATCTCGGTAACCAACATGTCCGTCACTGATCCTGGTTTGTCTGATCATTCTGCTGTGTGCTTTTATCTCCAAATACAGCCTCCCATTTCCATCACCAAGCGCCAAATCCAATTTTGAATCCTTAGTGCCCACACTCCAGACATATTTGCTGCTGCAATCAATAGTACTTCACTCTCTGCCTCGGCTCACTCTGCCACTGATGCGACAGCTGAATCTTACAACAATGTGATATTAAGCATACGTGATGATATGGCCCCATTAAAATCACGCTATATCTCAGACAGAAAACCATCTCCTTGGTATACTGCTGTACTCCGGGATCTCAAGGCCAACGCACGCGGGGCTGAACGAAAATCTGGCCTCACCGTTCACAGTGAAATCTTTAAGGAACAACTCCTCCATTACCAGAAGGCACTTTTCTGTGCCCGCACCAGCCATCTTTCCAGCATTCTGGCTGACAACTGTGACAAGCCCAAGTTTATTTTTTCTACCATTAATCAGCTTCTTTGTCCTACCAGTCACTCAACCTCACCTCCCGTCACTAATAAAGATCAGGTGGATCAGTTGATTCAGTTTTATTTTTTAAAACGAAGTCAATCGAATCTCTACCCAGCCTCAATCACCAACCAATAGCCCAATAATCGTTCCTCCACCTTCCTTGACCTCAAAACTCCTGATTTTTTCTGAATTAACGGAATCCGAGGTCTCCTCCCTAGTTACCCGATCCCGTCCCTCAAACTGCTCCATGGATCCTTTCCCATCCAAATTCATCCGGGCAAATTTCAAACCCCTTGCCACGTATGTCACTAATATGTTCAATAACTCATTCCACTCTGGTATCTTTAACCCACTGTTCATTTGTGCCGCAGTTACCCCCCTGCTTAAAAAAACCTGGCCTCGATTGTAGCATCCTTGATAATTATCGTCCCATCTCAAATCTACTATTCATCTCTAGGGTCCTTGAACGTGCTGTAGTTGCACAACTCCAGAAACATCTTCTTAACCCTTGATCCCTTTCAATCTGGGTTCAGATTCGGCCATTGTACTGAAACTGCCTTGGTAAAAGTAGTTGATGAACTACTCGTTGCTGCTGATAAAGGCTTGCCAAGTATTCTTGTCCTGCTGGACCTGAGTGCTGCCTTTGATACCGTTGATCATTGGATCCTACTTGAGCGACTTAAGAGTATGGGGATCTCTGGATCTGCCTTGCATTGGTTGAGATCCTATCTTTCCAACCGGAAGCAGTTTGTCAGCCTTGGAGGACAAAACTCGGAGATTCATCATGTTTTGTCTAGAGCTCCTCAGGGTTCAGTTCTCGGCCCACTCCTCTTCAGCATCTACCTACAACCACTTGGTCATATCCTGTGAAGACTCAATCTTACCTACCATTGCTATGCCGATGACATCCAAATCTATATCCATGCAAAGTCATCCATCAATGCGTCTGGTCTTTGCATGTCTTCTTCATTGTCTACTGTGAAGGCCTTGCTCAAATCAAATTTTCTAAAACTAAATGGCAAAAAAACAGAGGTCTTGCTTGTCGGAACCCTGCAGCAATTGTCCAAGGCTGAACATATCCAATTAATGCTTGGCGACCAGATAACCGAAGCTGCTAAGGCAGTCCAGAGTCTAGGTGTGACTCTTGATTCCTCACTCACTTTCGAGACACACATCAACAAGGTGACGAAGGTAGCCTATTTTCATCTCAGAAACATAGCCAGACTGCGCAACATCCTGTCACCTGTTGATGCTGATAAGCTAATACGCATCTTTATCTCCTCACGAATCAATTACTGCAATGCACTGCTTTCTGGCATCCCTGCCTACATGATCAATCGTCTCCAATGTGTGCAGAATGCGGCTGCCAGAGTCCTCTCTGGCACACATATCCATGATCACATATCCCCAGTTTTGATGTCTCTCCACTGGTTACCTGTTAAATACAGGATTGAATTCAAGATCCTCCTCACTTACAAGGCTCTCACCGATGCAGCTCCGACATACATCCGTTACCTTTTTCAGGCACCCTCCTCAACACGACAACTATGATCCTCCAATACACGCTTGCTGTATGTTCCCAGGTCACACCTCCATTCGCTGGGTGACAGAGCTTTCTCGCGCGTTGCTCCAAGTCTCTGGAATGTTCTTCCACTGGAAATTCGTTCAGCGGAGTCCTTGAACATCTTCAAATCTCGTCTCAAGACTCACTTGTTCCATAAAGCCTTCAAGCCCTCCGGCTAGGACTACTGATGTGGCTCAATGCTGTCATGCCAGGATGTTGGCTTTCTTTCCACCTGCGCCTTCATGGGAACATTTATTCCTTCCTCTGGCTTGGATTGTTGGTGCGGGTCAGTGGTGCTGTGCCGAGATGTTGCCTCTCTCTCTCTCTTCCAATCTGAGTCTACTCGGGTACATCTGTTCCCTCCTTGCTTGTTGTAGCGTTATTGTTATTATTTTCCTGTTGTCTTTATGTCCTATGTCTCATAATGTATCGCTATTGCTTGATTCTCAGTTATTCTGTCTCCCCGTTGTTGACATGCCGTTCTCTCCACAGCTCAGAATAAAAAAAAAAAAACCCAAAAAAATGTGTTGCTGATTTTCCTTTCTCTGTCGTTGTTGACATGTCGTTCTCTCCACAGCCCTGTGTGGCGCTTTGTGACCCTCGGGTGAAAAGCGCTCTATAAATGCTATTATTATTATTATTTCTTTAGCAGGGGAAACCTACATTAAAAGATAATTATTTTTATCCTGGCATCGTAATTCAATACCTCTCTCTAACATCGTGAATTTTGTATCCCTAGATATGATCACTGAAGTCCCCACATTACCCACGACCACACAAACAGGTAATCCATGCAAGACATCAGAATATAACAACGCTGCATTTACAATAGGGACGGCTCTTCCCAGGAACAGATACAGGTAGAACTAGCAGGGGCGACCCGGCGTCACCCGGGTAAATGTGATCGTAACTGGGGATAGTAATAGAGGCGCCGCTTATCCAAAGTGCGTATTGTAATGGAGGCAGTGCTTCTCGTAACTGGGTATTGCAGTAGCCGGCCGCTTTTCCGAACTGGGGATTGTAATAGCTGCGGGCCTTATTCTAAATGGGTATTGTAATGGCGGCGCGGCTCATAGTACCATGAGAGCACGGGGCGAACCACAGAAAGCGATCCCAGTGGCCAGGGAAGGCCCGTGGTCACGCGCTAAGGCACCAAAGAGTCCTCTGGGACCGAGTGGCGTCGTTTTGTGAAGGTCCTGCGCTAATCAGTTGCGATTTGGCGGAGTCTATCACGATCAAACAATCAAGCACAAAAGGGCTTACGATTGTATATATAGATTGAAAGTATGCAGGCCCGGTCCAGTTCAGCGTACCGGTAAGAAAGTGGCCAAATCATTCAGTAGGGTATAGGTGGGAAGTGGGGTTGTGATACGCCTTGTGACAAATGTAATTTAAGTTCCTATCGCTATCACTGGCTCCTTCTCTTGAACACTGGCTCCACTCTGTAACACTGACTCCTATCTCAAATGCTGATGTTTAGATAGATGTTTACTATTACAACAGAAAATTGTCAGTAGCCTTGCAAGTTCTGGATGTGGGATTCCTGGATACAACAAAATGCTCGAACTAACCAACGCAAATAATATCTAAATGACAATGTAATGCAACAAATTTACAGCGTTAAATCGTGCAAGGATGAAACCCTGGCCATAATCATAAAGTAAAACAGTAACATACAGTAGAATATATAAGGTTTCACCTTTTCTGGGTATAGGTGGGAAGTGGGATCTTAAAACACCAATTGGACACCTTTTTGCAAAGGTTCCAGTTTGCAAGCAGCCACGAATGCTATGATAAATGTATTGTCTTTTTTAAGGCCAATGCATTTATCATAGCATTCGTTTCCATGTTTTTTGCCACAAGCATATGTGACTGCTTGCAAACTGGAACGTTTGCAAAAAGGTGTCCATTTGGTGTTTTAAGATCTTAACACGTCTCTCATTACCAGAAAAGATGAAACCTTTTAAATTCTACATTATTTGTATACTGGCAAAAAAGAAACCCATAGTCTAGTAACACACAGTGTTGCACAGGACAAGACTGACCAATAATTCCGTTGAATTAATAAGAGACAAAAAGTGCAACAGTGTCATTGTGCGATGGGAATACATTGACGAAGATTATTGCATAATAGAAGTAAAGAGCATATGAATCCCTTTTTCGAATTCGATTCCATTCTTTGAAGCGTGATGGTTATATGATAGTTTCCCATTGCAACGAGTTCTTCTTTAGTTTCAGACAGCCCTTCAACATTTAGAAATATAATAGTCAGTGCTGGCCTTAAAGGCGGGCACTGGCCTCTTCTTGCTCCAGACTGTGGGGCTTCTGGAAACTGTTGAGCTTCTGGACATCGTTGTCTTTCAACTAGAACGGCACGATCAAAATATGCTTTGGTCAGATGGGGCTACAAGACCGGCCCAACCACCTGTGATTGTGGAGAAGCAGACCATACTATGGAACACTGCCTTGTCTGCGCTCTACTACCCAACCTCTGTAGCTCAAAAGACCTTGCAGAGTTCAATACAAATGCAAAGAACTGTGTAAAGAAATGGGAAACTGTAATTTAACTATCGTGCTTCGAAGAATCGCAAAGAAGAAGATCCTGGCTTCGAAGTGTTTGGTAGAATTTGCAGGTAATACCAAGTATTACTTGACAGGGATCGCGACGTGAACGCTTCTACATTGATCCCCTATGAAGCCCTGGAAACCACCTAAAAAATGTTTCACCTGCAGCTAGACATAAATGTTAATTTAATAGGGATCTAAGGTGGCTCATCGAAGGAAGTAACCGTAGCCTCTAACTCCCCAATATTGTTCCAAATATCAGGGGCAGCCGCCAAAAAAGCTATTTCTCCGAAGCTTGACGTGCACCTAGGAATATTTAGCGGACGTAAGCTGAGCTTCTAAAATTAACTCGTAGGCTTTCATGACCAATGTTGTCCATAGTGAAGCTCTGTTTGTGAGTTTAGGTCATGTGAAAAAGTGTGTAAGTGTAGTGCACCCGTCGATATGTTGGCGAAAACGAGCGAGCACACACAGCACTTGCCTTAAAATATTTAACAGAGCCCTGATCACCAAAAACAGACAAAGTGACGAAAAATCTGAAATTGACGTCCTATAAACCATCAAAAATTACCGTACATGGTGGGAGTCACTGACAAAATCGCCAGGGTTCTGATAAAACAATATATCCGAGTGCGGTTTGGCACAGCCCGAAAAATCGAGGGAATTGTGGCAAACTCTAAGGATTCGGTACAGAAGCTGTCTACGGAGGGTGTTTATCGCATCAACTGACAGGGATCACGTCGTGATCCCTGCGAATTCTACCAAACACTTCGAGGCCGAGCTGAAAGACAACGATGTCCAGAGGCTGACCATCGTGCTGCTTCGAAGAATCGCGAAGAAGAAGATCGCATCAACTGCTCATGTGGCCTTTGTTATGTTGGCCAAACAGGTAGAAATATCAATGAACGAATCAAAGAACATCAAATAAATATTAATAATTCACAGACAGTATCGTCAGCTGTGGCTGAACACGCCTGCAAACAGTGTCACACAATTGATGTCGACAACATTGATGTCTTGTGCAAAACTAGCCATTATTGGCCCAGAGTTATCCGTGAATCTATTGAAATTGAAAAGAATAAAAAATAATTTTCATCGATCAGGCAGTTATAAACTTAGCGCAGCCTGGAAACGCATCATTTGCTAATACCCTTAGTCATTAGTTGCGCTAGCCACTCCCCCCCCGGCGTGGGCCACCCCTCCCCCTCCGGTCCGTATTGGTTGAGCTAGCCCCGCCCCCCCGCCACCACGTGGGACCACTCCCTTCCATCCTAAATACGGGAGCGTCTGCGCAGTGGTTCTGCATTTTCCAAGCCCTGATGAAGCTGAGTGGAAGTCTCAGCGAAACGTCGGTACCATATTTTAAGGTAAGTGCTTTATGTGCTCGCTCGTTTTCTCCAAAATATCGACGGGTGCACTACACTTACACACTTTTTCACGTAACCTAAACTCACAAACAGAGCTTCACTACGAGCTTCTAAAGTTTAGTTTGTTAATCTGTCAGGTCACCAAAGGTCTAAAAATTCAGCTTTGGTTTATTATAAATTGCTAAAAACACATTTTCAAAAGTCCAGTACTGTTGAGGTCGGAGAAGACTTTTCAATTGTGGAGGTGTAACAATTTATTAACTGAGATAAAATGATTTTGTTTTTATATTTTAACCACGGGAGATAGTATAGTAATTGGCCTGTCATTATTAGGAAGAGCTGGAGTCTGTTGCTGAGGAAAGGGATGTCTGGTCCACTCTCCTTGGACTGCTGTCACCGCGACCCTCACCAGGACAAGCGGTTTAGAAAATGGATGGATGGATGGATTATTAGGATCATATACATACACTCTTTATGAAGAGGATGAATGAAGGTGGTTTTCCATTTAGCTGTGACCTTCCCTTCTTAAATAGACAGGTTAAAGATATAATATAATAATATTTTTACATTTAGACCACGCTCATATTCATTCAATGTTAAAGATATTCATTCGACAAGAGAACGACTCAGAGGCGTAGCGAGGAAAGTGCAGGGAGGCGGAGGAGGCAGCCAGGAAAGAATGGTCTTGCCCGAGGCGGTTCGATTCCCGCCTTTGGCGCCTTTCTGTGTGGAGTTTGTGTGTTCTCCCCCTGTTCTGTGTGGGTTTCTTCCGAGTTCTCCGGTTTCCTCCCACGACTTTAAAAAACATTCATTAGTTAGTTGACCGATAACATCATAATATATAGGAAGCAGTGTGTAGCAATATGGCGCCGGCAAACCGCCTGGCTGCCTCCACCGCTTATCTGTGCTTTCGTCGCGCCTCTGAGGCCTTCTCTCGTCGAATGAATACCTATGGCATTGAAGGAATATGTGCGCGTTATAAATGTAAAAATATTATTGTTAAATTATTATTATTAATTGGTGTGTCGCGACCCATCAGTGGACCGTGAGGCATCACCTCGTGGTTTGTGGAGACCAGAGCCAAGTGGGCCAAGTGGGCGTTGAGGTCGAAAAAGGTTGTGAACCTTTGCTCTAACGTGATGTTTTAACCTAGAAACCACCACGAAAGCCTCAACAACAACTACAACAACTACCAAACGAACAGGTAATCAACGCAAGACATCTGAAATATATGAAGCTGAAAGTTTGCTTGTCTGCGTGCCGCCCTTGTTTGCTATGTATTCGCACGTTTCCAAAGCCAGCTCAACCAAACTGTGCAGGAAGTTGACACATGACCCGCAGTAGGTGGTGGAGGGTACGGGATCCTGCTCGGGTCTGTGTGTACTGCTGGGTCTGGTTATGTATTTCAATTAAATTCTTCTTTATTGTCAATTCTGCCATATGTACAGGACATATAGAGGATCAAATTGCCGTTTCTCTCAGGTACCCCAGTGTTGGCATATACATGGACTGGAATACAACAACAAGGGTTTAAAAATGCTAGGATAAAACAAACAAAATACTAACAATTATTTTATATTTACAAGTTCAGCTAAGCTGGGAGTCGGGGGAACAATAACAAGGCACAGCTCTAGAACAAAAACTATTATTACACAAATATACTGCAAATAAAATTATCCTAGTGCAGATATAAATGTAACGTGGGCAAGTAATTTGCCATCCATGTGAGGCGCAAGTTAAACTAAACTAGGGGTCGGTGGGAGGGGACAATAGCAATGCACAGATCTAGAACAGCCCTGCGATGGACTGGCGTCCCATCCTGGATATAGCCCTGCCTTGCGCCCTGTGTCTGCCGGGATTGGCTCCGGCTCACCGCGACCCTGTACGGGATTAAGCGGTTTCTGAAAATGGACGGATAGATGGAGATCTAGAACTAAAACTATAATTACAGCAAATATAGTGCAAATATAACTAATATAGTGCAGATATAGATGAAAGATGTGCAAGTAATAATAATAATTTCAATTTATATAGCGCCTTTCACCCGAGGGTCACAAAGCGTTGCACAAGGGCCGCGGAGAGAACGGCATGTCAACAATGAAAGAAAAAAACAATAAAAACCAAAGCAACAGAAAATAAATGATTAAGGCTACTTCGAATATACTGAAAGGTCGTGAAACTGGCAATCTTAAGAGCAAGTGTTATCCCATCTACTGGACGAGTAGTCAGCAAGTTTTGCAGTGTTCTGGACAAAGTGGTTAGTGCTGAGTGTAGGTCTTCTTCTTTCTTCTTTGCGATTCTTCGAAGCACGATGGCCAGCCTCTGGACATGGTCGTCTTTCAGCTTGGCTTCGAAGTGTTTGGTAGAATTCGCAGGCAATACCAAGTACTACCTGACAGGGATCGCGACGTGAACGCTTCTACCTTGACCCCCTGAGTGTAGGTGTGTGTGTGCTTATATGCGCATATAAAACAAGTTCTTATGGCTGGTGCTGTCGAACGTGTAGTGGGTGGGATGGGTAAGTTATTTGCGCACTGCCATGCCTGTGGAGACCTCTTACCACCAAAATAGTCCCAGGAAATACTACACCCACCCCCTCGTGTGCCGTGTCGACCTGCATAGGTGCTCGCTAACG
>JAZEWU010000003.1:15454242-15481810 GCA_036362915.1 Geotria australis | reverse complement strand
GGCAAGCTGCAGCGCGTTCCACCACCTTTTGCAGACTCAGCTCTGGCCTCATGACGTCTTCAAACCACCATTCTGTGCCCCTTACATAAGCTAGAATGGTGGTCAGGGTCATTTAGTCGGCGAGGGTGTCGTCATATGCAGGATGGGCCCACCGCACCAGCGTGGTGATCATGTCGGCATAATCGTCCACCGACTCTCCCAACCACCGGCGGCGCTCCTCCAGTGCCTCTTCTCCCATGGTCATCTGACTGAAGTGGCGGCGCAGCGCCTCCCGCATCCTCGCCCAAATCGTCCGCACCTCTAGCTGGAGCTTGTCCGCATAACGGCCGACGTTTCCCCGCAGCTGGACGATGGCCGTCTGGCGGTCTGCCCACTGCCCGTAGTCAATTTTATGATTGAGGTATCACTCAAACTCTTCCCAGTCCTTGTCGGCGTCCCCCCCGGTAAGTCATCCCACTTCCGACACCAACCTGTATTGCACTGGTTGCGCCCTAGCCGGGGTGGACGCCACGGCATTCTGTGACATTGCGGCGGCCCACTCGGCGTCCGACAGCATTGTTTCAGCCCACTCCTCAGCAGTTCCCGGCATCCTCACTTGCACCGCCACATCCTCCTGGTTGTTTTTTTCTTTCGTTGTTGGCATGCCGTCCTCTTCGTGGCTCTTGTGCAGCGCTTTGTGACCCTCGGATGAAAGGCGCTATATAAATTGATATTATTATTATATTATTATAACTTTCACTTAATGAACTATTTTATTAACACCACCAGTCGCCAGCGCCGTTGATCAGGAAAACTCGCCGGGATCCGCACCGTGCGTTCGAACTTGAGAGACAGAGAGACCACCTCGAGCCCGGCTATTCCCTTTATATACTCTCCCGTTCACGTGGCCAATATCACGAGTAGGGGGTCAATCATTTACCCGACGCTGGTCAAAACACCTCGTGCTCCTCAATAATATTACGACACGCTCATTCTCGATAACATCATGCATCCATTAGGCGTGGGGTCACTGTACCACGGGGCTTCGCTTCCCCCCTAGCATCCCCCCTGCCTCCTTACTCTGTAACCCTGCAGTATCACAGCGCCTGCGTGCCTACACGGCCATAATGAGTTATTTTTTAATATAATAACTACTGCTGGGCCCAACCAAAACTCCATCCATCCATCTATTTTATAAACTGCCTGTCCTGGTGGGGGTCGCAGTGGCAGCAGTCCAAGGAGAGTGGACCAGACATCCCTTTCCTCAGCAACAGATTCCAGCTCTTCCTGGGGGATTCCCAGGCGTTCCCAGACCAGCCGAAGGATATAATCCTTCCAGCGTGTCCTGGGTCGGCCTCTAGGTCTCTGCCCAATGGGCCGTACATGGTAGACTTCCAGGGGACATCCTTACCAGATGCCCGAACCACCTCAACTGGCTCCTCTCAATCCGAAGAAGCAGCGACTCTACTCTGAGGGTCTCCTGGATTTCTGTGCTCCTCACTTTGTCACGGAGTGAGCCCAGCAGCCCTGCGGAGACATCTTATTTCTGCTGCTTGTATCCGCGATCTCGTTCTTTTGGTCATTACCCAAGGTTCATGACCATAGGTGAGGATAGGGACATAGACTGACCTGTAAACTGAGAGATTTGTCCTAGGACCAAGCTTTCCGCTTCATTACCACGGACTGTTAGAGCCCGCATCACTGCAGATGCTGCTGCAATCCACTGGCCAACCTCACGATCCCGCTTACCAACCAAAACTCAAATATCTTAATTACATATTTTTTGAATTTAACAACTTTCCAGATTTGAGAATTTAATTATGTTGATAGAAATGTAATGAAACAATCTTATAGAAGAGTTTGTGTGAAAGTGTAGCCGCTACTGTTTAAATGATGGCACTTGTGTGACAGCTAGCCACATTGTTTTGCAAGATTTTAAAAATGTATTCTTCGTAACATGACGAGATACCGATAGCACCATTGGGAAAAACATGTTTGCAAATAGAAAAAATGAATCCCTCTCTTACCGACAATCCCCGGCCTCAGCCTGTTGTCATATCCATCCAGCAGGCTGTCGAGGATTCGCGTGATGTTCTCTGGAGACAAGGTCAGCTTCTTGGGCTGCTGTGCTGAGCTGTGTGGAGCCGAGCTAAGGCAACAGTGCAGCGAGTACAGTCTGTATATATTTAGTGTATTCATGCACCACGTCCCATGGCTTCTGCTGAGAGTGGGATGTGTGGGCCACACTGGGACCACTGAGATTTGTAAATATTTAGAACAGCCGGTACATTCGGACATGATAATATTATATAAGTCCTTCCAGCAGTGATGGTTGCTCTTCAGAGCTGGAAGCATCATCGCTTCCAATCTGGGAGGCGAAACGTCGCGAGGGAGAGAGGGAGGCGAAAGAACGGCTCTTAAGAGCAACCAATAAAACATGGATGATAAATATATAATGAACGTCCATATGGAATGTGGTGTTTATTGGGGGTTCTGCAGCTACAGGATTTAGTTTTAGAGTGAAGGGTTTACTCATTTTACTGGGTAAACAGTGGAACAATGGTTAGCATGCTTAATCATGATCAGTTATTCCTAATAGTGATTGTACACAGGGTTGAATAACGGCGCAGTTGTTATCACACTGAGCTAGTTTAATTCTCAGCCACAGTTAACATCAGTGGTGATACTCTATCTCAGCATGAAATGTCCCCAGTCACCAACCCGGACTCAGCAGCGTGAAGTATGGTCAAACAACCCCCATGTTGGCGCTGGCTGGCTTGCGTGGCTGTCTTCCCCCTACCTATTTGCGGTTTCCTCGCGCCTCCGTATCCATTTCTCGTCCATGACCAGGTATGGAATTTGCACGGTGCGTTAATAATATATTCAGTTTATAACGCGCACATATTCATTGTCGAAGCTATTCATTCGAAGATAGAACGACTCAGAAGTGCGAGGAAACTACAAAGTGGGGGAGAGTCAGCCAAGCGGTGAGCCGGCGCCAACCCGCCAGACACTGCGTCCTATATATTATGATGCTCTCAGTCAATTAATCAATGAGTTTTTAGTTGTAGAAGGAAAACCGGAGAACACGGGGAGAACACACAAAACTACACACAGAAAGGCGCCCGAGGCAGGAATCGAACCACCTCAGGCAGGACCTTCTTTCTGTGAGGCGGAGATGTTACGACTGCGCCACCCTGCCAAGTTATAAATTGTAGTATTATCATTACGTCCGACACAGTGGGTGGCCAAGTGGTTGAACAGTACTGTAGATCATAAAACTACATTTTGAGATACGTTTTGATGCAATACTCTTCATAGACAGGAACCATGGGCTGTGTTTTAAAAACTAAATGCGATAAACATTGCGGCTTAATTATTCATATACATTATTCGATGCATTCACAAATGACATAATCGATCATTTAACCCTTGTAACGAAAATGTGCACACAGAACCAAAACAGTCAGAATATAAATTCACACTGCATGTCCTTAACAATCAAGATATTTCGCCTGGAATATCCCTGGAGGTGGAACATGTTATTTGCAAGGGTGGCCAGGGCATTGTTAAACACAGCAAACACAATGACGCCGCACATACAGACATTGGGGAATGCTCTCCATAGCTGTTCTTTCGAGATAGCCTCAAACGTGAGGCAAAAAGTTGCGAAGGAGAGAGCTCAAACACACGACACGGTTATCCCGAAAGAACAGCTATGGAGAGCAATTCCCATATATCAAGGTGTGACAAACCTACATTATTATTCATTCATTCATTCATTTTCAGAAACCGCTTAATCCTGTACAGGGTCACGGTGAGCCGGAGCCTATCCCGGCAGACATAGGGCGCAAGGCATGGCTTATACCAAGGACGGGACGCCAGTCCATCACAGGGCACCGGGGGCAATTTAGTCCGCAGGCCAATTAACCTATGCATGTTTTTGGACTGTGGGAGGAAACCGGAGCGCCCGGCGAAAACCCACGCGGACACGGGGAGAACATGCAAACTCCACACAGAAAGGCACCCCGAGCCGAGATTCGAACCCGGGACCTTCTTGCTGTGAGGCGGAAGCGCTACCCACTACGCCACCGTGCCGCCCTCACCTACCTACATTATTATGCAAACACATTTTAAATCTATGGGCAAAATTGTTTCCAGACCAACACAAGCACAGATATAAACACGTCTAAGTCCTCGTAATGCTGCGTATGAATACCATCAGCGTGCTTATCGATGCTCTGTATGTACACGTTGATGCTAGGCTTAGAACATCACCACCACACCACCATCACATCACCTGAGCAGGACAAGCAGGGCGCACGTTATGACATGTGCCGCCATCTCCAGCATCTTCAGCTGTAGTCCAGTGTGATGGGTGTCGCACGCCGCAGTCACCTCATCTCTCTCTCATCTCGCTCTCACACGACTGAGTCAGCACTGCGTGCGGGTGAGATCGCGAGTTCCGCGCTCTGCGTGAGGCTCCGGGGGGTGAGTGTGCCTCTAATCCGCGGTGCTGATTGGATCATCAGTCATCAGTCAGTGGGATGGAGCAAAGTGCTCATCGCTTGAGCTCTGGATTTGGGTTATTTTGGTAGCTCGTGTCACCTCCGCTTAGCCTTCCTGAGTAAAGGCTCAGGGAGCCCCTATTAGCACACTGTAATTTAACATCGCGCTTCGAAGAATCGCAAAGAAGAAGAAGAAGAACACAAAGTTTACAATAGCTCAAGGTCAAAATTGACTATTAACAGTCTAACGCATGAATCATAAAAAGTAATATCCCTCCCATGTTTATTTGACCCCATTGCTGCTACACTGCTATGCATGTCACTTACACTTCCATCCATCCATTTTCAGAAACCGCTTAATCCAATACAGGGTCGCGGTGAGCCGGAGCCTATCCCGGCAGACACAGGGCGCAAGGCAGGGGAACACCAAGGATGGGACGCCAGTCCATCGCAAGGCGCCTGGGGAAATTTAGTCAGTACGCCAATTAACCTGGCAGCATGTCTTTGGACGGTGGGAGGAAACCGGAGTGCCCGGCGAAAACCCACGCGGACAAGGGGAGAACATGCAAACTCCACACAGAAAGGCACCCCGAGCCGAGATTCGAACCCGGGACCTTCTTGCTGTGAGGCGGAAGCGCTACCCACTACGCCACCGTGCCGCCCTCACTTACACTTGTGTATGCATATGTTATTTGTACTAATAGCATTTTCGCATATGCTTTTAGTACTTTGCACGTTTTGAAGCACTAAACAGCACTCCTGCAAAGAAGACAACACCCCTCTCAAAGACCAGGCTTTGTGCCTTTCCCCAGCCAGCGTGAATAAATCACTCTCCGTGATTAACCACCACAAGACTGCCGGTTCAGACAATATACCTGGACGCGTGTTGAAAGATTGTGAAGAAGAGATCAAGGATGTCCTCACGGACATCTTGAACAACTCCTTGAGCCAGGCTGTTGTCCCCACATGCTTCAAAGCCATCACCATCATACCTGTGCCAAAGAAGTCACCCCCATCCTGCTTCAATGACTACTGCCCTATCACACTAACTTCCAGCATTATGAAGTGCTGTGAGAGGCTAGTCATGTACCACGTAAAATCCATCCTTCCTCCCACCCTGGACCCCTTTCAGTTTGGATATCGTGACAACCGGTCCACTGATGACGCAATCTCTTTTGCCCTCCACTTAGCCATCACCCACCTGGACACGAAAGGCTATTACGCCTTTCGTGTCCAGGTGGGTGGTGGCAGCCTTACACTTCTCTACCAGGCTTCTGCCGACATCAGACTGATTCTGTCGCCGACCTTCAATTCGTTTGAGCAAATGTCTCTGGATTGGAGGTCGGCTCAACCTGTGAAGTTGGTGCTGCTCTACCGCCCACCTGGAGCTTCTACTTCTTTTGTCAATGAACTGTCTGAGCTTCTTTCTAAGATGTGCTCCTATTCTGAAAGGATCCTGATTCTTGGTGATTTCAACATCCATGTTAACTCTCTTAAGAGCCCTCTTGCAAGGGATCTCATGGCCACTCTCACCTCATTGGGCTACACTCAACACGTGACATCTCCCACTCACAGTTGCGGCCACACTCTTGATTTGGTTTGCTCCCAGGACATTTCGGTAACCAACTTGTCCGTCATTGATCCTGGTTTGTCTGATCATTCTGCTGTGTGCTTTGATCTCCAAATACCGCCTCCCAATTCCATCACCAAGCGCCATATCCAATTTCGAAACCTTAGCGCCTTCACTGCAGACATATTTGCCGCTGCAATTGAGTACTTCACTCTCTGCCTCAGCCAACTCTGCCCCTGATGCGACAGCAGAAACTAACAACAATGTGCTCTTAAGCTTACGTGATGATTTGGCCCCATTAAAATCACGATATATCTCGGACAGAAAACCATCCTCCTGGAATACTGCTGAACTCTGGGATCTCAAGGCGAAGGTACGCAGGGCTGAACGGACTTGGAGAAAATCTGGCCTCATCGTTCACAGTGTAATATTTAAGTAAAAACTCCTCCATTATCGGAAGGCACTTCTCTGTGCCCGTACCAGCCATCTTTCCAGAATTCTGGCCGATAACTGTGACAAGCCCAAGTTCCTCTTTTCGACAATTAATCAACTCCTTCGTCCCATCAGTCACTCAACCTCATCTCCCGTCACTAATAAAGATCAGGTGGATCAGTTGATTCAGATTTTCTCTGAAAAAACCGAAGCCAATCGTATCTCTACTCAGCCTCAATCACCAACTAATAGCCCAATAATCGTTCCTCCACCTTCCTTGACATCAAAACTCATGAAATTTTCCGCATTAACGGAATCCAAGGTCTCCTCCCTAGTTCCCAGATCCCGGCCCTCAAACTGCACCATGGATCCTTTCCCATCTAAATTCATCCGGGAAAATATCAAACCCCTTGCCATGTACGTCACTAATATGTTCAATAACCCATTCCACTCTGGTATCTTTCCCCCACTGTTCAAATGTGCCACAGTTACTCCCCTGCTTAAAAAAACCTGGCCTCAATTGTAGCATCCCTGATAATTATCGTCCCATCTCAAATCTACCGTTCATCTCTAAGGTCCTTAAACGTGCTGTAGTTGCACAACTCCAGAAGCATCTTCGTAATAATGACCTCCTCGATCCCTTTCAATCTGGGTTCAGACTCAGCCATAGTACTGAAACTGCCTTGGTAAAAGTAGTTGATGATCAACTTGTCGCTGCTGATAAAAGCTTGCCAAGTATTCTTATCCTCCTGGACCTGAGTGCTGCCTTTGATACCGTTGATCATCAGATCCTACTTGGGCGTCTTGAGAGTATTGGGATCTCTGGATTTGCCTTGAATTGGCTGGGATCCTATCTTTCCAACCGGAAGCAGTTTGTCAGCCTGAAGGACAAAACTCAGAGATTCTTCCTGTTTTGTCTGGAGTTCCTCAGGGTTCAGTTCTCGGCCCTCTTCTCTTCAGCATCTACCTCCAACCTCTTGGCCATATGCTGCGCAGCCTCAATCTTAGCTATGCCGATGACATCCAAATCTATATCCATGCAAAGTCATCCATCAATGCGTCTGGTCTTTTCAAGTCATCTTCACTGTCTACTGTGAAGGCCTGGCTCAATAAAAAAATTCTAAAACTAAATGACAAAAAAACAGAGGTTTTGATTGTCAAAACCCCGCAGCAACTGTCCAAGGCTGAACCATCCAATTGATGCTTGGCGACCAGACAACTGAAGTTGCTAAGGCAGTCCGGAATCTAGGTGTGACTCTTGATTCCTCACTCACCTCCATTCGATGGGTGACACAGCCTTCTCGCTCGCTGCTCCAAGACTCTGGAATGCCCTTCCGCTGGACATTCGTTCAGTGGAGTCCTTGACCCCTGTCTTTATTTTGATCAGCATATTAATAACATACTCAGGGTATGCAACTATCACCTGCGTGAATTATGGCAGATATGACCTATTCTAACCACCTCCACAGCACACACCTTGGCTTGCTGCATCATCAACTCTCGACTTGACTATTGCAATGCCATACTAAACTGACTTACCATATGACAAATTAACAAACTTCTCCGCCTTCAACGCAACCTTGCCAAAGAAGTCTCAACACTCTTTGCGGTCACTTCCTTAGCAGTGACTCCTTGCGTACTCTACACTGGTTACCTATTCAACAAAGAATCACGTACAAGATAGCTTTAATCTGTTACCGTGCAATCAGCACAGGTCATCCTCATTATCTCACCAATCTGCTTTCACCTATCACTGAAAACACGTTCATGCACCCTTTGTAGTTCCTCCCAACTCTTGCTTAGCATTCCCCGCTCAAGGACAAAGAACTCAGAATGGCGATTCTCCATATCCGCACCTAGAATCTGGAACAGCCAGACCACAATCACCTCGACCTTTAAAAAATATCTCAAACATCACCTCCATCTTCAGGCCTTTGTGCACTGAGCTTGGCTCATCTATCAATGCGTCTGGTCTTTGCATGTCTTCTTCACTGTCTACTGTGAAGACCTGGCTCAATTCAAATTTTCTAAAACTGAATGGCGAAAAAACAAAGGTCTTGCTTGTCGGAACCCCGCAGCAAGTGTCCAAGGCTGAACCTATACAATTGATGCTTGGCGACCAGACAACCGAAGTTGCTAATGCAGTCCGGATTCTAGGTGTGACTCTTGATTCCTCACTCACTTTTGAGACACACATCAACAAGGTGACGAAGGTAGCCTATTTCATCTCAGAAATATATCCAGACTGTGCAACATCCTGTCACCTGCTGATGCTGAGAAGCTAATACACATCTTCATCTCTTCACGAATTGATTACTGCAATGTACTGCTTCCTGGCATCCCTGCCTACTTGATCAATCGTCTCCAACGTGTGCAGAATGCGGCTGCCAGAGTCCTCACTGGCACACCGATCCATGATCACATATCCCCAGTACTGATGTCTCTCCATTGGTTACCTGTTCTATACAGGATTGTATTCAAGATCCTCCTTCTCACTTACAAGGCTCTCTCTGATGCAGCTCCGACATACATCCGTGACCTTCTTCAGGCACCCTCCTCAACACAACAACTACGATCCTCCAATACACGCTTGCTGTATGTTCCCTGGTCGCACCTCCATTCAATGGGTAACAGAGCCTTCTTGCGCGTTGCTCCAAGACTCTGGAATGCGCTTCCACTGGAAATTCGTTCAGCAGAGTCCTTGAACATGTTCAAATCTCGTTCTTAAGACTCATATGTTCCGTAAAGCCTTCAAGCCGTCCTGTTAGGATTTCAGATGCGGCTCAATGCCGTCGTGCCAGGATGTTGGCTCTATTCCTACTTCGCCTTCATAGGAACAATTATTCCTTCCTCTGGCTTGGCTGTTGAGCGGGTCAGTGGTGTTGTGCCGAAATGTTGTCTCTCTCTCTCTTTTCCGATCAGCGTCTGCTCGGGGACATCTGTTCCCCCCTTGCTTGTTGTAGAATTATTATTATTTTCCTGTTGTTTTTGTGTCCTATGGCTTATAATTTATCGCTGTTGCTTGACTCTCAGTTATTCTGTCTACCCGTTGTTGACTTGCCGTTCTCTCCACAGCTCGGATTATGAAAAAAAAAAAAAATTGTTGCTGATTTTCCGTTCTCTGTAATTGCTGACATGTCGTTCTCTCCACAGCCCTGTGCAGCGCTTTGTGACGGTTGGGTGAAAGGCGCTGTATAAATGCTATTATTATTATTATTGTTATGCGAGAATGCTGTTCATTGATTTCAATTCAGCATTGAATAACATCATCCCTCAGCAGCTGATAAGTAAACTGGACCTGCTGGGCATGAACTCCTCACTGTAACTGGATACTGGACTTTCTCACTGAGAGACCGCAGTCAGTAAGGATCGGCAATAACACATCGAGCACCACCACACTGATCACGGGGGACCCCCAAGGATACGTGCTCAGTCCCATGCTCTTCCCCCTGCTGACCCATGACTGTTCACCAACGTACAGTTCCAACTACTTTGTCTAATCAAACTACAGGAATGAGGTGAACCAACTGGCCACGTGGTGCAAAGATAACAATATTTCCATAAATGTATGGAAAACAAAGGAGATTGTTATTGACTTGCAGAGAGCCCACACCCAACACCCCACGCTGACCATCAACGGTAATGCTGTGGAACGGGTCAACAGCACCAATGATCTGGGTGTGCACATCACCGAGGACCTATCCTGGACAAATAATACTGCATCACTGGCCAAGAAAGCCCAGCAGCGTCTTTACTTCCTCTGGAATCTAAAGAGAGCAAGTGCCCCGGCACCCATCATGTGCACCTTCTACCGAGGTATAATTGAGAGCGTTCTGTGTGGTTTGGGAGCTGCACAGCCTCCAACCGCAAAATCCCGCAGTGCAAAGCATACGCGACTGGGAAGACCATTGGTGGCTCACTTTCCTCGCTGCTGGACATTTACAACACCCGCCTAGCCCGCAAAGCAACGAGCATTGCAAGCGACCCGACCCAACCCTCACACAGCCTCTTCAGTCCCCTCCACCTCCAAAATGTCTGGACTGTAACTTACCCATCTCACCCACTACACGTCCAACAGCACCAGCCATAAGAACGTTTTTATACAAACATCAAACAGATAACATAACAACCGCCATTCGCCACTAGGTGGCGGTGACATCACCATGGCGCCTGTGCCAGGCCATATGCAACAACAACCGCCATTAGCAACTAAGACAAAGACAAAGATCCCCCGTATAGCCTTAACAGTCTGTTGGGGCAAGTGCCGTTAGCGAGCACCTATGAAGGTCGACACAGCACACGAGGGGGTGGGTGATCAGCACCACCCCCGGCCGCCTGTATCTCCCTAGTGGCGATATTTACACACCGCACTAGGTACTTATTTGAGGCTGAGTCGACCTAGGGGAGGCCCAGGACCGGTTCAGAAAATCGTCACTGGTGTTGGCCGTGAGTGGGATTCAAACTCGGGTCGCCAGATTCGTAGCCCAGTGCGCTAACCACTGGGCTACTGCTCCCACCTATTCGTCACTTAGTGGTGTTGACGTCACCACGGCGCATGTGCCAAGCCATACGCACCTTGAGGCCACGTGAAGTGTCGAAGGATCATCGACAGGAAGTCACAGGACAGACCCAGGTGTTATGGGCTGCCTGACCAAGATGACTGGCAGATGCACCACCAGAGCTCCCTACCATGCCAACTTGCTGTGCTTTGGCCGCTCGGCGCTCGGATCGCTGTTCTGAGCGTCGCTCCTCCGCCCTCTGTTGTTGCTGGGGGGCGACTGGCTCCAACTGCCCAGTAGCGTCATTCACGAACTTCCTCCACAGAGGTCGATCTTGACACCGCTGGTACCAGTTTTCAGCAAGTCCACCCAGCAAGTCCACCCTCTAGTCTGTGTCGTGCCCGTTTAGCCCCCTCTATCCGGCAAAACAGCAGTAGCTTGGGCATGCAATGGCTCGGCATGCGGGCTACATGGCCCAGCCACCTGAGCCTCGCCTGCCAGAGGAGGTCACAAATGGGACGTTGTCCAGATCTTTATAATATTTGTGAGCTCCTGACGCAATCCAGCCTGGTTAAACCCAGGATGGACTGTAGGCTGGCAAGCCGGAAAGTTTCCATACAGCGTGGATGTTCGCAAGGGATGTCCACGTTTCGCTGGCATAGAGAAGAGACGGCATGACCACGGCTGAGAAAACCCGGAGCTTCGTGCAGAGCGACAGGCCGGGCAGCTTCCACACAGCAT
Source organism: Geotria australis (assembly GCA_036362915.1). Classification (NCBI taxonomy): domain Eukaryota; kingdom Metazoa; phylum Chordata; class Hyperoartia; order Petromyzontiformes; family Geotriidae; genus Geotria; species Geotria australis. Next base: position 15,470,081 of record JAZEWU010000003.1, on the reverse strand, counting down.
TACATAGCCGATGGAATGATAATGCCGCTTGACTGATTCGGAGTGAGACCTCCGCTGATAAACTGGAGCCAGCTGTAAGCACACGGCCTAGATATGTGAACTTTTCCACTCTCTCCACAACTACCCCATCACTCATGAGGAGTTGGGATGGTAGAGTGTCCGGTGTTTGAAAATACCCAGGCTGGTGCTTAGTCTTGGTGGGGCTGATGGTAAAGCCCCATCGCGTTGTGGCACGCTCAAGGTTCAGCAGCAGAGCCCCCAACTTCTCCTCGGAGTGAGCAGCAATTACCAAATCATCGGCATAAATAACATGGTTGGCCAATAGAGAGCCATCCCTCGACGTTACCCGGGCATCGATCAGCCTCCCATTATATCTGTACCAGATGGAGATTCCCCCAGTGCAGCCATGGAAAGCTCCTCGAACTACGTGGTCAAAAAAGATGTTAAATAAGGTGGGAGCCAGAGGACATCCATGTCGCACCCCAAGGTGAACAGGGAATGGCTCCGACTTCCGACTTCATAGCTTTACCCGGGCTCGCCCACAATCATGAAGGTCCTTAATGATTGTGAGCAAAGAGGCAAGGACTCCAAAAGCAGGCATAATAACCCATAGCCTTGGCCTACTGATGGTATCATAGGCCTTGACCAGGTCAATGAAACAGAGATGCAGGTCCTGTTGGAATTCCCTGAACCTCTGCTGTAGCATCTGGGCAGAGAATGTGGCATCTGTGCAGGACCGCCCAGGTCTGAAACCACATTGGGGTTCTGCAAGTCTCTCCTCAGTGTGCCTGGCAAGGCAATGTTGGATAATCCTTGCCAGGACCTCACCCGGCACACTGAGGAGGGAGATGCCCCTGTAGTTGTTTCAGTCAGTGCAGTCCCCATTCTTGAAGCGGGCGACCACCAATGCATCCGTTCCAATCTTGTGGAACCCGTCCTGTGGTCCAGACAGTTGTAATAATATCGTATAGGGCAGTCTCTACGCAGACACCACCCTCCCTCAGCATTTCGCTTGGGAGGTCATCTCTGCCCAGTGCTTTTTTGGTCGCAGGCTCTTGATTGCCCTAAGCACTTCCACTATAGATGGCACCTCTGCCAGCCACTCACAGGGGGCGGCTACTTCCTCCAATTCTTGGGGCACCACAGCCTCCGCAGGGTCGTTCCCATGTTGCCCCAAGCTGTTAACTAGGCTGACGGGGTTTCCCTCCCCAGGACCTCACAGAAATAATAATAATAGCATTTTATATAGCTCCTTTCACCCGAGGGTCACAAAGCGCTGCACAAGCAACAACAAATTAATGATTAAGGCTGCTTCGAATACACTGAAAGGTCGTGAAACAGGCAATCTTAAGAGCAGCAAAAATCTGCAAGCGTCCCCTAAGATGGCCGTCACTTCCTTAAAGGCAAACAAGGAGGGAGACAGGGAGGGTGAGCAACAGGGGGAGACATAGGGACACAGAGACCGGAAGACAGAGAGACAGACATGAGGGGGAAACAACGCCAATCTAAATTAAACAATTAACATTGAAGCACAAGAACATATACATAGACAAACGCAACAGTAAAGAAAAAAAACGCAGGTATTTATAACAACAACAAAAACATAACTTTTACACGCGACACATGGGCCACACCACGAGGCGAGTCTAGCCAAGGCAGGCCTTACATAAACTGGACCAGGAGTCGGCCACGTAAATCAGACAAAAAACAAGCAACAATAAAAGCCTGGCAGACAACACAAACAAACACCAAAGTTACATTGAAACAAACTATTAACTAAAGAGAAGAGGAACAGATGAAAAAATGATAAATATAAAACATATCAAAGTAAAATAAATACGCTTAACACAGGGAGCTGTAGCCCATGTGCTCCCGCACGTGGGTCGTGAAGGACGCTACTGGGCAGTTGAAGGCAGTCGCCTTCCAGCAACCGCGGAGGGCAGAGGATCGACGGTCACAACAGGGAGCCGAGCGCGGAGTGGCTAAAACTCAGCGAATTGGCACGGTAGGGCACGTGTGGTACATCTACTTGTATTGTTTCGTTAATGAACATGAGAATCACTGCGTGAATTGAGAGACGAGCGCGCGGCCGCGACTAAACAAGAAGAGCCCAGTCAGAGTGCTCCCCTTGTCCACGCCCCAGCCTCCACTGGGGTGTGGACAAGTGCACTTGTTCCTGGGGGTCGGAGATCGGATCACCATTCCTTGCTTTAAGGATGGTGCTGGGTGCAGCACTGCAAGTCACTCCCCTGATAGTATTGAAGAGTGATCTGTGATCGCAGGCTGCTGAGGCAGACTCCATCTCCTCAGCAGCCCGCGACCACCACTCGTCCTTGCAACACCACACACCTCTCCGAACCTCCGAACGAAGGTTGCGGTAAGCCTCTTCATTCTCGGGCGTGGGATGTTGTAGCCAGTGGGAGTGGGCCTGCCGCTTTCTCTCAACTAGCTTGAACACCTCCTCCATCAGCCAGGGTCTCTGGGGAGGTTTTGACCACGTACCCAGTGCAGCCATTCCAGCTGCCTGAGCCACATTCCTGAACCTCACCCATTTCCCCTCAGCATCGGGAGAAGGGGGGACGATATCAGCCCCAGCTGCAAGCGATGATGAAATTCTAGCTTGCAGCCTTCATCAGCTAGCCGAGACCAGGACACTTTGGGTTTAAATGTGGTCCTATGTGTACACCCACCACCGGCGTGGAAAAATGGCAGGCGCATCCTACAGATGACAAGCCGATGGTCAGAGGGCAGATCAGCTCCACGGTAGGTCCTGGTGTGAAGGACATGGGCCCGCATCCGCTGCTCCGTCACTATGTAGTCTAGCAGATGTTCTTGCTTGGACCCGACATGCATCCATGATGTGTGGATGCGCCGATGACAGAACAGCGTGTTGGTGAATATGAGCCCATGGGCTGCACAGAAGTCTAGCAGCCTCCTACCGTTGTTATTGAGATGATCTGGCCAATGCCTACCAATCACTCTGGCCCAGGTGTATGTGTCCTGGTCTACTCGGGTATTAAAGTTACCTAGCAGGGTGACTCGATCCCGAGGGGCCACTTTAGCCACCACCTGGGACAGGAGGTCATAGAAGCCAGAACCAGTCCACCGGACCTCCTGTATTCCACAGAGGTCCAGGTGGTACCAGTCTAGCTCCCGACAGAGGAGTGGCAGCCTCTCCTCCGCGATGAGCGTTTGCACATTCCATGTGGCCACACGCAGTGGCTTTTTGTTGTCTGGAGGATCCCCGAGGGCAGGTATTCAATCTCCTGGCTTCACGTGATGAAGCTTGGCCAGGAGACGTAATAAGAGCCTGTCCCCTCAGGGCTTACAGTACAGACTTAAAGAGTTTGTTGTGAAAGCACACACTCGCAGACAATATTCCCACATCACCGTCGTTCTGCTAACAGCAGGGTTAGCTGTGGTGATATCTTTGTCTATCAACATTTCACAGTAGCCCTCATTCGGAATCGCTACTATCACCAGTGGCAATTTTCCATCACTGTTCGTGGCGTCACTCATATTAACAATCGCCGTTAACATCGCCGCGTTCCCAGTCAACATTATCACTATTGAGATTTGTTCACATTTCCCGGTGCCCCGGACACCCGCGAGAAACTCACAACCACGCGTGCAATACAAGCTCCCACATTAGCGCCGGGATAACCGGCCTTTACCGCCGCCGGTAGCACATACATTCGCAATTAGTATGCGCGTCAACAGTACGGAACGCACGCCAATACTCAAAATCAATATTTGTCACCAATAATACCGACTGTAACACATACAATCGCAGACAGTATTTGCTTTAACAGTACCGAATGTAAAACCGACATTCAACGGCAACGAGCGCAAACTGTCATCCGCAAGCAAATACTCATTCGGAACCATGCAACACAACCGTTATTCTCGACGCACTGCAGGTCCGTGGTCCGCGGCGCTAGGCGGGTGTGTGCGCTTTGTCCTTCCCCAACACCTCTGCCAGGACCGCACGCACAGCCCGCAAGGCCCGTAGAGCGATCTCCCAGCCGCTCCTTCCCAGGACGATCCGTCCATCCCTCGCGTCGTGGACATCGGGTGTGGGGTCCTGCCGAGGTGTCATGGTCTCAGATCCATTTGCTGGCTCTTCGTCTGGTGTGGCTTGGGCTTGCTCGCTCCCAACGGACGCCCCACCCTGAGGACGTGGGTCCTCCATGCTGTCCGTTGTGAATGGTGAATGGGTGCCACAAAGTGGTCGAGGTGGGTCGGCCGTCGCCTCACTCGTCCGGCACGCGACACGTCCAACTTGGGCTGGGACCCCTCCACGGGACCGGGCCATGGGTGGCCGATCCGGTGGGGGTGGTCGGAAGGCGGCTCGGAGAGTGGCGCGCCTCGGGGCCCAACCCTCTCTCTCGGGCGCAGCCGCGGCGCAGGACTCTCCGCCGCTGACAAAGCCAGCGGCTGCCTGCTGCTCGGGGCTGGCCGTACTAGCGTGAGGCGGCACACGTTGATTACGCGTGCCTTCCGCCAGCCGCAACCCTGTACCCGCACTGTCCATGGGGACAACTGGTGGACCACGGTGTGGGGCCCGGAACTAGGCGCAGTGAGCTTCCCCACCTGGCCGGATCGGACCCACGGAGAGTGGACCCACACTTGGAAGCTGCAGGGGTACACGGTCAGGTCGGTGCGCGGCCGTGCCGTCGCCTCGTGCCGTTGGTGAGCGGCCTCCCCGGCCTTGCACGCCAGCGCGCGTGCCTGCCGCAATGCGTCAAGCCACTGTTCGTGTGGGTGCCTCCCCGTGTCGTGTTGCGGAGCAGGCGCTCCCAGTAGCAGGTTGGTGGGGAGTCTCGCCTCGTGTCCGTGCCGCAGGAAGAATGGTGTTTGTCTTGTGGACGAATGCACAGTGGTGTTATAGGCCAGCACTTTATATGGGAGGTGATTGTTCCAGTCCCCCTGATGCTGGTACGTTATCCACCGCAGCATGCTAGCCAGGGTGCGGTTGAACCGCTCCACCATGCCGTTCGCCTGTGGATGATATGCCGTCGTGCGGTCCCTCTGTATACCAAGCGCCTGACACAGGAGACGGAACACGTCCGCCTCAAACTCTTGTCCCTGGTCTTTAAGCACCCGTTCAGGCACTCCGTGCTGGAGGACATAGTGCTCCAGGAAGGCACACGCCACGGTCTCCGCGCGCTTCTTGGGTATAGCCACCGCCACATGGTGTCGAGTAAGGTATTCCACTGCTACGAGGATGTACTTGTTCCCTCGGTAGCTCGTGGTGAGGGGCCCCGTCAAGTCGATGCCGACGAGTTGGTTTACCCGGCTGACGTGGAGCGGTCGTAGGGGTTGGCGACGTAGCGCGGTGGCTAGCGGGCGGCTCGCTGGCAGGCCTGACAGCCCTGTACCCACACAATCACTTGCCGCTTCAACCCCGGCCACACGTATTGGCAGCGCAGGGTTTCGCACGTGCGCTGCACTCCATCGTGTCCCAGGCGCGGCTGATTGTGGACGGTATGGAGCAGCAGGGGCCGTACGGCGATGAGGACGCCGATGGGTCCAGGCTCCCCATCTGTCACCTTATGCCTCACTAGCCCGTCCCTCAGCTCCAGCCGTGCGTACAACCATTGCCATGCTCCACTAATGCTCGGGCAACCCTGGGCGAGAGCGTCCCCGACGGCGGCCAGCTCCGGGTCTTGGCGTTGGGTTTTGTGGAGTTGCTCCCGGGTCAGTCCCAGGAAGGCGCAACCGACCTCCTCTTGTACCGCGTTCTCCTCGGGCGGGTCCGGGTCCATTGGCGGCACCTCCTCCTCCCCCGAGACTTGGGCCGCTGGGGCAAACTCGGCGGGTTCGGGGCTTAGTCGGGTCACAACGTGTCCATGGTCTGGGTGACGGCAGCGACCCCCGGTGAAACAGGGGCACGCCTGCTCGGCATAGAGCGCGGCGTCGATGACTGGCCGGCGAGACAAGGCATTGGCGTTTAGGTGCGTGCGCCCTTCTCAGTACTCAATCCGCAGGGAGTATTCCTGTAACTGCTCCAGCCAGCGAGCCATCTGCCCCCGAGGCTCCTTGAAGTTGAGCAGGAACTGGAGCGCATAGCGGTCGGTACGCACAACGCAACGCCTGGCATGCAGGTACGGCCTGAACTGTTGGCAGGCGAAGACTACAGCAAAGAGCTCCTGCCGGGTCACACAGTATTTCCGCTCTGCGTCATTCAAGGTTCGGTTGGCGTAGGCAATCACGCATTCCTCCTCTCCTCGCCCCTGTGACAGTACTGCTCCCAGGCCAGAGCTGCTGGAGTCTGTGTCCAAGAAGAACTCCTTGGTGAAATCAGGAAAGGCAAGGGTTGGGGTCTTTGTGAGCCTTCAATTCTTGGAATGCTTCCATGCACTGGTCGGGCCACTGGAATGGCCGTTTGGTGGAGGTTAGCTTGGACAGAGGCCATGCCACGGTGCTGAAATTCTCGAGGAACTGGCGGTAGTAGGTAGCGAGCCCAAGGAACGAGAGCACTTGCGCCGCGTTTGTCAGCTTTGGCCAGTTCTGTGCTGCGTCGACCTTACGCGGGTCCATCCGCACGCCCTCCCCGCTAATGATATGCCCCAAGTACTCGACGGTCGTCTGGGTGATGTAACACTTCCGGGGAGGGTCAAGGTAGAAGTGTTCACGTCGCGATCCCTGTCAGGTAATACTTGGTATTGCCTGCGAATTCTACCAAACACTTCGAGGTCGAGCTGAAAGACAACAATGTCCAGAGGCTGACAATCGTGCTTCAAAGAATCGCAAAGAAGAAGAACACTTCCCGGGCTTCAATTTCAAGTGCGCACCCCGTATCCGAGCGAGCACCTCTCGGAGCCTCGCCATGTGTTCCCCCAGGTCCCGGCCGAAAACGATAATGTCGTCCAAGTACACGAGGCATTGTTCCCATTGCAGACCCCGCATGACAAGTTCCATCAGTTGCTGAAAGGTAGCGGGCGCGTTGGACAATCCGAACGGAATGACGTGGAATTCAGAGAGTCCGATGGGGGTGTTAAATGCCGTTTTTGCCCGATCTGCCTCTGCCATCCCAATCTGCCAGTAGCCGGACGCTCGATCCAGGGTGGTAAAATATCTAGCGCCCCCTAGCGATTTCAGAGTTTCAATGATGCGTGGAAGTGGGGCCGTGTCTCCTACGGTGACAGCGTTGAGCCGCCGGTAGTCCACACAGAAGCGAGTGGATCCATCCTTCTTGGTGACTAGGACTACTGGCATGGAACAAGGACTTGACGAGGGCTGCACGATGCGGTCCCAAAGCATGTCATTTACGGCTTGGTTAATTTGCGCTCGCTCTGGTGGCCCCATCCGGTAGGCGGGCATCTTGATTGGTTTGGCGGCCCCTGTGTCGATGTGGTGCTGCGCCAAATCTGTTCGCCCTACGTCACCGTCGTTCCGACTGAATACATCGGCGAACTCGGAGAGGAAGGCAGCGATTTTATCGCGGTCTGCCGGCGCGTGTTCTTCCCATGGTACGTTCACCGCCTGAAGCAGCGGGACCGGTAGCTCTGGCGGGCTCCCCTTGTACTCTCCAGGCTAGGTCATGGTCGGCGGCTCGTGAGGGCACTCCGTCCTCTGTCCACAGGGTTGTCAATCATCCCTGCTGGTTGTTGGGCGTGGACCATTGCGATGGGCGTTCCGCTCTTTAGGTGTACGTCCGTGGGGTGCGGGTTCAAGACCCGCATCATCAGCTTTCCCCACCCCCCGTCCACCAGTGTCAGAACTCCCACCAGCCCGTGTCTCTGAGCGAGGTAGGGGTGTGGTTGAAGTAGCAGTTCTCCTTCGGCCTGCCCCTCGTCCTCCCCAGGTTCAAGGCGCAACAGCAGTATGACCTCACTCAGAGCCGGAATGGCCTCTCGGCTCGTTGCTGTCGTCATGGTCGTCAGTGGCAGTCGCACGGGCGGGCGTTGGAACAGGATTTTGGCCCCCGGCTTGTGCCAGGCGCACTGCTCCTCCGTGTCTATGTTCAGTCCCAGCGAACCGAGCACATCAGGGCCCAACACGCATTCATGCCATAGCTCCGGGGCAATGTAAAAGTGGTGTGCGCACGTCCTCGTCCCCACCAGCACGTTCGCCGTTACTTGTCCCCGGGTAGGCAAATTCGCCCCGTTGGCGAGCCGCAATTGTCTATCAGGTTGCTGTAAATGGTGGTCCGGGATTCCCAACCTCCGGCGGTGTTCTTCACTAAGTAAATATGCCGTGGCCCCGCTATCTAGGAGCATTCACGTAGGTTGCTCCTCGATCCACCCCTCAACAGTGGCTGATGCCCCTGCTGGTCGTGCGCTCAGCGCTCCCAAATAGGCCGTTACTGCCGTGCCTGTGGTGGGATCTGGCTCGGCCGTGCGCTGGTCCGGGGTACAGTTCATTTCGCCCCTGGTGTCCCCACTCACCAAGGAGCGTAGGGGTTTAACCCCCTTTGCCCGTTCCCCCTTTGTGGACAATCCCGCTGATAGTGTCCTGGCTGTTGACATTCGTAACAGACGGAGGGCGGGCGCACATTATTTCCGCGGGCGCCACGGGCCTCTCCGGGATCTCCCATGCGGCGTGGGTGCTCGGTCGCCGGCTGCTGTCGGCCGTTCGCCCACACCAGCGCGTGTCACTCGACGGCGTTCATGCGATGGTTTTCTGCCTGCATGACAGCGGTCATCGCCTTCAGCATTTTCATAATTATCGCCAGCTGGTCGTTCACCGTTACGGGCGACTCTATGGGTTTACCGTCGGGTCGCACCGCCGCCACACGCTCTGGTCGTCGCCGATCTTGCTCGTCGTCATCGTCGTCGTACGTGCCGTACGCTGCTACGCATCCTAGCGGTGCCCGCGGTCTCCGTTTGTATTCACACCGTGCGGCACGCTCTGTGATCTCCGCGAGCGATATTTCTGGTGACATTACGTCGAGGTTACACCAATCAGTCGACTCTAGGTAGTCCATCACGATTTCCCGTGTTTTGTCCGTACGGGCCTTCTCTTCGTATGTAGGGAATGCCGCCTCCACTAGCGATGCGATGGCATTGACGTACTCCTCAATCATTTCCTCCGGTCTGCGTCGGCGCCTCGACAGTACCTCTCCTGCTTGCTCCCTTTGCAACATGCCAAATCGACGGCGTAGACTCTCTTTCAATGATGGCCAGTTCCTCTGTACTTCTGGCACGAGTTGACCGGCGCATTTCCCGACCCTTCCTCTCCATTGCCCGAACGCCGCGTCGGCGATTTCAAGGTCGCTCCATTCCCCCACTCTCTGTTCGTGATCGACGAGTTGTTGAAATTCGAACCAGTCCTCGTCGCTATATCCGCCGAAACAGGCCCTCTCTGCATCTCCCCTGGGGGCCTGGGTCGGGGTCGTCCGTGGCTCCCACGCTCACATGTGCAGCGCGAGGCGGAGATTCCCCTGCGTCGTCTCGCTCCGCTCTTCCTAACCGTGTATGAGGAATTTTAATAAAAACTGCAAAACGACTTCTGACTCTGATATCGTTTATTTCACATTCTCACTGTCTGTGTCGCGATAATACACTAGTTTTTCAAGCGTCACTCCTAACGCTCAACTTGCTATCTTTAACAGAGGCTCCTGACTCACACAGGCGGTACCTCCCCCCATTCCCAGCGAAAGCCAAGCGCTCCTCTCGGTCAACGCACATAGATCTCTCTCACGCCACGGCAGATCACACATTATAGCCCATCTCCTCGTTCGCAAATGGCCATCTCGAATCCACTAGACCAGGGGTGTCCAAACTACGGCCCGCGGGCCAAATGCGGCCCGCCATCCATTTTTTATTGGCACGCATCAAAGTCTAAAAATATAATGGTCTATGGCCCACACATAATATTTGTGCTTAACTGTATTGTGAGTGGCCCAGTCCTTCGTATATTTTTCTGTATGTGGCCCTCAGGAAAAAAAGTTTGGACACCCCTGCACTAGACAGTCTATACAAATGCACATGCACCGGGCCGGCAAATGACATTAGTGATCGATTCAGCTCAAGACCAGTTTGACCCGTCTCTGCATCAAACACAATACAAACCCAGTGTTTAGTCCGTGATTACAATGCATGACCCCTCTGCCTGTGGCATTACACATCTGTTTGCTCACCTCTCCATTCTCGTGGCCACCTCAAGCATATATGGTCAGGTCTGGCTGCGCTATTGAGGTGCATATGTCTGGGCACGCTCAGGGCATTACAGGGGCATTACCCTTGTATATGCCAACACCTGGGTCTGAGAGAAACGGCATTTCGATCCTCTATATGTCCTGTACATATGGCAGAATCTATATATATAAAATCGTAAGACCTTTTACAATTCCCAGTTCGGATAAGCGGTCCTGTTGCGGTTATACAGGATAGACTCCGCCAAATCCTAACCAAATCGAGCCGAGAGGCCAACCCCACGTTCACGTCGCGATCCCTGTCAGGTAGTACTTGGTATTGCCTGCGAATTCTACCAAACACTTCGAAGCCAAGCTGAAAGACGACGATGTCCAGAAGCTAGCCATCGTGCTTCGAAGAATCGCAAAGAAGAAGACCGTCCAAGACCACTTTGTCTCCATTCCCTAAGAGTACATGTGCCACCGCCATTACACTCAGGCCTGCAGCTATTACAATCGGCAGTCCGGACAAGCACCGCCGGCGCTATTACAATACCCAGTTTGGATAAGCGGGCCCCAGCTGTCTGTGTGGTTGGATGATGGACGTGATGATTGTGTGAGTTTCGGCAGTAATGTGTGATTATATGATTCTGCGTTGAGGTGTGTGTGCATGTGTCATGTCTGTGTGTGTGCTCAAAATGTGTTGCGCTGTACGTGTGTTGTGAGCTGTTACTGCTGGATGTTATGATGATTGTGTGAATCTTACCTATACAGTGTGACTATATGGGAGTGTTTATTGATGCAAGTGTCGGAAACGCATGTATGCCAGCAGCACGCGCACGTGGGGAGCGGTAGATCAGTGGTTAGCGCGCTGGGCTATAAGCACAGTGCCTGTGACGATTTTATTAACCAATTCTGAGCCCTCTAGGTCGACTCAGCCTTGAAATGAGTGCCCGGTGCGATGTCTAGACATCGCCGCCAGGGAGACAAAGGCGTTGGCCACCCACGCTCTTGTGTGCCGATCTGGCCTTCATAGGTGCTCGCTAACGGCACTTGACCCTACAGTCTGTTAAGGCTGTAATAATAATAATAGCATTTATATAGCGCCTTTCACCCGAGAGTCACAAAGCGCTGCACAAGGCTGTGGAGAGAACGGCTGTATGGGGGATCTTTGTCTTTGTTTTGGAACGCGCTAGTTAAGAAACAGGCGCTGTGGCCAATGTGAAACTTCCCTGTAAACTAAAAAAAACAGAGGATGAGATTGTTGTGATGTGATAGAGGTTGTTGACGATCAGTCACTGCTCGCTCCTTAGGGAGAGCAGTGGGGAACGTCTTAACACAAAATTGTTGTTGATGATGATGATGAGAGGTTGTTTTAAATGTAAAGACGATACGGTTAACGTTAGGACACTGATTCCTCTTTAGGGAGAGCGGTGCAGAACGACTCGCAATAATATTGCGAAAATGCCGCGATGAGGTAGTTGATGTGCATAAAGAGGCAAAGTGGTTGATAGCAGCAAAATCTTGCACTTGTTAGCGAGGGAGGTATACTAACGCTGCGATAATAATGATAATGTTCTTCTTCTTTGCAATTCTTCGAAGCACGATGGTCAGCTTCTGGACATCGTTGTCTTTCAGCTCGGCTTCGAAGTGTTTGGTAGAATTCGCAGGCAACACCAAGTATTACCTGACAGGGATCGCGACGTGAATGCTTCTACCTTGATCCCCATGATAATGTTGAAGACATAACACTGTGGTTGATAGCAACGAAATCTTGCACTCGTTTGCGAGGCAGGTATGCTAACGCTGTGATAATAATGATGATGTTGATGTGCACGAAGAAGTCATGTAGTTGTTGGCGGCGCGAATATTGCAATGGTTAGCGATGCTAATAAGGAAATTCTGCGATAATATTGATGTTGATGGTGAGGGGAGGTCGTTGTAATGCGATGAAAATACGGTCGACGTTCGGTCACTACTTGCGATCTAGGGAGCACTTTGAAGAACGTTTCAAAACAATGAGTGTATTGCGAAATGTAGTAATATTGATGGTGTGGTTGACGAAGGGGTAATGTTCTTAATGACGGCGAACATCGTGCGATTGTTAGCGATAGGACTGCTGCCGCCGAAATACTAAGAGCGATGGTTATGTGATGAAAAGTATGCGGTTTCACGTAACCCTGGCGTGGTTAGCGGCAAGTAACTGGTTGCGTTGGAGGGGCGCGGAGCAGAACGCCCGGGACAAGGATATCAAGGGGCCATGCTGTGAAATGATAAGAGTGAGGGATTGGGCTGAACAGAAATTATGGCAAAATAGGTCTGAGGAGAGATCAATTGCCAAAGGGGGCACGTAATGCGGTATGATGGGTATGATAATGCGGTATGATAATGCGGTATGATGGGAATGATCCCTGTCAGGTAATACTTGGAATTGCCTGCGAATTCTACCAAACACTTTGAGGCCGAGCTGAAAGACAACGATGTCCAGAGGCTGACCATCATGCTTCGAAGAATCGCAAAGAAGAAGAAGATGGGAAGGTACGCGCCCGGTCACTGTACCAGACTAGGTACACGTGGTGGATTAATCCATCCATCCATTTTCTTAACCGCTTGTCCTGGTGAGGGTCGCGGTGGCAGCAGTCCAAGGAGAGTGAACCAGACATCCCTTTCCTCAGCAACAGATTCCAGCTCTTCCTGGGGGATTCTCAGGAGTTCCCAGGCCAGCCAAAGGATATAATCCCTCCAGCGTGTCCTGGGTAAACCTCTAGGTCTCCACCCAGTGGGCCGCACCTGGAATACCTTCCGAGGGAGCCTTCCGGGGAGCATCCTTACCAGATGCCCGAACCACCTCAACTGGCTCCTCTCAATCCGAAGAAGCAGCGACTCTACTCCGAGTGTGTCCTGGATTTCTATGCTCCTCACTTTGTCACGGAGAGTGAGCCCAGCAAACCTGTGGAGAAACCTAATTTCTGCCGCTTTTATCAGCGATCTCGTTCTTTCAGTCATTACCCAAAGTTCATGGCGCCGCTCATGCAGGCTGCCTACCACAAACTCCGCATCTCCACCACTGCCTCCACCACTGTCTCTTCAGCTATCAGCTTCTTGTTTACAAAAAACAAGTTCAATACCTCCCCCAACTCGGGAGCATCTGCCGACTGCAGCAGCTGCCGCGTCACGGGCCTGAGCCACCTAAAAATGGTACAGGCCCCAGCTCCATCTGTGAGGCCTACACACCAGGCGCGGCACTCAACTTGGCCGTCCGTCTCAGCGGTGCTGCAGGCTGCAGAGCATCCGTCTGGATGAGACGCTCAGCCCGATCAGTGCCGCCTGGGATACTACAAGCCAGAGCAAGGCACCAAGCCTCGTCACCACTGCCCACAAGGTGATGGGACTAGGCTTGGCCGCCACTCCTGCTTGGCATGCTCGACGAGCTCACGGTCTAAACGTGCCAGCCTCCAAGGAAGGCCCAGCCTACACGGGACATGCAGCAGCAGCTGATGTCAGCTGGCCAGCAACGTTCGTGGACAGCATGTGGGCGGCGGGAGCTCAAATCGCGCCGGGCCTGCCACTCTACCGCTTGACCCAGGCGAACAAACCGGTTTGGAGCAGTGGGGGCTCAGCACAGCTAGGTGTCCGAGAGGCCTGCCCCGTCACCCAACCCCCCACTACACAAACACGCCGCTCTGAACATTTGCTCACTCAAACACACACTAATGTCACGCAGTCTCACACATATTCCACTCACTCACACAAAACAACCAACAACTTCACTGCAATCAACCTTATCGCCTCCTTTCTCGCTTCCAGACCAACTTTTATCAAAATGGGCACCTCAACAACACCCATCACCACATCCAATTGCGGGGTCCCACAAGGGTCTGTACTATCACCTTAACTCTTCACCGCCTACATTTCACCACTCAGCCGCCTCATTGATAGTCACGGCATACGGCACCACACCTACGCTGATGACATCCAACTCTACACCACCCTTACCTCACCTGACAACACAAACAACCTGGAATCCTGCACAACAGCTCTAAAGAATTGGCTCCAGCAAAACAAGCTCCTCCTCAACCCTAATAAATCAGTCACAATATACATCAGCACGGGCAAGCGCCTCGCCAATACTCAACACCCGCAACATCTCCGCATCACCGACTCTCAAATTGCACCCTCAGCTCATCTAAACATTCTGAAAACAACACTAGACCCCACACTCACCTTCAGCACCCACATAAACAACATCACCAGATCCAGCAACTACCACCTTCGAGCACGTTGGCAAATTCGTCCACTAATCTCTACACAAACAGCACAGACCATAGCCTGCACCCTCATCGCCAGCCGCTTTGACTACTGCAACAGAATACTCACTGGAATTACGAAACAACAGAGCGCCAAACTGCAACGTCTTCAGAACAACGTAGCACGTGCAGTCCTCAAAATCAAAGCGTGCGACCAACCAACCACAAAATGCATGGAGACTCTACACTGGCTACCCATCCACAAAGGCATCGCTTACAAAACTGCAATAATTTGCCACCGCGCTATCCACACAGGACACCCTAAATACCTCGCATCACTACTCCGGCCATTCGTATCAACACAATCCCGCACTCTGCGCAGCTCATCACAGCACCTACTCCACACACCGCGCTCACGAACAACCTTCGCGAAACGCCGATTCTCGGTTGCGGCACCCACAACCTGGAACAGCCTGCCACACCTATTGCGTCAAAAACAGTCCCCTACAGCCTTCAAAAAACTTTTTAAAAGTCACCTCTTCACCGACACACAACACACCGACTGAGCAGGGCTCCACGCCTCCGAATCAACGGGTGCTACGCGCCCGGAGAAAGTGCGCGCGTTACAAAAGTAAATTATTATTATTATTAATAAGGACGTAGATTGACCTGTAAACCGAGAGCTTTGGCCTAGGACCAAGCTCCCGCTTCACTACCATGGACCGGTACAGTGCCTGCATCACTGAAGACGCTGTTGCAATCCGCTGGCCAACCTCATGTTCCCGCTTACCATCACTCGTGAACAATACCCCAAGATATTTAAACTCCTCCACTAAGGGCAACTGCTCTCCCCACATCTGAAGAGGGCAACCCACTGTTTTTCGTGAGAGGACCTTGGCCACAGATTTGGAGGTGCTGACTCTCGTCCCGGCCGCTTCACACTCCGGAGGTCACAATTGGATGAGTCGAGAAGAACAACGGCAGCTGCAAACAGCAGAGATGCCACCTCCACACCCCCAAACTGGACACTCTCCATACCCCGGCTGCGCCTTGAGATCCTGTCCATGAAAATCACGAACAGGAGCAGAGACAAGACACACCCTTGGCAGAGACCAACGGCCACATTGAACGGATTCGACTTCACGCTAAGTATACAGCCACAGCTCTCGCTCTTGGAATAGAGAGACCGGAATGTTCTAAAAAGAGACACCAGTACCCCATACTCCCGCAGCACCTTCCACAGTAAATCTCGGGGCACACGGTCATAGGCTTTCTCCAGATCTACAAAACAAATGTAGACTGGATTAGCAAACCCCCATTACCCCTCAATTATCTGTGAGAGGGCTAAAAGCTAGTCCATGGTTCCACGGCCAGGAAGGAAGCCGCATTGTTCCTCCTGAATCGTAGTTTGACTAATGGTCGAAGCCTCCTCTCTAGGACCCTGGCATAGGCTTTACCTGGGATAATAATAATAATAATAGCATTTATATAGCGCCTTTCACCCGAAGGTC
>JAZEWU010000003.1:15437802-15449515 GCA_036362915.1 Geotria australis | reverse complement strand
CTGACGAGCGCTGACCTCCGGGGATGCGTGCACTTATTAGACCAAAACCAATACGGGCTCGTCGCTGACCTCCGGGGATGCGTGCACTTATTAGACTGCATTTCCACAGGCGCCCTGCGATGGACTGGCGTCCCATCCTTGGTGTTCCACTGCCTTGTGCCCTTTGTCTTCCGGGATAGGCTCCGGCTCACCGCGACCCTGTATTGGATTAAGAGGTTTCTGAAAATGACTGACTGATGACTGACTGTATCGCTAAAATGACAATATCGATAACATAACAACTAGTACAATGCAGCAATTTCAGATCAGAGTAAAAACAACGAAGTAATCAACAGTGCAACATCTGTGTCATCTGGCACAAGTGTTAATGCGATGTTATCCATGCCATTGTCGGTGGTGACCTCTTGATCTTGGTCATTACATTGGGTGCCTGTCCCTCTCCGTGCTGTCCTCCACACAGGGACGTTATGCTGGTGATCGGGAGCGAGCGGCAGGAGATGTGCGCGCACCGCTGTGTTCTTGCCGCGCGGTCGGATGCCCTGGCGGCGATGTTGGGCCGCTTGGCCGCGAGCCCTGGTGCCGCCACGCCTTACCTGGCGCTGCCGGACGCTTGCAGCGCGACGTTCCCGGCGTTCCTTGAGTTTGTCTACACGAACCGCGTGGCTATCTGCGCCACCAACGTGAGGGTGGCACCCAACCACACAAAGACAAAGCCAAAGATCCCCCGTGTAGCCTTAACAGACTGTAGGGGCAAGTGCCGTTAGCGAGCACCTATGAAGGTCGACACGGCACACGAGGGGGTGGGTGACCAGCACCACATCCAACCACACACACATCCAGAGCCAACCGCAAGAAACTATAACCCCTCACATCTAGAGGAACCTGGACGTGTCATACACTGGTAGCCACGCTGCTTGTAGCCAGTAATGCAGCACTGTGGAGACAGCACGGGTTGGTTGATGACCTGTACACATTCGTGAAACTCCCTCGCTACCTGTGTCGAGGTTGCCCTCTCTTCGCTGGGGATGATGGCAGTACAAGTCTGTTGATTTCCATCTATACAGGAATTGAGTGTTACCCCCTCACATGGATGTTTTTACAGGTACTCTCCTTTCGTCCCACTAGTATAAACTCTTATTTTTAGAGTTTGTTAAACATCCCAAATTAGGACCACAAAACTTAAGCCATCGCTGGCACTGGCTTTTGTTACCGTCACTCACTTGTGGTTACCCACACCTCCTACAGCGTTTTGAGATGTGATCCATTTCAGTGTTATGATAAATGTCAACAATTTTAACGTGTATTTCAAATTGATAAAATCTGATATACAGCTCTTGGGTTCTTAAGTGTGTTTTTTACTAGAAGGTCCTTGTTGAAGTTATAACAGTCTGTAGGCCTGTATGACAGAACGGTCGGTTTACACAGTGGGCTGGTTGTGTGCGAGGTGCAGGTGTTGGACCTGCTCACGTACGCGATTGAGTTTGGTGTGGATGACTTAAGGCAGGTATGCATATTCATTGCCGCTGCAGTACCATGGGACATTCACCGCAATTGAGTTGACACAGTCGTGATGCGCTATGGCAGAGCGTGCGTCCAACTCACAATTAGAAAATATACTTGGGTGACAGGGTGGCGCAGTTACAATATTTTTGCCTCGCAGGAAGAAATATCTGGATTCAATTCCCCGACTCAAGTGACTTTTCCCGTTGCTGAAAATGTACCTGGAAATTACTCTTGTGATTACACATGGAAACATTGCATCTTAAAAGAGTCTTGAGACATAGGCTTTCATGAATAAATCAGCACTGTAATACATCAAATGTTAATACTGGTAATGTGTCAAAAGGTTAGAAAGGTAAGGTAGCACTGATTCAGTTATAGCTCTATTCTTCAGGAATCTGCCCTGGGTGCTAACAAGGGTGTTTCTGTAATAATCTTGTACAACTGTTTTGTTTTTGTCCGTTGAGGTTGGTTGCCTCCTACAAGTAGAATCCCAAATGCACTTTTGTTGATGGAATCCCAAATGCACTTTTGTCGCAGTAATTGCCTATTAATTTAAAATGAACATCACACCCCTTTTGTATACCATTTAATATTTGTAAAGCTCTGCAGGGCCTTAGCTTACTCTGCATACCCGTATAACCGAGACAGTGTCACTAACGGCTACTGCTTTCCCCCACCTCTCTCCAGTTGTGTGTGCGGCACTTGGTGTCGGAGCTGAACACTGCCATGGCATGTGACGCCCTACAGGTAGAATTACATTTTTCATTATTTGATTAATGTTTCTTATATTATAAAAATGTACTGTAAAATGTCAAATTTTATAATCCTAAGTATAAATGCAACTTCAATGTGGGGTTTTACAAGGTGTTTAATAAATTCAAGACGCAATAGTGTGTAGTTTCGTAACACGGACATGCAAACGGACGGGCAAACGCCTGGCGGGCAGATGGATGGATAGGATAGATGTCAGACATCGAGTGAGATTGGATAAAAAATGTGATTTAAGTACCAGTAAAGCAATACGCATCACCACATCATTGGCACGACGACTACACATAATTTGCCGACCATGAGCAGTTAAAATAATAATAATAATTGCATTTATAGAGCGCCTTTTTGTAGAGCGCCTTTCACGGATAACAGTGTGAGGACTCTTGTCGACTCACTTGTCAGGATGAGCCGTCGGGTCCTTTACCACGTTCTAGGGCGTAAGTCGAACGCCACGGACACCAGAGCACACGGTGGCCGGTGTGGCCCAGGGCCACCCTCTCACACACAGATGAAGGGCGAGGCGCGGCAGTTGCAAAAGGTTGAGCCGAGTCGTTTAATATTCTCCAAAGCCGTGTCGTTTCCATTTACATTCCAATGCAGAGACAGACGTTGCACACCAGCGAGACTTCCCACATGCACAGCAGTCCATCACTACGACCGCTCAGCTTGCTCAGCTTGCTGTCACCGAGCTCCTAGCTCACAGGCACGCCGTTTAGTTACTATCTAGCAGTGGAGCGCCGCAGCGCGCATACCATGCCAACTTCCCCAGCTCACACACACGCTGGCCGGGCCGTGCCAAGCACCCCCGGGCCGCGCCGGCAGCGCGGCCCGGTATGGAAGACCCCCTCACAGAACAGCCGTATTCTCGTCGCTCCCAAGCAGACCTTTTAAAGCAACCTCTCAACACCCTGGGCGTTCGCCTTATTTACTATAAAGCCTTGACGTAAACTCTGACGTCACCCCTCCCCTGCTGTGAATGATTAATGTCTCCAACTTATATTTAGCCTCAACTAATCTCTACACAATGGAGTTCGCCACAGGGGTTCTCCTGTGTCATTAGGACACAGGGGGCAAGTCCCAACTCGCCTGTTAAACTCCCTCTCCCAGTCTTTCTGGCGCCTTCAGGAACATGCTGAAACCTGCCCGGCTCTATCCACTTCGTCCACTATTTTCGTCCACCACCCCTTGACCATACACAGGTCATTACAGACCACTCTATCACGAAAAGTTTCATCTGCGAGACTATTATCGTGATCAAAACCCGGTCCGAGAGCCTTGCCCACTCGCAGGGCACCCGTACAACGCATCCTCTATCACCCCGGGTCAACTGCACCGCGCCTTCAATCGATAATATCATCCTAGATATTCAGGGTCAGCAATGCTTAATTGCTTTGACCCTCACAGACATCGTTCAGCTTTATCGGTACCGAATGTGTTTAACATCCGCCGAGCAATATTCTCCTTTAATATTCCTGAAAGCATCCAATTCTCTCGCAAAGCATTTAGTCTGTCAACAAATACCGCATTATTAGGTCATTTGTTCCGTGCAATCAATAATATCCTCCTAGATATTCAGGGTCAGCAGTGCTTAATTGCTTTGACCCTCACAAACACTGTTCAGCTTTATCATTACGGAATGTGATTCCACATTCCCAAGCACCTTCATCACCATCGGCTTCAACACCACCAGCGTGCATTCACATCAAAATGCTCGTCAACACCACCATGCCTCCCAAAAATGAAAACATTGGCCCAGGTGAACACGGCTTCTGTCGCTAATGCATATTAATCACTAATGAATATGCATTATAGCTACAAAGGTTCCCCGTATAGCCTAGACAGGCTGTAGGGTCAAGTGCCGCCAGCGTTCCTTCATGAAGGCCAGCACGGCACACAAGAGGGTGACCCTTTACACACAGCCACCTTTGTCTCCCCTCAACGACGCCCATAATCATGGCGCCCATCACACAACACCCTTTCTGACCGCGAATATTTAACACAATACTAATCACGACGCTCATATACACTCAAAACCCTCTTCTTCTTTTTTTACGGCGCATATTTAACCAATTTCGATCGCGGCGATTAACCAAACATCCACGCACAAAATTCCGCACCGACACAGACCTTTTGCCGGCGCGCATTTAACATCTGCGCGCTTACACAGCGTGCTCACTGCACGCACTGACAGCACGCTCTCTCCGCGCGCATACGCTCACACAGCGTTCTCACAGCACGCTCACTGCACGTACTGACAGCACGCTCTCTCCGCGTGCACACGCTCACACAGCGTTCTCACAGCAAGCTCTCTCCGTGCGCACACGCTCACACAGCCTTCTCACAGCGCGCTCACTGCACGTTCCTTCCGCGCTTACACGTAATACCGCCGTGTAGGCACTGCGGCGTTCAATTCACAAAAAAAAACACGACAAAGCCAAAGATCACCCGCATAGCCTCGTCAGACTGTGGGGCAAGTGCCGTTAGCGAGCACCTATTGGGGGTTGACCTGGCCCATGAGGGGGTGGGTGACCAGCACCACGCCCGGCCGCCTTTGTCTCCCTGGCGGCGAAGTTCACAAACCGCACTAGGCACTGATTTAAGCCTGAATTGACCTAGGGGAGGCCCAGGACCAGTTTCAGAAAATCGTCACTGGTGTCGGCCGTGAGCGGGATTCGAACTCGGGTTGCCAGATTCGTAGCCTAGTGCGCTAACCACTGGGCTACCACTCCCCACACAGAGTCACACACACAGATTCCCACACACAGGCACTCACACAGATTCCCACACACAGGGAAAAGCAATCGACCGCCGATCCACTCGCTCTCACACGCGCGCACCCACACAGACACACACGCGAACACGCGCGCATGTTCCGGACACGCACCCGTGAACGCACGGCACACTCAGACACAATCCAACACTCAGACGAACGTACACAGACTCCCACTGCGCCGACACACTCACACAGCACAACGCACCCCAAACCCCACACACAGAGCCACGCGCAGGGAAAAGCCATGGATCGCCGAGGCACTCGCCCTCACACGCGCGCACCCACAGTTACTCGCTCGATCACATGCTCGCCACATTGTACAAAACATTCAACCACACGTCACCCCATCATGTCCATATTACCTTTCTTATCATTAACATTACCATGAACAATTTTAGGACACACATCTTAACTCTATATTATCCACACAATGTACCTTCCGCTGAACATCTCACCCTGACTTTCGCCTCGTGGACAATTTTCAGTCTCAGCATGCTTGAAAACGTCCATCTTCATAATAAAACAAACGCCCCAGCTGATCCGCCATCAAGCAGCTGCCAGCGTTCTTCCGTCGCACGGCGTGACGTCGCCTCGGCGCGTGGCGCCCCGTCTCCCCACGGTGCGCGCGCCACGGCAGCGCGCTCTCAGCAGCAAGGCCCTTGCCGCAGCAGCAGCAGCAGCAGCCCCCCGCCTCCCGCCGTTGCGCTGTCTCCTTACGTCGCGCCGTCTCCTCACCACAGCCGCGTCGTCACGGCCGTCTCGTCACGGCCCGCTTCCAGCTAGATGCCGGATGGAGCAGCGGGCTGGCAGCGGCTCAATGAGCAGCCGCCGCCCAGCGCATGTGCACTCAGCCCCGCCTTCTCCCGCCGTCGCACACCTCGTTCCGCAGCCGCCTCTCGTCCTGCCGGCTGCCTCGTCTTTCTCTCCCTTGTAGTCGTGGATACGACTCCGCGCCGCGGGTCCGAAACGGCGTTTTCTCTCCCTTCTTCCGTTGTCTCCTTACGTCGCGCCGCGTCATCACGGCCATCACGGCCGTCTCGTCACGGCCCACTTCCAGCCAGATGCCGGACAGAGCGGCGGGCTGGCAGCAGCTCCACGAGCAGCAGCCGCCCAGCGCATGTGCACTCAGCCTCGCCGTCTCCCGCCGTCGCACACCTCGTTCCGCAGCCACCTCGTCCTGCCGGCTGCCTCGTCTTTCTCTCCCTTGTAGTCGTGGATACGAATCCCACTTCTGATAACCAAACTGTGAGGACCCTTGTCGACTCTCTTGTCAGGATGAGCCGTCGGGTCCTTTACCACGTTCTAGGGCGTAAGTCGAACGCCACGGACACCAGAGCACACGGTGGCCGGTGCGGCCCAGGGCCACCCTCTCGCACACAGATGAAGGGCAAGGCGCGGCAGCTGCAAGAGGTTGAGCCGAGTCGTTTAATATTCTCCAAAGCTGTGTCGTTGCCATTTACATACCAACGCAGAGACAGACGTTGCACACCAGCGAGACTTCCCACATGCACAGCAGTCCATCACTACGACCGCTCAGCTTGCTCAGCTTGCTGTCACCGATCTCCTAGCTCACAGGCACGCCGTTTAGTTACTATCTAGCAGTGGAGCGCCGCAGCGCGCATACCACGCCAACTTCCCCAGCTCACAGACACGCTGGCCGGGCCGTGCCGGCAGCGCGGCCGTATTCTCGTCGCTCCCAAGCAGACCTTTTAAAGCAACCTCTCAACACCCTGGGCATTCGCCTTATTTACTATAAAGCCTTGACGTAAACTCTGACGTCACCCCTCCCCTGCTGTGAATGATTAATGTCTCCAACTTATATTTAGCCTCAACTAATCTCTACACAATGGAGTTCGCCACAGGGGTTCTCCTGAGTCAATAGGACACAGGGGGCAAGTCCCAACTCGCCTGTTAAACGCCCTCTCTCCCAGTCTTTCTGGCGCCTTCAGGAACATGCTGAAACCTGCCCGGCTCTATCCACTTCATCCACTATTTTCGTCCACCACCCCTTGACCATACACAGGTCATTACAACAGCGTAGGCAAAGCGTTAACTGTGTCACGGCAGTCTATTCACGCCAACCAGTTAATGCTCGCTGGCCACCGAATGGCTATAATAGTCACGGCCACATAGGCCTATTATAATAATAATAGCATTTTATATAGCGCCTTATACCCGAGGGTCACAAAGCGCTGCACAAGGGATGTGAGGAGAACGGCATGTCAACAACGAAATATAAAACAACCAATAAAAACCAAAGCAACAAAAATTATATGATTAAGGCTGCTTCGATACAATGAAAGGTCGTGAAACTGGCAATCTTAAGAGCGGCAAAAATCTGACCGTCCCCTAAGATGGCCGTCACTACCTTAAAGACAAACACGGAGGGAGACAGGGAGGGAGGGTGAGCGACAGGGGGAGACACAGTGACACAGAGCCAGGAAGACAGAGAGACAGACACGAGAGGGAAACAACGCCAATCCAAATTAAACAATCAACATTGAAGCACAAGAACAAAACAAACAAACAACCGTCTTTCGCCACTAAGTGGCGGTGACGTCATCACGTCGCCTGTGCCAGGCCATATGCACCCCGAGGCCACGTGAAGTGTCAAATGCTCGTCGACAGGAGGTCACAGGACAGACCCAGGCGTCATGGGCTGCCAGACTGAGATGACCAGCAGATACTCCACCTGAGCTCCCTACTGTGCCAACTTGCCGTGCTTTGGCCGCTCGGCGCTCGGCTCGCTGTTGTGAGCGTCGCTCCTCCGCCCTCCGTTGTTGCTGGAGGTCGACTGCCTCCAACTGCCCAGTAGCGTCCTTCACGAAATGAATGTTCCAAAGAAGGCGCAGGTATGAAGAGAGCCAATAACCTGGCAACAACAACAACAACCGCCTTTCGCCGCTAAGTGGCGGTGACGTCGCCTGTGCCAGGCCATATGCACCTTGAGGCCACTTGAAGTGTCGAAGGCTCGTCGACAGGAGGTCACAGGACAGACCCAGGTGTCATGAGCTGCCTGACTGAGATGACCGGCAGATGCACCACCTGAGCTCCCTACTGTGCCAACTTGCTGTGCTTTGGCCGCTCGGCGCTCGACACACTTAGACACACGCAACAGCAAAGGAAACACGCAGCCACCCACAACAACAAAAACACAACTTCCCAAAACCCTTTTGTTTTTACACTTTGATGCTCCCCATCGGCACCGAATGCGTCTCATTCACGAGTGTTCTATAAATCGAACCAGTTACACTTTTCCATAGTGTTTTAAGGGTTTAGGTCATGTGAAAAGGTATGCAAGTGTGGTGTAAACATCGATATGTTGATGACGTTTGGTGCAAGTTCCAACGAAACGTCGAGAACACCTTTTTAAGGTAAGTGTTGTGTGTCCAGTCGTTTTTTCCAACATATCGACGTTTACACCACACTTGCATAACTTTTCACATGACCTAAACCCTTAAAACACGATGGATAATATTGGTCATGAAAGCTTTCGAACCAGTTACACTTTTATATAATCCACACCCTTCATTTTAGGATGATTTTGTGCTAACCAAAAATGCATGTTATAATTGAGAAGTACGTCTTTAGAAACATGCTAATCAAACCAATTAGTGCATGGATTGTTTGAATGCTAAATGATGATCCCAGAACCATTAAACCCCAACGCAGCACGGGAATTAGAAAGGGATAAAATTGAAATCATAGCCTTCAGTGAAGTACGCTCTCCTGATAGGACAGCTCATATGAAGGAGGAAATCCGTTATGCGAGCAGGGGAAGCCGGTTGTATAAAAGCATTAATCTGGGATTGGTTTTGCCATCAGGAATGGCCACTCCCTGCCACAATGAACAAATATGAGATTGATGGTTGCTCTTCAGAGCTGTTCTTTCGGGATAGCCGTGTCGAACGCTCTCTTTCCCTCGCGACGTTTCGCCTTCCAAGTTGGAAGCATCAGGCGTTGAAGAGCGGCCATCATGAACCTACATCAGTACAAACATGAGATTATATCTCTCTATCTGCATGGAGGTGATATCACCATATACTCCAAAGAAAAAATAATACTCTCATAGACAAGCATCACAATACTTATATATCTGGCACACATACAACTTGGTGCAATGGAGATGTTATATGTTGTGTGTGGCAGGCAAGCGTTGTGTTTGGACAGAAGGAGCTCAGAGACGGCAGCATGCGCTTCATAGAGAAACACATGCGGGTGAGACGTGTGGACACCTTGGGCACAGTAGGGACGCAAATGGGCCCGCCTGCGACTTATGAATACAGAAAATATAGTTAGAAAAATCCCTGGCCAACAGTATTACTGACGTTTACGGGGGGCCTGCGGCCTCCTTGGCCAGATCTTTGCTTACCGCTAGATGGCAATGATGTGAAAATACAAGATACTCTGAATACTATCTTGTGGGTTGGTTGTGACGTCACGAAGGCTGTCAAGCAATGGTAGGCAAGGACATTTTCGGTGATCTGATGCTTGCCTAGCCCTGTTATATATAGAACGCCCCTTACAAGATTAGTTAAGCAGACAGTTAAACACAAGTGATATGCCCAGGTCTACGAGGTAAACCCAGAAAAGGTAAAACCTTGTATCTTTTTTTACATTATCAGTATACTGGCAAAAATGTGCTCATAGACTTAATAGCTAGACCCGAGCTACTAATGCATTGATATTTGCATTGTCTGAGACTGCTTGCCTTTCATCACGACTTGGATAATATTGAAACTAGGCTGTAAAGACAGCTGTCTCTGGTGTGGGCCAATCAGTTTCAAGGGCAAATCATATATCAAAGCATTTTCTTCGCATGTTTTTGCCACAAGCATGTGTAGCTTCTTGAAAAGTGGACCCTTTTCAAAAAGGTGTCCATTTGGTGTTGTTAAGATCTCAACACTTGTTTCATTGCCAGAAAAGGTAAAACCTTGTACCTTTTTTGCATTATAGCATCCCCAGGTTTTGAACATAGGATTTTTCTGTGTTCAGGGTTTGTGGCACCTCACACATTAACAGAATGAGATGCCACATTGATATGCAGATGCTTCATTTATAGAAAGTGTAGTTTAATTGATCACAAGAATCTACGAATAATTGTAAAAACTGCAGATGCCTGACTCCATGTCTACAAAGTCACATATAAGTGGTTGGTAATGAGTCGGTCTAAAGTCTAAAGTGATTTTCAGCTCACATAAGTACTGCTGTGATACCTCCTTGACTTCCCCACAAAGTTGTACTTATTTTATTGACCACAGAGGGATGATGTGCCGAGTCAACTCCTAATTGGGAATTGAACTTGCAATCTATTGCGAGCTGCCCCCTATACCGCGGCACCACCTCACCGGCTGGATTTAGGGATAAGACATTGACCAATAATAACTCTAGGATTGCATTGCTTTCATTAATCGTTATGGCTTCATCATTTGCTCTTCAGGGATTGTTAATATTTCTCAGTCATTAAGAGTCATCTACTGAACCGTAATGTCAAGCGATAAGTTGGGCATTAGTAACACTTGTGCGTCACACAAGGACTTGGGTTTGATTTGCAACTCGGGCCACCTTGCAGTGTGGAGTTTATATTTTCTACACTTATTCTGCAAGGGTTTCCTCTTAGAGCCCAGAAATGTAACTGTACTGGACAAACATCCCAATGATGAATTACTACTTGCAAGTTGCTCAATTGGGATTACACGTCGCAGCATCGCACCTTACTGTAAAAAACTTGTCAGAATCCGTCTAAAAAGTATTGAGACCCAGTGAGGCTTTCTTGGTGAACCAGGCATAATAATAATACTCATCGTATGATGGTTGCAGGATGTGGTTCAGATGCCAGGGTTCTGGGAGCTGTCGGACCATGCCCTCTCGGTGTTGCTGCAGAGTGACGAGTTGGATATCGACGAGGCCGATCTGATCGCGGCGGTGACACAATGGGCAAATGTCAACTCTGTGTGTATCCCTGTGCTTACATCTACAGGACATCTATTGTCTCTGTGCCCACCCATGCATACATAATAAGAATAATTTAGAATATTTGGTATTTAATAATAATAATGAATACTGTTTGTAACGTACACATATTCATTCAACTTCAAAGGTATTCAGTCGAAGAGAGAATGACTCAGAGTGCAAGAAAACCGCAGAGAGGCGGGGAGGGGGGGGAAGGCAGCCACACGTTAGCCGGCGCAAACATTTGCCAGACACTGCATCCTATACTGTATATTATGATGTTGTCGGCCTATTAATTAATGAGTGTTTTTTAGCTGTTTGAGGAAAAATGAGTACCTGGAGGAAACCCACGCAGAACAAAGCACTGCACAGGGCTGCGGAGAGAACGTCATGTCAACAACGACAGAGAACGGAAAATCAGCAACAAATTATTATTTTTTTGGGGTTTTTTTTTTATCCGAGCTGTGGAGAGAACGGCATGTCAACAACGGGGAGACAGAATAACTGAGATTCAAGCAATAGCGATAAATTATTAGACATATGGCACAAAACAACAGGAAAATAATAATAACAATTCTACAAAAAGCATGGAGGGGACAGATATACCCGAGCAGACGCAGATCGGAAGAGAGAGAGAGCCAACATCTCGGCACGGCACCACTTCTTCTTCTTCTTAGCGATTCTTCGAAGCAGCGCGATGGTCAAATTACAGTT
>JAZEWU010000003.1:15006309-15016585 GCA_036362915.1 Geotria australis | reverse complement strand
CCTCTCTTCTTGCTCCGGACCGAGGGGCTTCTGGCATCTGTTGAGCTTCTGGACATCGTTGTCTTTCAGCTCCTCGGCTTCGAAGTGTTTGGTAGAAATTGCAGGTAGTAAATACCCAGTATTACTTGACAGGGATCGCGACGTGAACGCTCCTACCTTGGAATGCTCTTCCATTGGAAATTCGTTCAGCGGAGTCCTTGAACATCTTCAAATCTCGTCTCAAGTCTTACTTGTTCCGTAAAGCCTTCAAGCCGTCGTGCTAGGACCACTCATGCGGCTCAACGCTGTCTGATTACCGTTCTCTGTCGTTGTTGGTTTGTCGTTCTCTCCGTGGCCATGTGCGGCGCTTTGTGACCCTCGGGTGGAAGGCGCTCTGTAGTTGCTATTATTATAATTATTATTCTGCTGTGTATATGATCTATGTCCTATAATTTATCGCGATTGCTTGACTCTCAGTTTATCTGTCTTGATGTCATTGACATGCAGTTCTCTCCACAGCCTTGCGCAGCGCTTTGTGACCCTCGGGTGAAAGGCGCTCTATAAATGCTATTATTATTATCTTCGTGTCTCTCCGCCGTGTCTCTATCCTCCGCTGTGTCTCCCGTCTCTCCATAGAGAGAGACCGGGCACCACTTCCTGTTCCCACGAGAAAGTGTCACAAAGTTATAAATATCCCCCCCCAGATATCCCGACAACACTCTAACACACTCATACATATTACACTCACACGCAATAATCTTCTACTGCTTCGCCATTCTTCGAAGCAGCACGATGGTCAGCTTCTGGACATCGTTGTCTTTCAGCTCCTCGGCTTCGAAGTGTTTGGTAGAATTCGCACGTAATACCAAGTATTACCTGACAGGGATCGCGACGTGAACGCTTCTACCTTGACCCCCCATATGCAATAATAATAATAGCATTTATACAGCGCCTTTCACCCGAGGGTCACAAAGCGATGCACAAGCATCACGCTTCGAAGAATCGAATCGAATCTCGACAGCTCCCACTGTAATCTCATCAAATGACATCATCCTGGGGGGGGCAAGTTGGGGGGCAACCTGCCACAGTCGTGACAATAGCAGGAATAGGCAGCGGCCCGTACAACACAATGATTTCACAATGAATGAAACCGTCTCCAGGTCCTTTTTGCTACTTGGTTCCTGGGGGGCCCAGGGGGGGAAAGCCCAGGGGGGGTGGGAGCCCAGCGATGTTGTTTCCTGGTCTAAGAAGGAAGTCGAATGTTTGAAAATTGAGTGGCCTTGGCAAACGCTTTGTATTGCTCACAATGGCAAAGGGGACTCATGGGCTGGCGTCCCTTGTTGGGCACAGCAGCTGCCAGTTTCGTGACCTTTCAGCATATTCGAAGCAGCCTTAATCGTTTAATTGTTTTATGTTCCTTTGGTTTTTATTTATGTATTTTTCATTGTTGACATGCCGTTCTCTTCGCGGCCCTTGTGCAACGCTTTGTGACCCTCGGGTGGAAGGCGTTCAGTAGATTCTATTATTATTTTTCCGCTGTCTTTATGACCTATGTCCTATAGTTTATCGCGATTGCTTGACTCTCAGTTTATCTGTCTTGATGTTATTGACATGCCGTTCTCTCCACAGCCTTGTGCAGCGCTTTGTGACCCTCGGGTGAAAGGCGCTCTATAAATGCTATTATTATTATTATCATCATGGCACTCGTTTGCATGTTTTTGCCACAAGCATGTAGTAGTGTGGCTGCTTGCAAACTGGAACCTTTGCAAAAAGGTGTCCACTTAGTGTTTAAAGATCTTAACACTTGTTCTTCATGTCGGAAAGGGTTAAACCTCGTATATTCTACAAAGTTGAATTGAGGGGCTTCTGGCATCTGTTGAGCTTCTAGACATCGTTGTATTTTCAGCTCGGCTTCGAAGTGAATGTGGAGAAGCAGACCGTACTACGGAACACTGCCTTGTCTGCGCTCTGCTACCCAACCTCTGCAGCTCAAAAGACCTTCTCGCAGAGTTCAATAAAAAATGCCAAGAACTGTGTAAAGAAATGGGAAAAACTGTAATTTAACCATCCCGCTGCTTCGAAGAATCGCAAAGAAGAAGTTGAATTGAATGTATAAGCTAGTGCTCAGTAACAGAGCAGCTATGGAGAGTGATTCTGACCCTCGGTCTATGTTGTTTATATGACAGCTGCGCTATTTATAACTCAATCATCTCCGCCTGTCGCTCAAGCAGAGGCCGAACGGAAATGCGCGGAAATGATTTGGCTTTCGTATATACAGTCTCTCCTCGACTTACGACGAAGCTACCACTCCGATGACCCCGGTCGTAAGTCGAGTTGATCGTGACTCGAAAATACCCTCGTAACAGCTTTGATCCCATTGGCTGGCGGGGTTAATAATAATAACATTACATTTATAACGCGTGGAACATATTCGTTCACTGTCGAAGGTACTCATTCGACGAGAGAACGACTCAGAGGCGGGAGCAAAGCGCAGAGAGGCGGAGGAGGCAGCCAGGCGGTTTTGCCGGCGCCATATTGCCACACACTGCTTCCTATATATTATAATGTTATTGGCCAAATAATTAACGAGTGTTTTTTTTTAAACACACACGTACAAAGACAAAGCTCCCCCGTGTAGCCTCACACAGGCTGTAGGGTCAAGTGCTGTTATCGCTCACTTACACACCCACTCACTCAAACAACCAAGCTGGCCCGCGTAGCCTCGCACAGGCAACACTGACAAAGTGACCGAATAACTCCTGGAGTTTATTGTATAAATAACGAGCCCTCCCTTGCCGGTGAGCCGCCCCCGCTATACAGCGGCGCTAAACCTCGCTCCCCAACAGATAGGAGAACGACTCGGAGGCGCTGAGGGGAGCCGCAGCACAGCCGGGGAGGGGGGCAGGGAGTAGGGGGAAGACAGCGACGCGGTAAGCCGGCGCCAACATGGTGCCGGACGCTGCAGCGATCCTCCATGTGGTGTGAGCGGCCGAGCGGTGAGCGGTGTTGAAGCTTAGCGAGGTGCGGCTATGACGACATAGTGACGTGCTGGTTGCTCTTTAGAGCTGTTCTTATTGGATAGCTGTCACCCTAAGCACTCTCCCTCTCTTTACAATGTATACATTTAACCGATACAGTTTATAGTATATACTTACAGTCTATAATGTATACATACAATCCATAGACGTGTCACTGAGCGGTCTCCCTCTCTCACCCGCGACGTTTCGCCATTTATTTGACCACTTTGTGAAACGTCGTGAAGGAGAGAGGGGGAACGCTCGACACGGCTATAGACTGTATGTATACACTATAGACTGTATGTATAATAATAATAGCATTTATAGAGCGCCTTTCACCCGAGGGTCACAAAGCGCTGCACAAGGCTGCAAGAGAGAACGACATGTCAACAACGACAGAGAACGGAAAAATCAGCAACAGTTTGCTGTGTAGAGTATTGACTGTGCGACTACTAGACGGTAGAGAGAGGGGGAGCGCTCAGTGACACGGCTATGCCGATACAACAGCCCTGAAGAGCAACCGTCATGAGTCGAGCCGTGACAAACATAACATGAGTACATCATTACGTGCGTTCGCTATTACAGGCTTCCCTGGCTTACGATGACACACTGGGGGGCTACAAGGCACAATCAGGTTCCAGACGCTCCCACTGTGAACCTTGTTTAAATAAAGAAACACGTAGATAGACCCCCCCTTCAAGGCCGAACCTTGTCGTGGTGGGGGGACTTGTGTGTTCCAATGAACCTCGGAGCTACGTCGTCTGGAGTCCAGTACTCCTGGTAGGGTCACCCATGGCGAACAGGTCTGCGGCGATGTTCCAGACCGAGCACGGTGGCCACCCAAAGACCTCCATGATGGTTCGAAATAGTATGATGAGAACCCTGCCCGGACTGGGGTTACCACCGGGACCCAACCCTTGAGCCAGGCCTGGGGGTCGTGTCCGTCGGCAAGCGCCTGGTGGCCGCGGGGTGGGGTAAGGTGTCGGGCCCAGCCCGAAATGGATACGTCGAGCAGCCTTGCGGCCCCACCACCCGCAAGGTGAAGGGTGCGATGCCCTCACGGCAACAGAAAAGGACGGACAGACAGACTAGGGGGGGGTTTAGAAGCTCATCGGCTTAGACGCGTCCGCCGCGAACCTTGTTTAAGTTAACGAAACCTACGCAGACCCTGGCTCGAACCTAACTCTCCCCGTCGCGAACCTCGCCCGGCGTCCCCCTTCGGGCAACCCCCCCGCGCGAGTCCACAATCCAGCGGCGTCGCTCACACCTGCAGGTCCCCGTTCCTGGAACGGCTGGAGTTCGGCCTAGCGCAGGCCCCGTCCGGCGGGACGAACGCGCCGGGGGGCAAGGCCTCGGCCACGACGGCCTCCGGCGGCCGCTGAGATACCGGCGCCTCGGCGGCGGCGGCCGCGAACGCGGCCAGGCGCAGCCGCTCGGCCTCCGCCCTGCGCCGCTCGGCCTCCTCGTTCTCCCAGTTCTGGCGCGAAGGCCCGACGGCCGCCATCGCCGTTCCGACGCCGCCGCCCGCGAACCCGCCGGCCGCCGGCTCCGGCCCGGCCTGCTGGTACAAGCTGTAGAGCGGCGGAGGCGCCCCCGGGTAGGCCAGGGGCAAGGCGTCGGGCCCGGCCGGCCGGCTCCCGAATGCCGCCGGCCCCCCGTCGGCGCGGGCCAGCGGCGTCGGAGCGTAGCCGCCTTTCGCCGTCTCGCCGCAGGGGCCGCCGGGCCGGGCGCCGTGGCGCCCGGCCGCGTCGGGCCCCGCGCGCGCCCGCGCGCGCAGGGCCAGGTAGGCGACCTCGAGCAGGTTGAGCAGCAGGCTGAGGCAGGCGGCGGCCATCATGAAGCGTATGTAGACGGTCTTCTCGGTGGCGCGCGACACGAAGCAGTCGACGGCGTTGGGGCAGGGCCACGCAGAGCAGCGGTAGAGTCGCGGGAGCGCGTGGCCGAACAGCCGCCAGTGGCCGTAGATGAAGGCCGACTCGAGGATGACGCGGCAGGCCAGGCTGAGCAGGTAGGAGCGCAGGAGCGCGCCGCGGATTTGAACGCGGCCCGGCTTCTTGTCCGGCTCGCCGGCGCTGGCGGCGTCACTACCGGAAAGCTTGCTCTCCTGCCGGGTAATTACAATAACATTAATGTTACATTTCGCATTTATGACGCGCAGCATATTCGTTCAATGTCGAAGGTATTCATCGACGAGAGAATAATAGTAACGATAATAATAGCATTTATAGAGCGCCTTTCACCCGAGGGTCACAAAGCGCCGCACAATGCTGTGGAGAGAACGGCATGTCAGTAACATCAAAACAGATAAACAGAGTCAAGCAATCACGATAAATTATAGGACATAGATCACAAAGACAGTAGAAAAATAATAATAATAGCAACTACAGAGAGCCTTCCACCCAAGGGTCACAAAGCGCCGCACAGGGCGGCGGAGAGAACGACAAACCAACAACGGCAGAGAACGACTCGGAGGCGTAGCGAGGAAAGCGCAGAGAGGCGGAGGAGGCAGCCAGGCGGTTTGCCGGCGCCATATTGCCACACACTGCTTCCTATATATTATGATGTTATCGGCCAAATAATTAACGAGTGTTTTTTTTTACTTGTGGGAGGGAACCGGAGAACCCGGAGGAAACCCACGCAGAACAGGGGGAGAGAACACACAAACTCCGCACAGAAAGGCGCCCGAGCCGTGATTCGAACCCAGGGGCTTCTTGCTTCTTCTTTGTGATACTTCGAAGCACGATGGTCAGCTTCTGGACATCGTTGTCTTTCAGCTCGGCTTCGAAGTGTTTGGTAGAATTCGCAGGCAATACTAAGTCTCTACCTGACAGGGATCGCGACGTGAACGCTTCTACCTTGACCCCCTAGCGTCGGTCATTGAGTGTGTACGTAAGCTGGGACAGACGGATATGAAGTAGCGATGTGGTATTGTGTTGTTTTGTTTTGTTCTGTCTGCTCATATTGTCTAATTTCTATTGTTGTATTGTATTGTGTGTATTGGGTCTCTCAGCATTGTCTCGTGCATATCGCTTTGTTCGTATTGTGTAAACGTCGCCGCTAGGGAGACAAAGGCGGCCGGATGTGGTGCTAGCCACCCACCCCCTCGTGGGTGCCATGCTGGCCTACATAGGAAGTTGTGTTTTTGTTGTTGTGGGTGGCTGCGTTTTTTTTAATTTGCTGTTGAGTGTGTCTATGTGTGTGTTTCTTGTGCTTCATTGTTGATTGCTTTATTTGGATTGGCGTTGTTTCCCCCTCGTGTATGTCTCTCTGTCTTCCTGTCTCTGTGTCCCTATGTCTCCCTCCCTGTCTCCCTCCGTGTTTGTCTTTAAGGAAGTGACGGCCATCTTAGGGGACGCTGGCAGATTTTTGCCGCACTTAAAGATAGCCAGTTTCACGACTTTTCAGTATATTCGAAGCAGCCTTAATCATTTTTTTTTGTTCCTATGGCTTTTATTTTTTTTCATTGTTGGCATGCCGTTCTTTTCGCGGCCCTTGTGCAGCGCTTTGTGACCCTCGGGTGAAAGGCGCTATATAAAACGCTATTATAATTATTTACACCTTCCGTTGTGTGTTGGCCAATAAGCTTGAAGGACAACGCATTGCGACTCATTAATTTTGCATGGTTGAGCCACAAGTAAGTGTGGCTACCTGCACGTCGGAGCCTTTGCACAAAGCTGTTCACTCGGTGTTCTTCTTCTTTGCGATGATTCTTCGAAGCAGCGCGACGCTCAGCCTCTGGACGACATCGTTGTCTTTCAGCTCCTCGGCCTCGAAGTGTTTGGTAGAATTCGCAGGTAGTAAATACCGAGTATTACTTGGCAGGGATCGCGACGTGAACGCGTCTACCTTGACCCCACCACTTGGTGTTTCAACATCTCAACACTTCGTATGTTACGCTCGACTTGTAAAACAACGGCAAAACAGCGCAGGAACTCGATGGCGAAACGGCCCACCTGTCTGACGACGTGCAGCACGTGGCCCAGGTAGGCGAGCGCCGGCGTGGATACGGCGATCACCTGCAGGCCCCAGTAGCGCACGTGCGAGATGGGGAACGCCGAGTCGTAGCAAACGTTCTCGCAGCCCGGCTGCAGCGTGTTGCAGCTGAAGTCCGACTGTTCGTCGCCCCAAACCTACCCGCGCACACCCACACACACACGAAGACAACACGCGCAGATACACTGTGAATCTAATTCGTCGCTATCGCTTGACTCTCGGTTTTCTGTCTCCCCGTTGTTGTTGTGCCGTTCTCTCCACAGCTCGGATTGATAACAAAAAAAAACCCCCAAAAAAAAATTGTGTTGCTGATTTTCCGTGCTCTGGCGTCGTTGACATGTCGTTCTCCCTGCAGATTTGTGCAGCGCTTTGTGACCCTCGGGTGAAAGGCGCTATATAAATGCTGTTATTATTATAAACTGTGAAGCGCTGCCGCCTCGCAGCAAGAAGGTCCCCGGGTTCGAATCTCGGCTCGGGGGCGCCTTTCTGCGCGGAGTTTTGCACGTTCTCTCCCCGTGTCCGCGTGGGGTTTTCGCCGCCGGGCACTCCGGTTTCCTCCCCACCGTCCAACGACACGCTGCCAGGTTAATTGGCCTACCGAGTAAATTTCCCCAGGCGCCCTACGATGGACTGGCGTCCCATCGTGGTCATAGCCCTGCCCTTGGGCCCGGTGCCTTGCCGGGATAGGCTCCGGCTCACCGCGACCCCTGTACAGGATTAAGCGGTTTCTGAAAATGGATGGATGCGTGGAGGTGGACGGACGGATGGATGGATGTTCGAGATAGGGACCTGGTCGGCGCCAGCGCCCAGCACCAGGATCCTCAGGACGAACAGGACGCTGAGCCATACGCGTCCCACTGCTGTCGAGTGCTCCTGGGCTGAGTCGAGCAGAGAGCCGAGCAGACCCAGGTCTCCCATCGCTCACGGTCGGGGCTGGAGACACGTGGGGGAGAGACACGGGGAGACACTGTAAGAGAGACACACAGGGAGCCCTGTGCACCCATGTCTTTAACAAAAAAAATCGCTCGTTAATTGTTTGGCCGATAACATCATAATATATAGGGAAGCAGTGTGTGGTGGCAATATGCCTGCCGGCAAAACCGCCTGGCTGCCTCCCTCCTCCGCCTCTCTGCGCTTTCCTCGCTACGCCTCCGAGTCGTTCTCTCGTCACTGAATGAGTACCACGCGTTATAAATGTAAGATTGTTATTATATTAATCTCCCATCGCTAACGGTGGGCTGGAGCCACGGGGAGATACGGGGACACGGTGAGACACAGGGAGACGGGGGGAGACACAGGGACGGAGAAATATGTTTTAGATAGATGTGTATTATTACGGCGGAAAAATGCATCGGCGAGCTTGCAAGCTGTTTACGGGATTCCTGCATTGACATAACAAACACGGGGAGACACGGAGACATTTTAAGAGAGACAGAGACACATAGAGTCTCGTAGAAACTCATAGAGATACATAGAGATTCACAGAGCCCCATAGAGACCCTTAGATACTCATAATAATAATAATAGCATTTATATAGCGCCTTTCACCCGAGGGTCACAAAGCGCTGCACAAAGCTGCGGAGAGAACGACATGTCAACATTGAGACACACAGGGACCCATAGAGACACATAGAGACTCGCAGAGACATATACAGACTAACAGAGACACCATTGAGACGCATAGTCTCATAGAGATTCTAGATAGATAGATAGAGGTTTATTATTATTATTACAGTAGAAGAATACCCAGCGAGCCTGCAAGCTCCTTACGGGATTCCTGCGACACAACAAACATGCGAATTTACCACAAAAAAAATACAAATATAAAAATAAGAAATTAAGCACACACAAAAAACATGTACACAAAGCAGCATTCCATAAATATAAACATACATAGTGAAGCTCTGTTTGTGAGTTTAGGTCATGCGAAACGTCGGTACCATCTTTGTAAGGTAAGTGA
The DNA here is from genome assembly GCA_036362915.1 of Geotria australis. NCBI lineage: Eukaryota > Metazoa > Chordata > Hyperoartia > Petromyzontiformes > Geotriidae > Geotria > Geotria australis. The sequence continues at coordinate 15,007,636 of JAZEWU010000003.1, read as the reverse complement.
TGCATGTGCTCGCTCGTTTTCTCCCAACATATCTACGGGTGCACTTCACTTACACACTGTTTCCACATGACCCTCTAAACTCATAAACAGAGCTTCACTATGGATAACATTTGGTCATGAAAGCCTTCGAGTTCATATAAAGAATTGCGATGTGATGTTGATACTTACCGGACGCAATAGAGAGGACTTGATCCGCAGCCACACCTCTATAGCTTGCTCTAGAGTAGACCAACCAATCAGTTAATGAACCGATCAACTCCAATCAGTCAGTTAAATTCCTCCCGTCTGTCAAATCCCCCAACGCTGGACATGAACGCTCGTAACGCTTAATCACGCACAGAGACACCGGCAAACTTGTCAATAACTTAAATCGTAACAGCTCCCCGTGTAAATAACGACAGCTGGTAGCGATATTTTACACGGTTACAACGCACCGAAGTTACAAGTTACACTCCTAAACTTTAGGAAGAGTTACTAAGTTACTTTAGGGAGATCTAATTGCCTAAAGCGTTTCTCTGCTCTGCGTTATGTCTTATATAGGGAGAGCGAGGATTACGTCACCAGCAAGCGGACACTCCCCCTCTCATTATGCAAATCACGCCCATTGTCAATTTGCATAATTTATTCCACGCCCCCCAATTCTGTACCCTCCATCCATTGAGAAACAGCTTAATAATCCATCCATCGATCCATTTTCAGAAACCGCTTAATCCTATACAGGGTTGCGGTGAGACGGAGCCTATCCCGGCAGACACAGGGCGCCTTTCATACGATGGTATTATACTACCATCGTATTATAATAATAATAGCATGTTATAGAGCGCCTTTCATCCGAGGGTCACGGCATGTCAACGACGACAGAAAAAAACAACTATTACAAACCGAAGCAACAAAAATGAAATGATTAAGGCTGCTTCGAATACACTGAAAGATCGTGAAACAGGCAATCATTTAGCTTCAATGAAAATGCAAGGGGCTGTGTAAGAAAATGGGAAACTGTAATTTAACATCGCGCTTCGAAGAATCGCAAAGAAGAAGAAGATTTAGCTTATATACATACAGGCGCTTGCTCTATTACAATGCTATGTGTAAATATTAGTTTTTCTTGGTTGATTTAAATTCTAGCTATTCATTAATCTTGTAGATATTTTAAATTATCGTCAGCAATTCGCATGTTTGTTGTGCCAATGCAGTAGTCCTTACTTAGCTTGCACGCTCACCGGATATTTTCGTGCTCCGTCGTTGTTCACATGTCGTTCTCTCCGCAGCTTCGCGCAGCGCTTTGTGACCCCCGGTTGAAAGGCGCTACATAAAACGCTATTATTAT
>JAZEWU010000003.1:14778874-14790366 GCA_036362915.1 Geotria australis | reverse complement strand
GGCAAACCGCCTGGCTGCCTCCTCCTCCGCCTCTCTGCGCTTTCCTCGCTGCGCCTGAGTCGTTCTCTCGTCAATGAATACCTTAGCTCTCTTGATTCCCTGATCTTCTTCTTTGCGATTCTTCGAAGCAGCACGATGGTCAGCCTCTGGGACATCGCTGTCTTTCAGCTCCTGGGCCTCGAAGTGTTTGGTAGAATTCGCAGGCAAACACCGAGTTATTACCCGACAGGGATCGCGACGTGAACGCTTCTACCTTGAACCCCATTCCCTGATGATGCTAGCTGTAATGCCAGCGAAACGTCGGTGCCATCTCTTGGAGGTAAGCGCTGCGTGTGCTCACACTCGTTTGCTCCGGCATATCGACGGGTGCACTTCACTTGCACACCTTCTTCACATGACCTAAACTCACAAACTAGAACCTCACTATGTAGACTAAATGTATAGACAGGAGAGGTGGAGGGGTCAAGGTAGAAGCGTTCACGTCGCGATCCCTGTCAGCTAATAACTTGGTACTGCCTGCGAATTCTACCCAACACTTCGAAGCCGAGGAGCTGAACGACAACGATGTCCAGAAGCTGACCATCGCGCTGCTTCGAAGAATCGCAAATAAGAAGATCAGCGTTGTGTGTACGCCGAACGTCGTCCGCCATTAAATACTGTCTGTGATATTGACAGGATCGAGAACATGCAACGCATCACGACCGTGAAGATGCCAGACTTCACGGGGTTCATCACCAGCTTCGCAGAATATCAGGCGCTGAAACGCGAATACCCTGACGATGCAAAGACAATGATGGAGGCAATCGAGCAAAGGTGAGTTGCTTAAGGGCGGCACGGTGGCTTAGCAGTGAGTAGCCTGTCAGGTTAAATACTTGGTGTTGCCTGCGAATTCTACCAAACACTTCGAGGCCGAGGAGCTGAAAGACAACGATGTCCCAGAGGCTGACCATCGTGCTGCTTCGAAGAATCGCAAAGAAGAAGAAGCGCTGCCTCCTCACAACACGAACGCCCTGGGTTCAAATCCCTGTTCGGGTGCCTTTCTGTGTGGATTCGCCACCGGGCACTCCGGTTTCCTCCCACAGTCCAAAGACATGCTGCTGCATATTGTAATTGGCCTGCTGACTAAATTGCCCCCGGTGCTCTGTGATAGACTGGCATCGCATCCTGGGTATTGCCCTGCCTTGCGCCCTGTGTCTGCCGGGATAGGCTCCGGCTCACCGCGACTCTGTACAGGATTAAGCGGTTTCTGAAAATCAATGAATGATACGTCTGCTTGTTTGTTCTCAGCGTTAAAGAAACTCTGGGCGATGCAGTCGCTTCAGCTGAAATACACATCGTTACGAAGACTGTTCTGCTGATGGCCTGCAATGCCGCTTCACACCCATAATCATCACACTGCTTCCACTGAACGCTCATTTCCAGATACGTTCCAAACATCAATGTAGTTTCTAACAATAGTTTCAAAGGCAACAGCATACGACAACAGTCATTCATGCTCATCTGTGGTTATCTCCCTCCCTGTCTCCCTCCGTGTTTGTCTTTGAGGAAGTGACGGCCATCTTAGGGGGGGGGGACGCTGGCAGATTTTTGCCGCTCTTAAGAATTGCCAGTTTCACGACCTTTCGGTACATTCGAAACAGCCTTAATCATTTAATTTTTTTTGGTTCCTTTGGTTTTTCAATTGATTTACTTTTCATCGTTGACATGCTGTTCTCTCCGCGGCCCTTGTGCAGTGCTTTGTGACCCTCGGGTGAAAGGCGCTCTATAAAACGCTATTATTATTTGCTTATTGCTTGGTGTCGTGGGCATGCGTTGTAAGCACCTTTCAGGGATAAACCAATTTATATTTCCTTTACAAGTCATCTTCACGTCTATGAGCACTTTTGTTGCCAGTAAACAGATTACGTGAAACGGAGACAAGGCTGTACCTTCTCTGGCAGAGACAAATGTTAAGATTTTACAAACTCCTTTTAACAAAGGGTTACTAATACATTGGATATCTGCTTGTTTTTCGGCAACACTTGGCCTAACACTGGGATTGGACAATAAAAAAAATCTAACTCGAAGGCTTTCACGACCAATGTTATCCATAGTGAGGTTCTGTTTGTGAGTTTAGGTCCCATGTGAAGGTTTGGGGGTCAAGGTAGAAGCGTTCACGTCGCGATCCCTGTCAGGTAATATTTGGTGTTGCCTGCGAATTCTACCAAACACTTCCAGGCCGAGGAGCTGAAAGACAACGATGTCCAGAGGCTGACCATCGTGCGTCGAAGAATCGCAAAGAAGAATATGTGAAGGTGTGTAAGTGAAGTGCACCCGTCGATATGTTGGAGCAAACGAACGAGCACACACAGCACTTACCTTAAAAGATGGTACCGACGTTTCCAAGCCCTGATGAAGCTGAGTGGAAATCTCAGCGAAACGTCGGGACCATCTTTTAAGATAAGTGCTGCATGTGCTCGCTCGTTCGCTCCAACATATCGACGGGTGCACTTCACTTACACACCTTTTTTCACATGACCTAAACTCACAAACAGAACTTCACTATGGATAACATTGGTCATGAAGCCTACGAGTTAATGTCATATAACCATTACGCTTCGAAGAATCGAAAAGAAGAAGTGTACACACAACAACAACCGTCTTTCGCCACTAAGTGGCGGTGACGTCACCACGTCGCCTGTGCCAGGCCATATGCACCCCGAGGCTACGTGAAGTGTCGAAGGATCGTCGACAGGAGGTCACAGGACAGACCCAGGTGTCATGGGCTGCCTGACTGAGATGACCGGCAGATGCACCACCTGAGCACGTATTTGCAATCTCTGAGTTTATTGGCTGCAGCGATAACTTAACGGTGCACAGACAGAGGTGAGACAGACGCTGTCTTCGCAGAGACACGAAGAGACAGTCCGTGTGTCCCCGTTAGCCCCGTGTCTCTTGTCCCCACGTATCCCCTTTACTTGGCTGTCTCTGTCCCCGTGTCTCTCTATCCCCGCGTCTCGCGATTCCCGTGTCTCCCTATCCCCGTGTTTGTTTGTCGCTCTATCCACGTGTCTCCGTGTCTCCCTATCCCCGTGTCTCTGCGTCCTTGTCTCCGTGTCTCTCTATCCCCGTGTCTCTGCGTCCGTGTCTCTCTATCCCCGTGTCTCTGCGTCCGTGTCTCCCTATCCCCGTGTCTCCCCATCCCCGTGTCTCCCCCCGCGTGTCACTCGGCCTGGTCTTTGTCTTCGTCCCAGTCGGCTCTCTTCTCCGGGGCCTTGGGGCCTCCTGCGCGTTTCGCCATGATGATCTGCGAGTGCCACAGTGCGCGCACACACAAGCGTGCGAGTGCGTGTGAGCGTACGTGACAATAATAATAATAGCATTTTATATAGCGCCTTTCACCCGAGGGTCACAAAGCGCTGCACGAGGGCCGCGAAGAGAACGGCATGTCAACAACGAAAAATAAAAAAACAACCAATAAAAACCAAAGCAACAAAAATTAAACGATGAAGGCTGCTTCGAATGCAGCAAAAGTTCGTGGAACTGGCAATCTTAAGAGCGGCAAAAATCTGCCAGCGTCCCCCTAAGATGGCCGTCACTTCCTTAAAATGAAGACGATGCTAATTATGGTCTTGATGACAATGATGCTAATGATAATGACGATGACAATGATGCTAATGATAATGACAATGACGCTAAATGACGCCGATGCTACCTGGTCGACGCTGAGCACGGTGGTGGCTGCGTTGGTGGCTAGCTTAATGGCCCAGTGCTTCAGCAGCAGCGGCTCCACGATGCCAGCGGCCGCGGCGTCGCACACCGCCACTCCCTCGCCCTGCACGCAGACAGAGACAGGCAGAGAGAGACACACGCGCGCGGACACAGACAGACGGACAAGACAGACAAACAGCGTGAGCGAGTTACCAAAGCGAACCGAACAACCAAGCAACTGATCAACCAAACCATCAATCAGCCATCCACTCACACACCGACTAAACCCATCCACCCACCCAATCTCCCACCCAGACACTCACCCACCCAGCCACTCTCACACCCACTCACCCACTCATCCATCCACTCACACACTCACACACACAAACCCACTCATCCATCCACTCACCCACCCACTCACACAGACACCCACTCACTCACTCACACACCCACTCTCATAGACACTCACATAAAGATCCCCCGTTATAGCCTTAACAGACTGTTGGGGCAAGTGCCGTTAGCGAACACATATGAAGGTCGACACGGCACACAAATGGGGTTTGGGTGACCAGCACCACGCCCGGCCGCCTTTGTCTCCCTAGTGGCGATGTTTACACACCGCACTAGGTACTCATTTGAGGCTGAGTCGACCTAGGGGAGGCCCAGGACCGGTTCAGAAAATCGTCACTGGTGTTGGTGGCCGTGAGGCGGGATTCGAACTCGGGTCGCCAGATTCGTAGCACTCACCCACCTACCTACCCACCCACTCACTCATGTATCCATCCATGCGCAGTAACTCAATGTTAACCCTGCTGATGAGCGACCGACCAATCAACCAACCAACTCGTCAACCAACCAACCAACCAACTGATCAACCAATCAAACCCCACGTCCAGAGCTGGATTCCTGAGTCCATCCGTGCGTGCGCACTCTCACCTGGATGTCGATGCCGGAGGTGGTCTTGCCCTGCTGGTGAGTGGCGTAGAGCAGCGTCACGAGCTCGCTGGCCTTGACGCCCGCGTTCTCGGCCAGCGCCCGCGGCACGGCCTCCAGCGCCACCGAAAACTTCTTGATGGCGTACTGGTCCAGGCCAGGGCTCGCCTAGGGAATACCGGTTAAGGTTACTCGTATAATAGTATATCCATCCATCCATTTTCTAAACCGCTTGGTCCTGGTGAGGGTCGCGGTGGCAGCAGTCCCAAGGAGAGTGGACCAGACATCCCTTTCCTCAGCAACAGATTCCAGCTCTTCCTGGTGAACGGCCCATACAAACGGCCACGGAAACTGGTCACCAGATACCCCACTCAGTGATCCATCTGTTGCTGGATCACCGCCCATAGACTGCCCATACAAACGCCATGTAAACTGGTCACTTACCAGACACCCCACTCAGTCACTCAGTGATCCATCTGTTGCTGGATCACCGCCCATAGACTGCCCATACAAAAGCCACGTAATCTGGTCACTTACCAGATACCCCACTCAGTCACTCAGTGATCCATCCGTGCTGGCCTTTAAGGCCTTTAAGGCCAGCACTGACCATTATTATCTCTAAATGTTGAAGGGCTGTCTGCAACTAAAGAAGAACTTGTTGCAGTGGGAAGCTGTCGTGTGGCCATCACGCTTCGCAGAATCGAATCGACTCGAGTGAGTGACTGAGTGAGTAACTGACTGAGTGAGTGGTGAGTGGGTGAGTGGGTGGGTGAGCAGTGCTCACCTCTCCGTAAGCCGCTATCTGCTGAGCCAACTGGATCTCCGTGGCTCCGGCTCCTGGCACCAAACGGCGGTCCTACAACATAATCATCAGCATCATCATCAGCAGCATCATCAGCATGGGGGGGCGGAGGTGTAACGTTCTTTCCCCCTCGTGTCTGTCTCTCTGTCTTCATGTCTCTGTGTCTCTGTGTCTCTCCCTGTCGCTCACCCTCCCTCCCTGTCTCCCTCCGTGTTTGTCTTCAAGCAAGTGACGGCCGTCTTATGGGACCACTGGCAGATGTTTTCCACTCTTAAGATTGACAGTTTTGCGACCTTTCAGTATATTCGAAGCAGCCTTAATCATAAACAAAAAAATTCCTTTAGTTTTTATTTATTTATTTTTCATTGTTGACATGCCGTTCTCTTCACGGCCCTTGTGCAGCGCTTTGTGACCCTCGGGTGAAAGGCGCTACATAAAACGCTATTATTATTATAATGTTGACGATAATGATGATGATGCTGTTTCTGACAAGAATGCTTCTGCTGATCTTCTTCTTTGCGATTCTTCGAAGCACGATGGCTAGCTTCTGGACATCGTTGTCTTTCAGCTGATGATGGTGATGTTGATGGTAATGATGATGGTGATGTTGATGGTGTTGATGACGATGATGATGATGTTGATGGTGGTGGCGATGATGCTGATGTGGACTCACCCTGAGCAGGACCTTGTAGGTGTTGACGCCGTCGTCGACCGCCCGCTCCACGTCGTCCATCAGATTGTCGGTGGCCCCGCGAACCACCACCGTGGAGATCAGGCTCTCCTCCTTGTCTGCTCGACCCCACGCGCGCACGCGCGCACGCACACTCGCCCGCTCCATCACCCGCTCGCTCACTCGCCCGCTCACTCACCCACCCGCCTGCCCACTCACTAACACATCGATCGATCGCTCAGTCAATCGATCGCTCAGTCAATCGATCGCTCGGTCACTCAATCGCCCGCTCGCTCGCCCACACACTCGCTCACCCGCCTGCTCACTCACTCGCCCGCTCGCCCGCTCGCCTGCTCAGCCACCGACCCGCCCACTCACTCACTCACTCACTAACTCATGGCTCGGACGCTAACTCACACAATCGACCGCTCGCTCATCCACTCGCTCACTCACTAACACATTGCTCAATCGATCGCGCAGTCAATCGATCGATCGGTCGCCCGCACACTCGCTCACTCACTCCTCACCTTGTTTGAAGATGACCACCTGTGTGTCTCCAACCTCAGAGACCTCCACGGTGTCACAGTGACCCAGGTCCTCGGCTGTCGGGGGAGTCTGTGACGAGATGGAGGAGGAGGTGAAGGGAGAGACACATTCATTAATAATTTACGTACACGCACTCGGAGAACGAGGAGGTGGCTGAGTGGGTGGCTGAGTGCCTGAGTCAGTGGGTGGCTGAATGACTGGGTGTTTGTTAGAGGGTAGCAAGTGGATGAGTGGCTGACTGAGTGGCTCATTGAGTTGGTGACTGAGTGGTTGAGTGATTGCTTGACTGAGTAGCTGAGTGAATGGCTGACTGAGTTGGTGACTGGGTGGACGGGTGAGTAGATGAGTGAGTGGCTGAGTGAGTGGGTGACTGAGCTGGGGGCTGAGTGAATGGGTGCCCGAGCCTCTCACCAGACGGGGAATGACAGTGGCTCCGACGCTCTTGCTGAGTCGTCTCAGGCTCCACTTGGAGTTGATCCTGAGACAAAGGCACGGAGACACACAGACTCCAATGTTAAAGTCTCCCATAGACTCCAATGTTAAAGTCTCCTATAGACTCCAATATTAAATTTCTCCCATAATAATAATAGCATTTTATATAGCGCCTTTCACCACTGAGCTCAAAGATCAAAATAATAATAATAATATAATTTTATATAGCGCCTTTCACCCGAGGGTCACAAAGCGCTGCACAAGGGCCGCGAAGAGGACGGAGTGTCAACAACGACAGAAAAAAACAACCAATGAAAACCAAAGCAACAAAAAATAAATGATTAAGGCTGCTTCGAATATACTGAAAGGTCGTGAAACTGGCAAAAAAAAATAACTTTGAGCTCAGTGGTAAGCGCTATGCCGAGCTACAAACCCGGCTATGACCCGAGTTCGAATCCCGCTCGTGGCCACCAACACCCAGTGACGATTTTCTGAACCGGTCCCGGGCCTCCTCCCCCTAGGTCGACTCAGCCTCAAATGAGTACCACGGCGATGACGGTGGGGACCTCCGTGCGTGTACCTGATGACCATGAGGCGGTGCTTGTTGGCGTAGTGCAGCGCCAGGTCAGAGACCTTTCCGCCCGTCACCAGGACGGTGGCGCCGGCGGAGACGATCGACATCACCTGGGTCTCCAGCAGACTCTCGTCACCCTGCGACAGCGCGCTCAGCTCCTGCGCGTTGCTGATCAGCACCGTGCCCTGTACACAAAGATCCCCCATGTAGCCTTAAGGGACTGTAGGGTCAAGTGCCGTTAGCGAGTAGCACCTATGAAGGTCGACACGGCACACACGAGGGGGTGGGTGACCGGCATCACGCCCGGCCGCCTTTGTCTCCCGAGTGGCGATGTTTACACACCGCACTAGGTACTCATTTGAGGCTGAGTCGACCTAGAGGAGGAGGCCCGGGACCGGTTTCAGAAAATCGTCACCGGTGTTGGCCGTGAGCGGGATTCGAACTCGGGTCGCTAGATTCGTAGCCCAGTGCGCTTTAACCACTGGGCTGCACATAGACACACAACAAATAACAACAACAACCGCCATTCACCACTAAGTGGCGGTGACGTCACCACGTCGCATGTGCCAGGCCATATGCACCTTGAGGCTGTCAAGTGAAGTGTCAAAGGCTCGTCGACAGGAGGTCACAGGACAGACCAAGGTGTCACGGGCTGCCTGACCGAGATGTTTGACCACGCACACTCAACACCACACGCTCACCTTGGTCTCGGTGTTGGTGGAGTCGAAGGGACAGGAGTAGATGGCGACCTTTGCTCCCGTGGAGGATTTCACGTCTCCCTGCACCTCCAGCTTGAACACCATCCCCTTCATCACTGTAGAGGCGTGCAGACCCGCTCCCTGACACACACACGGAGATAACAATAATAATAGCATTTTATAGAGCGCCTTTCACACGAGGGTCACAAAGCGCTGCACAAGGGCCTGTACCAGGCCAGGTGCACCTTGAGCCTATCACGTGAAGTGTTGAAAGCTCGCCGACAGGAGGTCACGGGACAGACCCAGATGTCACGATTGGCTGCCTGACCGAGATAGGCTCCCTACTGTGCCAACTCGCCGTGCTTTGGCCGCTTGGCGCTCGGCTCGCTGTTGTGAGCGTCGCTCCTCCGCCCTCTGTCGTTGCCGGAGGGCGACTGCCTCCGACTGCCCGGTAGCGTCGTTCACGAACCTCCTCCGCGGAGGTCGATTTTCACACCGCCGGTACCGGTTTTCAGCAAGTCCACCCAGCTCCAGATCCTCCTGTGCCGCATCGGTCCATCTCTTCTCTAGCCCGTGCCGCGCCCGTTTAGCCCCCTCTATCCGACCAAACAACAGTTGCTTGGGCATGCGATGGCTGGGCATGCGGGCTACATGGCCCAGCCACCTGAGCCTCGCCTGCCGGAGGAGCTCACGAACGGGACTCTGTCCAGATCTTTCTAATATTTGTGAGCTCCTCACGCAATCCAGCCCTGGTTAAACCCAGGATGGACCGTAGGCAGGCGAGCCAGAAAGTCTCCACAGACACACACACACACACACCAGGGCCAGGAGTCTAACTCTTACCAGGATCTTGCAAACTCGCACATTGTCCACATTGAAGTTTCCACTGCTGGGCAGGATGGAGACTGTAAGACAGACACACACAGACACACACATATAGAGACAAAGCTCCCCCGTGTGGCCTCACGCAGGCTGTAGGGTCAAGTGCTGTTAGCTACACACTCATACATTCATTTGCTCACCCACTCACCTACTCAAAGACAAAGATCCTCCGTGTAGCCATAACAGACTGTTGGGGCAAGCGCCGTTAGCGAGCACCTATGAAGGTCGACACGGCACGAGGGGGTGGGTGACCAGCACCACGCCCGGCCGCCTTTGTCTCCCTAGTCACGATGTTTACACACCGCACTAGGTACTCATTTGAGGCCGAGTCGACCTAGGGGAGGAGGTCCAGGACCGGCTTCAGAAAATCGTCACTGGTGTTGGTGGCCGTGAGCGGGATTCGAACTCGGGGCGCCAGATTCGTAGCCCAGTGCGCTTCAACCACTGGGCTACCAATAAAGTAGAAAATACGAGGTTTTACCCTTTCCGGCAATAAGAACAGAGTGTTAAGATGTTTAAACACTAAGTGGGGATCAAGGTAGAAGCGTTCACGTCGCGATCCCTGTCAGGTAGTACTTGGTATTGCCTGCGAATTCTACCAAACACTTCGAGGCCGAGGAGCTGAAAGACAACGATGTCCAGAGGCTGACCATCGTGCTTCGAAGAATCATCGCAAAGGACACCTTGTTTTGCAAAGGCTCCAGTGTGCAGGCAGCCACACATACCTGTGGCAATACCATGCAAAAATAAATGCTGTCGCAATGCATCGTCCGCTCCCCACACATCGACACACGCAACAGCAAAGGGAAAAAACCGCAGCCACCCACAACAACAACAACACCACAACTTCCGCCCGCTTTAACCACTGACCGCAGGCGGTCGCGATGAGCTTCGAGAGGAAGTCCTGTGAGCCGTACATCTTAGCGGAGACGGCCGTGCGGATGGCCGCAGCCACCTCCACCTCGTCGCGCTCGTTGACCAGCGACGAGGACGACAGACACGGCAGCAGGTCCAGGGCCTTCTCGCACGCACGCTCGTAGCCCTCCGTGATCTGCAGACACCAAGGTCAGAAGCGTTCACGTCGCGATGCCTGTCAAGTAACACCCGGTATTTACTACCCGCGATTTCTACCAAACGCTTCGAAGCCGAGGAGCCGAAAGACAACGACGCCCGGAAGCTCAACGGACGACCAGAAGCCCCTCAGGAGTCTGGAGCAAGAAGAGAGGCCAACGCCCGCCCGCCTTTAAGGCCAGCACCCACTATTATATCTCTAAACGTCGAAGGGCTGTCTGCGACTAAAGAAGAACCTGTTGCAATGGGAAACTGTCGTATAACCGTCACGCTTCGAAGAGTCGAATTCGAACGATTATTTACCTGCGGTACGGAGAGACCCGCCCTGAGCAGGGAGTCGGCCTGCTCCAACAGGGCGCCGCTCAGCAGCAGCACCAGGTTGGTGCCGTCTCCCACCTCGCGCTCCTGCATCTCACTCGCCATCAGCACCATGCGCGCCGCAGGGTGCTGCACCTACACACAAGACAAAGATCCCCCGAATAGCCTTAACAGACTGCTGGGGCAGGTGCCGTTAGCGAGCACCTATGAAGGTCGACATGGGGTGGGTGACCAGCACCACGCCCGGCCGCCTTTGTCTCCCGAGTGGCAATGTTTTACACACCACACTAGGTACACATATGAGGCTGAGTCGACCTAGGGGGGGAAGAGGCCCAGGACCGGTTCGGAAAATCGGTCACTGGGTGTTGGTTGCCGTGAGCGGGATTCGAACTCGGGTCGTAGCCGGGTTCGTAGCCCAGCATGGCGCTAACCGCTGAGCCACCGCTCCCGCCAGCTTTGCTCACCTCCAGCTGGCTGACGATGGTCGCCGCGTCGCTCGTAACGAACAGCTTCTCCAGGTGGTTGATGACCATCTTGTTCATGCCTGACACACACAGCATCATCATCAGCATCATCAGTAGCAGTGTTGCTGACTTTCCGTTCTCTGTCGCTGTTGACGTGCCGTTCTCTCCGCAGCCCTGTGCAGCCCTTTGTGACCCTCGGGTGAAAGGCGCTCTGTAAATGCTGTTATCATTATTATTATCAGCAGCATCAAGATCATAATCAGTGTCATCAGCAGGAGTGACATTACTATAAGTGCCATCAGCATCATCATTATCAGCAGCATCACCAACATCACCATCATCACCATCACCACGGTGTCGTTTGGAGGCTGATGATGGTGGTGATGTTGGTGATGATGTTGATGATGTAGGT